>OZ038402.1:10235012-10342512 GCA_964036045.1 Eutreptiella sp. 'Long Island Sound 2002'
TGGTGTGGTGTGGTGTGGTGTGGTGTGGTGTGGTGTGGTGTGGTGTGGTGTGGTGTGGTGTGGTGCGGTGCGGTGCGGTGCGGTGCGGTGCGGTGTGGTGTGGTGTGGTGCGGTGCGGTGCGGTGTGGTGTGGTGTGGTGTGGTGTGGTGTGGTGTGGTGTGGTGTGGTGTGGTGTGGTGCGGTGCGGTGCGGTGTGGTGTGGTGTGGTGTGGTGTGGTGTGGTGTGGTGTGGTGTGGTGTGGTGTGGTGTGGTGTGGTGTGGTGTGGTGTGGTGTGGTGCGGTGCGGTGTGGTGTGGTGTGGTGTCGTGTGGTGTGGTGTGGTGTGGTGTGGTGTGGTGTGGTGTGGTGTGGTGTGGTGTGGTGCGGTGCGGTGCGGTGCGGTGCGGTGCGGTGCGGTGCGGTGTGGTGTGGTGTGGTGTGGTGTGGTGTGGTGTGGTGTGGTGTGGTGTGGTGTGGTGTGGTGTGGTGCGGTGCGGTGCGGTGTGGTGTGGTGTGGTGTGGTGTGGTGTGGTGTGGTGTGGTGTGGTGTGGTGTGGTGTGGTGTGGTGTGGTGTGGTGTGGTGTGGTGTGGTGTGGTGCGGTGCGGTGCGGTGTGGTGTGGTGTGGTGTGGTGTGGTGTGGTGTGGTGTGGTGTGGTGTGGTGTGGTGTGGTGTGGTGTGGTGTGGTGTGGTGCGGTGCGGTGTGGTGTGGTGTGGTGTCGTGTGGTGTGGTGTGGTGTGGTGTGGTGTGGTGTGGTGTGGTGTGGTGTGGTGTGGTGCGGTGCGGTGCGGTGCGGTGCGGTGCGGTGCGGTGCGGTGCGGTGTGGTGTGGTGTGGTGTGGTGTGGTGTGGTGTGGTGTGGTGTGGTGTGGTGTGGTGTGGTGTGGTGCGGTGCGGTGCGGTGTGGTGTGGTGTGGTGTGGTGTGGTGTGGTGTGGTGTGGTGTGGTGTGGTGTGGTGTGGTGTGGTGTGGTGTGGTGTGGTGTGGTGTGGTGTGGTGCGGTGCGGTGCGGTGCGGTGTGGTGTGGTGTGGTGTGGTGTGGTGTGGTGTGGTGTGGTGTGGTGTGGTGTGGTGTGGTGTGGTGTGGTGTGGTGTGGTGTGGTGTGGTGTGGTGTGGTGTGGTGTGGTGTGGTGTGGTGTGGTGTGGTGTGGTGTGGTGTGGTGTGGTGTGGTGTGGTGTGGTGTGGTGTGGTGTGGTGTGGTGCAGTGCGGTGCGGTGCGGAGGAGGAGGAGGAGGAGCGCCTGCCGTGGTCCCACATACGGTGAGCCGTCTTACCTCCGCTAGAGTAAGACGAATCTCGTCGCACACCTGAGAACGCTCCACCCAGCAGGCCGTCTGGGTCACAGCGTCGGTGTACGACAACGCTACGGTCCGATCTGCTCTCCGGTCCCGGCCACCGACCGCCCCGAACTGTCCTGGATCCACCCGAGGCAGCGTCCCAAGATCAACGTGAGCGGAAGATGTGGGTCTCCCGGGGCATCACCCCCGACTTGAGACGTCGCCAGACAAGGAGCGCGGTCTGGCACGACTGCGCGCTGTACCGGGACGGCCCGGGCGCGTGAGGCCAAGGATGGGTCACGGGCGGAAATAGGGCCACGGGGCGGGCCGACCCAGGGCCACCTGCACATCTTTGAAGACCGTGCGGGGGCCTTGGGAAGCCGCAGTGAGGATGGCCGAGAACGCTAAGTGCAGTGCGGCACACCACGAGGGGATCACACTTCCACAGAGGCCGGCCTCTAGGCTCCGTCCGTTGCCACCATAATGGAGGGCCCACAGGCGGCGCTGGTCCGGGAAATGGGGGGCAAGCCCGTGCTGGCCGAGACTGCCCAAGATGACCACGTCATGGGCCTCCAGATAGATTTCCCGCTGGATGCTCTGTGGTATCTGGTTGCTCTCGATATACACATACAGGACTCGGTATGGGCTGCGCTTATGACGGGTGGAGATGGCGGTCTTCACCTTGGGGGCCAGGAGGAGGTCTCCCGACAGCCACAGGCCCAGGATGACGTCCCAGGCTGGCCACCTGGACGACCCAGGCGTTGGGGCCCAGTTGGCAACGTGATACCACTCCGGCGGAGGGCGGCCGGCGAGGGACTGGTTCACGGGGGCTCTCGTCAGGGGGGAGAAGTGGTCGGCAAGGGGCAGGACGGGCACCGCATGCCGCTTGTGCAGGAGGACGGTAGTGAGTATGATGTCGCAGAGGAGGCGACGGAGGTGTGCAGGACGTAGACCCCTGTGCTGTAGGGCATCCCTGTGCCTGCAGCGGGGAAATGGCCCCGAGACAGCCGACAGTGTAGGTGGTGATGGTGTCGTGGGCCGGGGAGCCGTCCACAACCAGCAGGAAGGGCTCGTCGCCCCAGAGGACGAGGGTAACCCAGGCAGTGGGCGGGCAGTGGCGCCAGGCACGGCACCTCTGGGAGAGCCGGGCTGCGAGCCACCGATGGTAGTGGGCGCGGAGGAGCGGGTCGAGTGGGCAGGAGAGGACGTGGTCCCCAGGGGCGGGTAGGAGACAGAGAGGACAGGGCGTGTCCTTGCGGGGGAACAGGGAGAGGCGAATGCCGGTGACCGTGAGGTGGTCCCCCCACGTGAGGAGGCCATGGCTGACGGCGGTGGCGTACTCGTTGAGGGTAGGGTGGCGCTGAGGCGGGGGAGCCTTAGCGCAGGCGTGGTGGGAGGCGATCAGGGCGCGGCGTGCGTGGGGGAGGGCGTCGTGGATTTGGAGGCCCGCGTGGGAGAAACAGACGCGGGGGTCTTGCAGGGGACTGAGCCACCCCACTGTGTCGGGGCAGGCGGCCGCGGCTTGCCCCGCCGCCGCATCCACCTGGTCCAACAGGGCGTCGAGCCAGGAGCCGGTGATGTGGGAGTAGAGATGGCGGGCGGGGGAGACGTGGCCACGGGCCATAGCGCGGCATGCCCGTATGAGGTCCCCTTGGAGTGAGTCCTCCGGCTCTCGGCGTCCCTACTGGGCCGTGATGTACCCTTTGCAATCTGCAAAGTGCCATGAGCCGGACCGGAAACCGAAGGCGGGGTCGGCCGAGGGTCCCCTGGCGGTGAGGGCCACCCACGCTGTGTACAACTCCGCCGTGTAGGCGTTGTCCAGCCGTAGGGGGATAGGGACAGGGTACACCTGGTAACGGAGGGTGACGGGGCAGAACACCGCCACTGCCCCACCACAGCGTCGGGTCCGCGGGCACCACGACGCATCGTGGAGGATCCCATATTCCTCGGGCAGCCGAGAGAACGTGGGGACGGTCGCAGTTACAGCGTGGCTACGGCCTACCGGGGGGAGCGTGCCGACCGGGGGGGTGGGGCGAGAGGACTCTCGGGGCCATCCTCCCCGGCGCGCATCCTCCGCACTGCGGTGACCTGCAAGCATCCACGCATGGGTGTCCTGGACTTCGAGTCCGGGGGACGACAGGGCCATCACGTGGGGAGCATGGTCTGGTAGATGTTCGGCGGGGGGTAAGTGGATGGAGATGTCGCACTGGTGGCATAGGGCGACGAACAGGTCGTGGTCCGTGGGGTGGGCAGCACACCGGAGCCCGAGCTCGGAGGTGAGGCAGGGCTGAGAGGGGTGGAAGCGCCAGAGGGCAGTCAGGAGCCCGTGGCGCGTGGACCGGCAAACCAGGGGGTTGGGGTGGTTCAGGTGCCGGATGTAGACGCTGAGGAAGTTGGTGAATCCGACGACCGGGGCCGGGGGAATGCCAACACCCCCTTCGGGAATCTCGCGGAGGAAGTGGGCAGAGGCGGAGAGGGTCCAGCCAGCGGTGGCGCGCAAGGCCGAGGCGGCCATAGCGTCCAGCACCCGCATGGCCCCGTAGGAGGGGGGGCGGACGCTGGTAAACCAGTTGACCGTCCCGTGGCACTTGGCGACGAACATGGCGAGGGGGTAGTGGGCCGGCAGCTTGGAGGCTTGGAGCGCCCTGCACGCGGCGCGGGCACCAGAAAACAAGCGCCGGGAGTCGACGGGGTGGAAGAGGTGGTGGAGGGCGTGGCGGCCAAGCACGCGGACGTAGTCCTGGCTCGTGGCGCATCGCACCGGCTGGCCGTTCAGGTACACCGTGTCTCTGAGGAAGTGGACCCAGCCATCGCGCATTTCCGTGCCGACCAAGACCGTCTTGGTTGGGTGTGAGTGGAGGTTGGTGAGACGACCCGCCCGTTCAATGCCGCAGGCGAGGGTGGAGAGGCGGTCACGGTCGCCGGGTAGCCACTGGGTATCATCCATCAGGAGTACGCGGTTCAGAGGTCCCGCGGGGGTGTCGGTGGGAGGGACGTGGCGACAGGCTTCGTGTCCTCGGACTTCGCCATATACGCAGTACTTCATGCCGGACACGGGGCATCCTTGCCCCGTGCCGGCACCCAGGTAGGTGGAGGACGGGGAACGGCCATCACCCCCCCCCATGTGTACCTCCAGGGCGCGGTCATGGTGCTGAAGGGTCGTGGCGTCGGCTGAGGAGATCCCTGCCGCGGTCAGGACGGCGTACTCGGTGGTGTGGTTGATGGAGCCGTTCGCATGGCGGACATCGTCCGACAGGACCCACGCCTCGAGGCGCCGCCTCCAGCGGTCCCACCACACGTCGTGGAGGACGCGGAGGAGCTCCACGGAGGAGCAGTGTGGGGACATCCCGAACTGGTAGGGTGGCAGGATGCCGCCCTCCACCAGGCGGGGCTGGTAGTGGTCTTTGAGTACGGCGGCCGTGAGCTTCCACACCGTGGCCAGATTCGTGAGCGGCCTGCCGTTGGCGATGGGGCCGTGTGGCGCCTTTTTCGGGAGATTGATGAAATCTGCGGAGTGCGCCTGGGGCATGGGCGCCCCACTGAGAACGCCGTTGATCAAGTCTACGATCACGGTAAACTGGGCGTCCTCCAACTGTCCGAACAGCCGGTATTCCAGCAGATCGTGGTACGGCACAGTGGCCGCAGCTCGGTGAATGATGGCACGTAGGTTGGCGATGGTGGCGCGGGGTGGTGGGCCAAGCGGGGCGCCGGTCCAACCCGGGATAGCCTGGACACGCGTGAGGGAGAGCGCCTCAAGGGGGGCCAGGTGCCGCTGGCGCAGCTGGTCCAGCGCAACGGCGGCCTGTTGGTGGAGTTGCACCGGGACCCCCACGACGTAGACAGGATCTGCCGGGGGCACGTAACGGGCCCCCAACGTGCGGCGGTAGTCCACTTTGGTGGGCTGCCCGGGGGCGTTGGGTAGGGGCGCCAGTCCCACGTCCTTTTCCAGGAGGCTGTGGTCCCCTGATCATCCAGCGGGTGCACCCCCTCTACCACACCATCCAGGCCCCCGCGAGAGTAGCCGGGGGATGCGCCACCCTCCTCTACAGGGCCCCGGATCTGACCGTGACCAGTCACAGCGCCCACTCCTCTGGGCGAGCCCTCGTCAGTCACTTCACCGTGGCGGGTGTGGCCCACTGCCACGCCAACGTATATTTCCCGGCCGATGGGGACCTAGACACCCTCCAGGAAGTCCTGAACTGGGTATACCCCTACCTCCTCCTCACCCCGGCCAGGGTCGTTGTCTTGACGGGGGACCTGAACGCCAACTGCCGTTGGGTCCCACACCTCCCAGTCTCTCCCGCCCCGCTCTGCGACCTCATCCTGCCCACGCTCGCGCGCCTGGGGATGCGCCGCTTGCACCCCCTTGCCGGTGCCCCAACGTGGGTGAGCCCGCAAGGCTTCGCAGGTGCCCTTGACCACATCTTCCTCCGAACCCCCTCAGAAGCTACCCACACCACGGAGGTGCGCTCCGATTCCAGTTTCCCATCTGATCATCTGCCCGTGCTTACCACCCTCCATGACCTCCCCCCTGCGCCCCAGCTGGTGTGCCCGTCAAAGAAGGGCCGCTTCCCCATCCCCCGGGAGCCCCTTGCCAGCCAGCTCCGCGCCCTCAACGACACTTTCCGGGCCGAGCTCACCCCACCGCCCCCAGGCGGTCCTGACACGCCGCCGCGCTACGTCGCGGTGACCTTAGCGCTCTACACCGCCGCCACGGCGGCCTACGGGCCCCCTACCCCCAGCCAGCCTGTGCCGTTGGCTGTTCGAGTCCACGTCGCCAACCTGCGACGCTACGCCCTCGCGCACCCGGACTGGGCATCCCAGTCCCCGCACCTTGTGGAGGTGGCCCGCCTCAAGGAACAGATCCGGGCGGCTTGGGATGTCCTCCTGGAGGGGACACAGGGGACACAGGGGATGACAGCTTCTTGAACGTGCAGGGTCAGTGGATACTGGTATTCGTGTACCAGGACGTCTAGGGCGCGAAGCTTGGGCCGCAGGGACATCTGTACGTTTAGGGTCACGATGTCCGGGCGGGGTGACGGGCGGTCGGGAAGGGGGGGATCGGAGCTAGGGTGGGCGGCGGGAGGGTGTTGGGTCAGCTTGCAAGCCACGGCCGCAGGGAGGGCGTGAGGCAGGCCCCGGACCCATTTTCGAAGGTGTCGGGGGTGGTACGTGGCTGCCAGCGCCAGGACACCGCCCCGGGTGAGGCCGGTGGCCGCGATAGAGACACGGCTGTGCAGGGACTGTGGGAGGACAACATGGTGGTGCTCGGGCAGGATGAGGGAGGTGTATCTGGTGAGACCCAGACACCTGCACGCAATGCACGGCGCCCACTAGCGACAAGACGTCGCGGGGCCAGGAGTCCGTCCCGCTGCACACCCGGTAGTAGTGTACCCCCGCCGGCAGGTGCAGGCACATGTGGAGGGCGTAAGGGGGCGGGACGAACTGGGCTGTGCCCGGGGCCGGCATCGACACCAGACCCCACTCCCTGGGGGGGGGGGGGGGGCAGGGGGTGTATGCACCCGGGTGCAGGTCCTTGACGTGGGGGACGCCGTCAAGGTGGGAGTGGCGGAGCCGAGACAAGGCGTCTGGGATGTCTTCGTTGCGCCCCGCCAGCTCCCGCTCTAGCGGTCCCTCGGGTGCCGGCCGAAGTACGGCTGGAAGCGGTGCGGGTCGGCTGGGGGGCTCCAGGGCGGGGGGGCGGGGGGTTGTGGGCCAGGGCCACGCGGGGGTCGTGGGGGTCCCCCGAGTACGGGTAGGGCTGGAGAGGGGCCGCAGCATGGTGGTCGTGGCGGCTTGAGTGTGCGCGGGGCTCCACCCGCTCATCGCGGTAAGCACTGCGACGCCTTGGCGGCGGGCTATCGCGGCGATGTCCAGGGCTGCGGCGGCGGGACGGGGACCTGTCTGAGCGGCGCGGGCTGTACCGTCACTGGTACTTAGGGTCCGGTTCTCCTTCCGACTCCGAGGTCGCCGTGAGGTCCACCTGCTCCTCCAGGTCCCGCTGGCGGCGGTGCTTCTGTCCTCAACCTCCTCGATGGGTTTTGCGGGCGGGGTAGTCCCCGTCTGGGTCGGGCACCCAAGGGGTGTACAGCTGCTTCTTGGATTCGGCCCAGGTCACTCTCCAGCCGCGGGCGGTGTGCTGTCAGGTCAATTTCATGCCTCTGTCATACTCGCAGGCTTGACTCCGACAATCGTGAATTTGGCCTTGTGATTGAGTTGCTCGTCCGAGATGGACGACAGGCCGGCGCCAAATTTATTGCGGAGGATGCCTCCGAGGAGCCCCGCGTCCACTTCCCCCGATGGGAGATCGTCAACCTCCTGCCATCCTACCCACAGGGCCTTGGAGAAGGTCTGGGGGTCCACTTTTTGAGGCGTATACCCCTTCTTCTTGGCCGCGCCCTCTGCCTGGTTGGCGGCTGCGGCTTCGGCTAGGGAGGCGGCTGGGCTGTCGGCGACCCGCCGGACAGGGGGAGGGCTGGCAAGGAAGGTGCGCAGGAACTCCGCGACACCGGGCAGGCTGGGCGCATGGCTGCGGACCCAGGTCCACTGGTCCCGAATCGGGGATTGCGGGAGGGAGCTGACGCTCGCGCCGTAGTGGCGGAACAGCTGGAGGTGGAAGGCGTGTGCAACTTCGTCTTCACAGCCCTTGGGGATCTCCGGGATCCATTCCAGGAGGGAGGCCAGTGCTGCGTCGGTGGGAGAGGCCGTGGGCGACGGCGGCTGGGGAGCAGCGCCCGGGGTCCGGAGGGCAGCAGCCGCCCGGGGCTTGGGAACCGGGGCCCGGATGGCGAAAGCCAGCTCGGGGGCACCCACGGGGGCTTCCGGGGTAGGCACGGGGCCCGGCGTAGCCACAGCCTGTCGGAGAACGTTGGCCAAGTCCTCGAGGTTAGGCACCTGGGGCGAGGTGAGGACTGCTGCGGCAAGGATGACGGGCACGAGGACCAAGAACTGCAGAGAGCCGGGCGGCGGTGGCTCAAACGAGCCTGGAACCGCACTGCGCACGGCGTTGGCGAATGTGGGTGGTGTGGACTGGAGGCCGCAGAGCCTGGTGGCTATGAACAGGAGGGGGGGCAGGGCCCTGATGAAGTTGTGTAGCCGGACGGCCTCGGCCTGCCGCTGCGCCGCGGCGGAACGCTGGATTTGCTCCTGGGCGTGGTCCCGCTCGGTGCGGATCATGTCCAGGTCACATTTGAGGGACTCCAGGTCCCCCTGCGCCACGGTCAGCTCCTGTTGCTGGGCCTCATACCGGCCACGCAGCTGGGCAGAGTCGGCTGAGTAGGCCGACACGTCTAGGTCCGGGACAAAGGGCTCCACCGGCTGGGAGGGGCTGGGGGGGGCTGATCCGGCGGTTGGGGCAGGCGACTCCGGCGGCGTGGGGTCGGCGGCAGCTGGCTGGACTTGGGAGGCGGTTTCGGGGAGGCTGAAGGAGAGCCTGGTCTGCTTGGGCAGCAGCAACGAGGGCCAATGATCTGTCCCTGCAGGGGCGGTCTTGCCCTAGAACCAGTACAGGGCTAACGCCGGGGTGAGCGCCGCCGACGCAAACAGGGTCCCAGCGGCGCTGGGGGCTGCCTGGCCCTTGGTGAGGTAGGGCGCGTGGCTGGGCGGGGTGAGGGGAGGGGGGCTGGCGGTGTCTGGGATGCCGGCCTGCAGCCGGGCGAAGGTGGGGGCTGTGGCCCAGGAGTGCTCGCCGGCCTGCTCGATCTGGTGCAGCCGCTCACCGCTGCGGACCGGCAGGACCGAGCACTCCAGCAGCGGCCGCAGCTGGTCGGGGGTCCACATGCCCTTGTGGGCGAGGGGAGGGGGAGTGGCGACCGGGGCCGGCGTGTACTGCCCAGCGGGGCAAACGGAGGAGGCCCACACCACGAGGCCGAACTTCAGCGGGACGAGTTCCGCTGTCGGGATCTGGGCTGTTTGCAGGACCGCGTGCACGTCATTGGGCGGCGCCCAAAAGGCCGCAACCACCTCGCGGGTCCGAAGGCGGTCCCATGACGGCCTGAGGTGGGGGGCAGGGAACTGGCTGATGGGCTTGTGAATCTTGTGAAAGACCTTTTGACTTTGGATTTCCGGAGGTGCGTCGGTGTCGATGGCTGGAGGCTGTTCTCGGGCCGTGTAGAGGCCCCTGAAGACCAGGCCGCGGAGGCGTGACGCGGAGATTGGGGCATGGCCCGGACTCCACCGCGTGACTAGGGCTGCAGTGAGGGCTTCGGGGTCCTTGGAGACGTATTCCAGCAGCGGGCCGCCTTGCACCAGCGACAGGGGGACGTGTTCGATAACTTTCACATCGGACGGACTTGTGGCGACCGTGACGGTGGCTGTGAGCAGGAGCCCTCGTGGCGTCCACACCCCTGTCACGGCGGTAATAGCCTAGACACCGCCGTCCGCAACCGTCCATCGTAGGGCATCGCATAGGTCGGCCGAGGCGGGGTCGGTGGCCCGGATGGCCTCATCCACTGCTTCCACCGCGTCATCCTTCAACATGTCCAGCTCCCGCACGAGGCGATCAGCGTCGTCAGACTGGGCAATATCCATCAGAAATATGGGGAACGGTCCCCGACGAATGGCACCTCCTCGCCTGGTGTCAGGGGGCAGGAGAGGGGGAGTCCTGGGACGGCGTTGAGTGGTCCGACATGATTGGCTGCGACGAAAAAAGAGCGGGTGGCCTGTGGCCGCAAGGCACCGGGAGGGGGTGGTAAATTGGGGTGCAGAGGCTACAGGAAGATCACGAACAGTAGCGGCAGCTCCCATTTGACTGGGTGCAGAAGAAAAAACATAAGATGCCACAAGCGTGGCCATGGTGTGACGAAACAAAGAGCATGGCGCAAGAGCGGAGAGCAACATGGGGCCGCCTGGCGGAGCGGGTCGGCGAATGAGGGTCCCAGGACTCACGAGGACAGGGGTGCGAGGGGAGCCCCGCGCTGGCGCGCGGTGCTGCAACCCACGGGGCGCATAGGCGAGTGGGGCCCCACGTCGGGACAGCGAAGTAAACGTCTCACGATACCCCTGCACAAGGCGTCACGCTTGAGCGGCGGATACGTCGAATGCAGTCCCCGTCGCGGCTCCCCGCGTAGCGGCCTGGAAGATTGCCACGGTCGACGTCTTGCCAGAGTTGATTGTAGGACGCAGCGCCCACTGTGAGCAGGAGGGGGCTAGCAAGGGGGAGGGACGCACCTGGGGTGCGGCACTCGGCCCTTGGAGACACGGGAGCAGAGAGAGAGAGAGACAGAGTGCACCATACGGGTGGAGCAGAGCGGAGAAGGGGGCCACGATGGCAAGAGATGAGTCACGCGGTGGCACGACCATCACGACGTATCACGACTGGCTTCGAGCGTGGCAGTGCGTGTAGGCAATCCGTCCTACAGCTACCATCATGAGGGTTTTTAGGCTGGTGCCAGGTCACCAGGGTGCGGTGCGGTGGAGTGCGGTGCAGTGCGGTGCGGTGCGGTGGAGGAGGAGGAGGAGGAGGAGGAGGAGCGCCTGCCGTGGTCCCACGTACGGTGAGCCGTGGCGTCGTCCCTCGGGGGCCCCACGCAGGCTCTGCCGAGGGAGTCCTCCTTCTTACCTCCGCTAGAGTAAGACGAATCTCGTCGCACACCTGAGAACGCTCCTCCCAGCAGGCCGTCTGGGTCACAACGCCGGTGTACGACAACGCTACGGCCCGATCCGCTCTCCGGTCCCGGCCACCGACTGCCCCGATCTGTCCTGGATCCACCCGAGTCAGCGTTCCAAGGTCAACGTGAGCTGAGAAGGTGTGGGTCTCCCGGGGCATCACCCCCGATTTGAAAACGTCGCCGGGCTAAATAGAACGCGGCCCAGCACGACTATGCGCACTGCCGGCGGGCCGAGTACCGCCGGCGGCGCGAGTACGGTCACATTACACGATCACGCGCACCGCCGGGGGCCTGGGTACCCCCGGGTTCTGTGGGTGCGGGACGTGTGCCAGCGCCTTGTCGGCGCACGGTTGTCTAGGCGTCGCCATGGTGGCGCGCTGCCCTGGAGGTTGTGCTGTGGCGACGCACTCGTGAGTTGGCGGCACCACGGTGGTGCTCCGCCATCGTTGTCGCGGCACATTGGCGCTTGGCTGTTGGGGCGGTGCGTCTTTGGTGCTCTGCCCTGGAGGTCGCGCCACGACGGCGTACGTCTACGGCGAAGGCACCACGGCGGTGTCCTGCCATTGAGCCTGGTGGCTGGGCGAGGCGGTGAGGACCGCCGAAGTCACGCGAGGCGGTGAGCACCGCCGACGACAAAGCACCCCTGCACGAGGTGTCACGGTTGGCGGAGCGCCAGGTGCAGACCCAACAATGGTGCCTCGAATATTGGCCTGGAGGAAACACCATGGCAAGGCTGGCGCAAACGGTCCACGGGTCTGGGCGGCGCCACGGTGGCGCTCTGTACCGGAAACCGCGCCACGACGGCGCACGGGCATGTTGGCGGCACAACGATTGTGCTCTGTCACTGAGCCGGCGCCATGACAACGCACGGGCGTTCGGTCGGCGCCGCGACGGCGTTCTGCCCCGGAGGTCGCGCCGCTACGGCGTACCCGGGCGTTGGCGGCACCACGGTGGCGCCCTGCGACTGTGCTGGGGTCACATTGGCGCACTGCTCTCCGGGTGGTGCCACGGTGTCGCACGGCCCTAGAGGAGGCGCAGCAATGGCATACTTGTACGTCAGCTGCGCCACGATGGCGCACGTGCACGCTAGCGGCACCACGATGGCGCTTCGCCACGGGACTGACGCCACGGCGGCGTAGGGCTGTCTGGGCAGTGCCACGATGGCGCTCAGCCCCGAAGATCGTGCCACGGCGGCGCACGTATTCGTCGACGGCACCACGGTGGTACCCTGCCAGTGAGCCGGCGCGTGAAGGGGGAGCGTGGGTGAGCCTGGGCGGCTGGGAACCTCGGGGGGTGGCAGGGATGGGCCCTGGGCTGACGCGGGTGAGTGAGCGAGTGAGTGAGTGAGCGAGTGAGTGAGGGAGTGCGTGAGTAAACACGTGGCCGTTGCCTGGCTGTGCTTGTGGGCAATCCGTCCCACAGCTACCATCCTGGGGGTTTTTATCCTGGTGCCAGGCCACCAGATATCGAGCAGGTGCACTGTGTGTGGCAGTGGTGCATCTGCCCCTCACAGGCTGCACCTCTGGCCCAGGGAGGAGTCCTGAGTCCTGGACGGGTGGCGGGCGGGGTGGGCCCGGCCTGACGAGGTGCGGTGTGGTGCGGTGCGGTGCGGTGCGGTGCGGTGTGGTGCGGTGCGGTGCGGTGTGGTGCGGTGCGGTGTGGTGTGGTGTGGTGCGGTGCGGTGTGGTGCGGTGCGGTGCGGTGTGGTGCGGTGCGGTGGAGTGCGGTGCGGTGCGGTGCGGTGCGGTGCGGTGCGGTGTGGTGCGGTGGAGTGCGGTGCGGTGCGGTGTGGTGCGGTGCGGTGTGGTGCGGTGTGGTGCGGTGCGGTGCAGTGCGGTGCAGTGCGGTGCGGTCCGGTGCGGTGAGGAGGAGGAGGAGGAGGAGGAGCGCCTGCCGCGGTCCCACGTACGGTGAGCCTTGGCGTCGTCCCTCGGGGGCCCCACGCAGGCTCTGCCGAGGGAGTCCTCCGTCTTACCTCCGCTAGAGTAAGACGAATCTCGTCGCACACCTGAGAACGCTCCTCCCAGCAGGCCGTCTGGGTCACAACGTCAGTGTACGACAACGCTACGGTTCGATCTGCTCTCCGGTCCCGGCCACCAACCGCTCCGACCTGTCCTGGATCCACCCGAGTCAGCGTTCCAAGATCAACGGGCACGGAAGATGTGGGTCTCCCGGGGCATCACCTCCGACTTGGAACGCCGCCAGACAAGGAGTGCGGTCCGGCACGACTGCGCGCTGCACCGGAGCGGTCCGGGCGCGTGAGGTCGAGGACGGGTCACGGGCTGGGACAAGGCCACGGGGCGGGCCGTCCCAGGGCCACCTGCATGTCCTTGAAGACCGTGCGGGGTCCTTGGGAAGCTGCAGTGAGGATGGCCGAGAACGCGGAATGTAGTGCGGCACACCACGAGGGGATCACATCTCCACAGAGGCCGGCCTCCAGGCTCCGTCCATTGCCACCGTAATGGATGGCCCAGAGGCGGCGTCGACCCGGGAGATGGGGGGCAAGCCCGTGCCGTCCGAGACTGTCCAAGATGATCACGTCATGGGCTTTCAGCTCGATCTCCTGCCGCACGGCCGGCGGCAACTGGTTCGTCTCGTTGTACACATACAGGACGCGGTACGGACTGCGCTTGTTCCGGGTGGAGATGGCGGACTTCACCTTAGGGGCCAGAGTCCTAGGAGGACGTCCCAGGCCGGCCACCTGCCCGAACCGGGCGTTGGGGCCCAGTTGGCAACGTGATACCACTCTGGTGGTGGGTTGTTGGCGAGGGACTGGTTCACGGGGACCCGCGGCAGGGGGGAGAAGTGGTCGGCAAGAGGTAGGACAGGCACCGCGTGCCGCTTATGTAGGAGGACGGTAGTGAGAACGACGTCGCAGAGCAGGCGACGGAGACGCGCAGGACGTAGACCTCTGTGCAGCAGGGCATCCCTGTGTGGCGTGGAGACGGCTCCGAGACGACCAATAGTGTAGGTTGCGATGGTGTGGTGGGCCGGGGAGCCATCCACAGCCAGCATGAACGGCTCGTCCCCCCAAAGGACGAGGGTGCCCCAAGCAGTGGGCGTACAGTGGCGCCAGGCATGGCACCTCTGAGAGAGTCGGGCCGCAAGCCACCGATGGTAGTGGGCGCGGATGAGCGGGTCTAGCGGGCATGAGAGGATGTGGTCCCCGGAGGCGGGCATGTTGCAGAGGGGGCAGGGCGCGTCCCTCGGGGGGAACAGGGAGAGGCGGATGCCGGTGACCGTGAGGTGGTCCCCCCATGTGATGAGGCCGTGGCTGACGACGTTGGCGTACTCGTTGAGGGCGGGGTGGCGCTGAGGCGGGGGGGACGCAGAGTAGGCGTGGTGGGAGGCGAGCAAGGCGCGGCGCGCGTGGGGCACGGCGTCAGGGACCTGGAGGCCCGCGTGGGAGAAGCAGACGCGGGGTTGTTGTAGGGGGCCGAGCCATCCCACGGCGTCTGGGCAGGTGTCTGCAGCTCGCCCTGCCGCCTCGTCTACCTGGTCCAGCAGGGCATCGAGCCAGGTGCCGGCGATATGAGAATAGAGGTGACGGGGAGGGGCGTGACCGTGGGCCATGTCGCGACACGATCTTATGAGATCTCCTTGTAGCGAGTCCTCTGGCTCGCGGCGCCCTTCCTGCGCTATGATGTACCCTTTGCAGTCCGCAAAGTGCCACGCACCGGATCGGAAGCCGATGGCAGGGTCGGCTGAAGGCCCCCTGGCGGCGAGGGCCACCCATGCCGTGTACAGCTCCGCCGTGTAGGCGTTGTCCAGCCTCAAGGGGATGGGGACGGGGTATATCTGGTACCGGAGGGTGACGGGGCAGAACACCGCCACTGCCCCGCCGCAGCGCCGGGTCTTCGGGCACCACGACGCGTCGTGGAGGATCCCCTAGTTCTCAGGGAGCCAGGAGAACGTGGGGACTGTCGCAGTCACCGCTTGGCAGCGCCTAACCGGGGGGGCGGTGCCGACCGGCGGAGTGGGGCGGGGCGAGGCCCGGGGCCACCCCTTCCGTCGCGCGTCCTCTGTACTGCGGTGGCCTGCAAGCATCCACGCATGGGTGTCCTGGACCTCGAGTCCGGGTGACGACAGGGCCAGCACATGAGGGGCGTGGTGTGGCAGATGGCAGTCAGGGGGCAAGTGGATGGCGATTTCGCACTGGTGGCGCAGGGCGACAAACAGATCGTGGTCCGTGGGGTGTGCGGTGCACCGGAGCCCGAGCTCTGAGGTGAGGCAGGGCTGGGAAGGATGGAACCGCCAGAGGGCAGTCAGGAGCCCGTGGCGCGTGGACCGGCAGACCAGGGGGTTGGGGTGGTTCAGGTGCCGGACGTAGACGCCGAAGAAGTTAGCAAACCCAACGACCGGCGCCGGGGGGATTCCGACTCCCCCTTCGGGGACCTCGCGGAGGAAGTGAGCAGAGGCGGAGAGGGCCCACCCAGCGGTGGCGCGCATGGCCGAGGCGGTCATGGCGTCCAGCACGCGCAGGGCCCCGTAGGAGGGGGGGCGGACACTGGTAAACCAGTTGACCGTCCCATGACAGGAGCCGGCGGCGGTGGAGTGCTGGTTCAGCTTGCGGTCCACGGCTGCGGGGAGGGCGCGAGGCAGGCCTCGCATCCACTTGCGAAGGTGCCGGTGGTGGTACGTGGCCGCTATCGCCAAGACACTGGCCCGGGTGAGGCCTGTGGCTGTGATGGAGACACGGCTGTGTAGGGATTGTGGGAGGACCACGTGGTGGTGCTCGGGCAAGATGAAAGAGGTGGGTGGCAGGCCCTTGCGGCAGAGCTGCAACTGATGGGAGCCCGCCACCTGCACACAGTGCACGGCGCCCACTAACGACAGAACGTCACGGGGCCAGGGGTCTGCCCCGCTGCACGCCCGGTAGTAGTGCACACCCACCGGCAGGTGCAGGCACATTTCGAGGGCGTAGGGGGGCGTGATGAACTGGGCAGTGCCTGGGGCCGGCACCGGCACCAGGCCCCACTCTCTGGGGGGGGAGCTGGGAGTGTACGCGCCCAGGTGCAGGTCCCGGACGTGGGGGACGCCGTCGAGGTGGGAGTGGCGGAGCTGAGACACGGCGTCAGGGATGTCCTCGTTGCGCCCCGCCATGTCCCGGGTTACCGGTCTCGCGGATGCCGACCGAAGTACGGCTGGTAGCGGTGGGGGTCGGCTGGGGGGCTCCAGGGCGGGGGAGCGTAGGGGTTGTGGGCCATGGCCACCCGGGGGTCGTGGGGGTCCCCCGAGTACGGGTAGGGCTGGAGCGGGGCTGCTGCATGGTGGTCGTGGCGGCTGGAATGCGCCTGGGGTTCATCGCGGTACGTACTGTCGCGGCGATGGCCTGGGCTGCGGCGGCGGGACGGGGACCGGTCCGAGCGGCGGGGGCTGTACCTGCGCTGATATTTGGAGTCTGGTTCTCCGTCCGATCCTGACGTTGCCGTAAGGTCCACCTGATCGTCAGGGTCCCGTGGACGGCGCTGCTTCCCGCGGCTTCCCCGATGAGTCTTCCGGGGCGGATGGTCTCGGTCAGGGTCAGGCACCCCGGGCGTGAACGGTTGCTTCTTCGATTCGGCCCATGTCACTCGCCAGCCACGAGCCGTGTGCTGCCTGGTCAGTCGCATGCCTCGTTCGTACTCTGCTGGTCGGATTCCGACAATCGTGAACTTGGATGTATGGTTCAATTGTTCTTCAGTAATGGAGGAAAGGCCTGCACCAAATTTATCCCGAAGGATACCACCGAGGAGTCCTGCATCAACTTCACCGGACGGCGGATCGTCGACTTCTTGCCAGCCGACCCACAGGGCTTTCGAGAAAACTTGCGGATCAATTTTTTGGGGCGTATACCCCTTCTTTTTCGCTGCGCCCTGTGCCTGGTTGGCGGCTGCAGCTTCTGCTGGGGAGGTGGCTGGGCCGTCAGAAACCCGTTGGACTGCAGGGGGGTTGGAGAGGAAGGAGCGCAGGACTTCCGCGATGCCGGGCAGGCTGGGCACGTGGCTGTGGATCCAGGCCCACTGTTCCCGAATCGGCGACTGCGGGAGGGTGTTGACGTTCGCGCCGTACTGGCGGAAGAGCTGGAGGTGGAGCGCGTGCGCAACCTCGTCCTCACAGCCCTTGGGGATCTCCGGGATCCACTCCAGCAGGGAGGTCAGGGCGGCATCAGCAGGCGACGGCACAGACGGCGGCGGCTGGGCAGGCGCGCCCGATGCCCGAAAAGCAGAGACCGCCCTCGGCTTAGGGATCGGGTGCGGGACAGCGAACGACAATTCGGGTGCACGCGCAGGGGTCTCCGGGACCGGCACGGCGCCTGGCGCGGCCATAGCCCTACGGAGGACATCGGCCAACTCCTCGAGGTTGGGTGCCTGGGGCGAGGTGAGAACTGCTGCGGCGAGTATGACCGGCACGAGGACCAGGAACTGCTGAGAGCCGGGGGGAGGCAGCTCGAATGAAGCCGGAACGGTACTGCGCACGGCGTTGGCGAACGTTGGCGGCGTGGACTGGAGGCCGTGGAGTCTGGTGGCGATGGACAGGAAAGGGGGAACCGACCTGATGAAGTTGTTGAGCCGAACGGCTTCGGCCTGCCGCTGTGCCGCGGCGCAACGCTGGGCCTGCTGCTGGGCATTATCTCGTTCGGTGCGCACCATGTCCAGATCCCGCGTGAGGGACTCCAGGTCGCTCCGTGCCACGGCCAGCTCCCGCTGTTGGGCCTCGTACTCGTCATGCAATTGAGCGTAGTCGGTGGAGTAGGCCGTGACATCCAGGTCCGGGACGAAAGGCTCCCCCACCTGGGAGGGACTGGGGGGGGCCGACCCGACGGCCGGGGCCGGTGACTCCGGAGGCGTGGGGTCCGCGGCAGCCGGTGGTACCTGGGAGGCAGGCTCTGGGAGATTGAAAGAAAGCCTTGTCTGTTCGGGCAACAGTGATGAAGGCGATGGTTCGGACCCCGAAGGGGTGGGCTTGCCTTGGGCCTTGTACAGGGCTGACGCTGGGGTGAACGCCGTCGTGGCGAACAGAGTGCCGGCGGGGCTGGGCGCTGCTTGCCCTTTGGTGAGGTAAGGCGCGTGGCTGGGCGGTGTGAGCGGGGGCGGGTTGGCGGTGTCGGCGATGCCGGCCTGCAGCAGGGCGAAAGTGGGGGCTGTGGCCTAGGAGTGCTCGCCAGCCTGCTCGATCTGATGTAGCAGCTCCACGCTGCGGATCGGCAGGACCGAGCATTCGAGCAGCGGCCGCAGCTGTTCGGGGGTCCACATGCCCTTGTTGGCGAGGGCGGGGGGCGTGGGAACCGGGGCTGGCGTGTACTGCCCTGTGAGGCAGACGGAGGAGGCCCACGCCAGGAGTCCGAACTTCAGCGGGACGAGGTCTGCCGTCGGGATATGGGCTGCCTGCAGGACCGCATGCACGTCGTTGGGCAGCGCCCAAAAGGCCGCAACTACCTCTCGGGTGCGGAGGCGGTCCCATGACGGTCTGAGGTGGGGGGCAAGGAACTGGCTGATGGGTTTGTGGATCTTGTGGGAGACCTTCTGGCTTTGGATGTCTGGAGGGACGGCAGTGTCGACGGGCGGCGGCTGTTCGCGGGCTGTGTACAGGCCCTTGAAGACTTGGCTGCGGAGGCGTGACGCTGAGATTGGAGCATGGCTTGGGCTCCACCGCGCGACGAGTGCCGCTGCGAGGGCCTCAGGGTCCTTGGAGACATACTCCAGCAGTGGGCCTCCTTGTACCAGCGACAGGGGGACGTGTTCGATGACCTTCGTGTCAGACGGGCCTGCGGCGACTGTTACGGTGGCTGTGAGCAGGAGCCCCCGCGGCGTCCACACCCCCGTCACAGCTGTAATAGCCTGGATGTCGCCGTTGGCAGCCGTCCATCGCAGGGCATCACACAAGTCAGCCAGGGCGGGGTCGGTGGCCTGGATAGCTGTATCTGCTGCTTCCAGTGCGTCATCCTTCAGCATGTCCAGCTCTCGCAGGAGACGGTCAGCATCTTCGGACTGGGCGATGTCCATCAGAAACATGGGGAACGGCCCCCGACGAATGGCGCCGCCTCGACCGGTGTCGGGGGCGGGAGAGGGGGTGTCCTGGGACGGTGTTGAGCGGTCTGACATGGTAGGCTGTGGCAAGAAAAGAGCGGGTGGCCTGTGGCCGCAATGCGTCGGGGGGGGGGAGCAGATCGAGGTGTTGGTAAACGGAGGTGCACTGACTGCATAGGCAGCCCCAATCGGATGGGACGCGCAAAAGAGAAACAAGGGGTACCACGAGCGTGGCCATAGTGTGACGAAACAAAGAGCATGGCGCGATGGCGCGGAGTAACATGGGGCCGCCTGGCGGACCGGGTCGGTGAGCGGGGGTCCCAGGACACACAGAGCGGGAGTGCGAGGGGAGCACCGCACTGGCGCGTGGTGCTGCAACCCTAGTGGCGCACGGGGGAGAGGGGCCCCACGTTGGGACGACGAATCGGACGACTGATGATACCCCTGCACAAGGCGTCACGCTTGAGCGGCGGATACGTCGAATGCAGTCCCCGTCGCGGCTCCCCGCGTAGCGGCCTGGAAGATTGCCACGGCGAGGTCGACGTCTTGCCAGAGCCGAACTTAGAACGACGTGCCCACTGTGAGCAGGAAACGGCCAGCAAGGGGGAGGGACGCACTTGAGGTGCGGCACTCAGCCCTTGGAGACACGGGATGAAGAGGGAGAGAGAGAGTGCACCATACGGGTGGAGTTGAGCGGAGAGGGGGCCACGATGGCAGAGCTGAGTCACGTGGTGGCACGACTATCACGACGATTCACGACTGGTTTCGAGCGTGGCAGTGCGTGTAGGCAATCCGTCCTACAGCTACCATCCTGAGGGTTTTTAGACTAGTGCCAGGTCACCAGGGTGAGGTGCGGTGTGGTGCGGTGCAGTGCGTTGCGGTGTTGTGCAGTGCGGTGCGGTGCGGTGCGGTGCGGTGCGGTGCGGTGCGGTGCAGTGCAGTGCGGTGCAGTGCGGTGCGGCGCAGTGCGGTGCGGTGCGGTGCGGTGTGGTGTGGTGTGGTGTGGTGTGGTGTGGTGTGGTGCTTTGCGGTGCGGTGTGGTGTGGTGTGGTGTGGTGTGGTGTGGTGTGGTGTGGTGTGGTGTGGTGTGGTGTGGTGTGGTGTGGTGTGGTGTGGTGTGGTGTGGTGTGGTGTGGTGTGGTGTGGTGTGGTGTGGTGTGGTGTGGTGTGGTGCGGTGTGGTGTGGTGCGGTGCGGTGCGGTGCTGTGCAGTGCAGTGCAGTGCGGTGCGGCGCAGTGCGGTGCGGTGCGGTGTGGTGTGGTGTGGTGTGGTGTGGTGTGGTGTGGTGTGGTGTGGTGCTTTGCGGTGCGGTGTGGTGTGGTGTGGTGTGGTGTGGTGTGGTGTGGTGTGGTGTGGTGTGGTGTGGTGTGGTGTGGTGTGGTGTGGTGTGGTGTGGTGTGGTATGGTGTGGTGTGGTGTGGTGCGGTGTGGTGTGGTGTGGTGTGGTGTGGTGTGGTGGTGCGGTGCAGTGCGGTGTGGTGTGGTGTGGTGTGGTGTGGTGTGGTGTGGTGTGGTGTGGTGTGGTGTGGTGCGGTGCGGTGCGGTGCGGTCCAGTGCGATGCGGTGCGGTGCGGTGCGCTGTGGTGAAGTGCGGTGCGGTGCGCCAAAGGCGGTGTTACCGAATGGCAATGGCCGGAGTGTGTTGCGCACCTGCAGCAGAGGGACGTCACTCTCTCTGGCGCCGGGCGGTTACTGTCTAGGGCTGCTCTAGGGACGCCCTGCCGCTCTGCTGGATGATGCTACCAAAGTTCTCGTTGGCAGGCGTCTTCCCTCCTGACAGCCCTTCCCCTACCTGACCTCATTCCACATCCAGTAAGCCCCAGGTCATGAAGTGTAGAGGGTGCTTTCCACCCAATCTGATGTGGGAAACTGTAGCACAGGGCGAACTTTGAGATGAGTGTTGTCTGAGTCTTGTTTGAATTTGATCTGAGTTTTGTCTGAAGGGGAATGTTTGCCCGGCGCGCGCCCAGCGCATGCCCGGCGCGCTACCTTTGTATTAAGTATGCAATCTCTAGCCCCAAGTGGATCCTCACCTCGGGAAGTCCCCCAAGTGAACCGCACCAGACCGCAAACCTTCCGTGCAAGGCACCTTGCATAAGCCGAAATATGAGAATTCAACAACACAAAATGTCACTCCCACCACTTCCAACCACCACCCTTGCCATCATCATAAATTGGGTGCAAAGGATGGGCCAGATTCTTAGACACGGCGAGATGGTTCTCCAGATTGTTTGGTGAGGTGGGTCAAAAACAGGCACAGGTGGGGAATGGTCAAAAAAAGATGCCCGGCATGCGCCCAGCACGCTAATACTCCCCCTGAGCTTGGCCTGAGTCTTGTCAGAGTTTTGTCGGATGGCCCCGAAGAGACCGGCGCTGAGCGGCAGCCCACACCCCCTTCACCGCCACATACAATGCCATTTGTCTCCGGGCCCCCGCTGGGGCCCAGGGAGGCGACGAGGTCCTGGTAGTACACCGGCAGCGGGTCCACGGAGGTGGCCACGTACACGTGGAGGTCCCGCTTGTACACCAGCACCCAGTGCACCAGCAGCAGCCACGGCGGCGGGCAGCTGAGGTAGTTCTCGAGGTCCTGCCCCTGCAGCACGGCCGGGCCACGATGGGGAAGGGGGCAGGTGCATGGCCCAGGGGTGTGGGGGGCAGACCCCGTCCCCCTGTAACGCTGAAGGGGGGGGGGGGGGGGGAGGCTGGCACAAGGCCTTGGTGGTTGGCTCTGTTGGCCTGTGGCGGCGCCTATTGGCCTCTCGCCCTTGAACCTTCTGCTATGACAAGCAGACATCCGCACTACTGCGGGCATCCGCACTGCCACGGGCATCCCCCTGCCCCTGGGGGGGAATCCAGAATGCAACTTCAGCCCATGGCGTCCTCCCCTGACGGCCTGATCAGTGCCCGGTATGCGGTCATCACGAAGACCCCAGGCAGGGGTCGGGGGGGGGGGGGGGTAGTGCAGCAATGCCCTGCAGCACAGCAGCAGGCGGACTCGCGGGCTGCTGAGTTATTCAGTGGAACTCTACCCTCCCCCCCCCCCGATTGGGAGGCTGTTCCTGGCAGTGTGCATGCACACAGTCCGCACACATGACAGCACAGGGCCTTGTCGGGGGCAGTCCAAAGACCGGAGGTACCGTTCAGTCAAAGAGGGTGACGGGCTGCGGGCGGCCCCAACCACAAACCGGCCCCCCCGGACGGTGGTGGGGTATCCCCCCCCCCCCCCCAGCGGCACCCCGTCACCCTCGCCCGGCGGGCAGCGGGTCCCCAACGGCCATTGCCAGTCGGCAGAGGTTGAGGGGCACTTGAACAGGAGTCCAGCCCCTGCAGTCTTCCCCCTCCGTTAGTGACAGCGCTTGGGGCGCACTACTGGGGGGGGGGGGGGGGGCTCCTCAGGTATGATGCGAAGTAACCCCCACCCCCAACCAACTGTTGGCCACAGGCCCCTGTGCGCAGGGGGGGGGGGGGCTCTGGGAGGGGCAATTGTCATCCAAAGATACCCAATCCACATGCCCCCGCATCTTGTGCTACAACCCGAAACCTCCCCCTCACCCTTTGGCAATTGACTGTGGCCGAAGGTCCCCGCGGGGGTTGGGGGGGGCATAAAGGCTGAAAGCAGGTGATTGCTTGGTGACCCTGGGGGTGGGTTGGGTTGGTCAGGGCCCTGTCCAGCCCCGGCCGACCCACCCGGCCACCCACATCAGAAAAGTGTTCCTTGGGGGAAAAATGAAATTTATTAAAGGGGCCGGAAATTTGAGGCCGATTTTGGGACACAACTTTTTTTGGGGGGGGGGGGGTTCTCCTTAAGCAATAGCCTGGCCAAATGAGTATGCCGGTTGGTACTTCTATGGGACTTGGGGGTGTGGAGGGGGGGGGGGGGGGTTGCTCCCGGGACCTGTAGAGCCACCCGCGCCCCCGCCCCCGCCCCCGCGCGGCGCACACCAAAAACTTTCGCCCGGCCGGCCGTCTAAAATGGCCATAACTCGGTCTTCACGCGTCGAAACGCGCGGTACTCTGGACCATCGAATCCGGAATTTCGCGCTCCTCGATTTTGTCCGCTGAAAATGCACGTGTCCCCCCGAAAACCGCGGTATATTGCCATTTTCGCGCATGCGCTCTGCAGATCAAACAAGGATGGGATGGGAAAGGATGGGAAAGCCTCCGTGTGTGCAAATGTGAGACGGCCCGGCGCCGGTAGGCCTGGCTGCCGCGGTGCTGGACTGCCGCATCCCCCCTGCCCCCCCCCCCCAGACCCGCCAGGCAGTAGGGGGCCGCGCGCACATTGGCAAGCGCTCCACACTTGCACGTCCCGGTATGCAGATGCAGCAATTGTGCAGCAGTTCCAATCTCTCTACCGGGAGTAGCTCCTCCACAGGATTGCGGGGGGGGGGGGGGGAGATAAAGGTACTTGTGGGTGTGCGCATGGGGCTGAATTTTTGAGGAGGGTATTGTCTGCCGTGGTCGTCCCAAGCCACCGGGGAGACGCGCTCTTGGGGGGAGTGAGCGCCGTCCCTCTGCTCACAAGTGCTGCTGCTGCCCCTCAGCGTCCCTCCCGCGCCGGCGTCGGAAGTGCGTAACCTTCAGTCGTTCCCGCAACAGCCTGACCAGTGGTGGACATAGCGGTCCCCGGGGATGCATTAGAAGGGAAGGGACCTCAGAGGCGGCCCCAGAAGCCGTTATACAGGCGGTTGAAGGAGGTTGACAAAGCGGTTGGGGGCGGTTACTGTCAGTTACAAATGCCATTGAGGATGGCACTTGCCGTCAGGGGGACAGTGGCTGGGCATAGGCTGGGGTTCTGGAGGGGGGTACCTCCCCCCCTTCCAATGCACCCCCCCCCCCCCCGGAGTGACGAGTGACAAGTGACACATGAGGAACCCAGGGCGGGTGAGGGTAGGGAGGGGGGGGTGAGAATGTTGTTCATGGTTTCGTGCAGATTTGACTTCTCCATAAACATCTGAGCCTATAGGGCATACACAAGTTGTGTGTAAAAAAAGCGTCCCCTCTGTCTTGTATGCAAAGAAAATGTCCTTCCAGCGCCTTCGGCGCTGGAATGGTGGCTAATTGTCATGGTGTCCATGTGTCACCTGAGCACAAAGTCCAGCTATCTGGCACTCTCCATGTGTCACTGAGTGACAGATCGCCAAACCCCCCCTGTGTGACATTCCGTCCGGTTGTTGTTGTTGTACGGGGCCCTGGACAGTCACCCGTTCTTCCCTTCGCATGTTGCGTCAGGTTGCTTCTTTCTGTCGGTCGCTGCGGCCGGTGCTCCTGCTGGTGTCGTTTCCGCGTTCGCGGAGCCCAGTGGTTTGGCGTGCCGGGGCTGTGCTGGATGTGGCATGGTGTGCCGTTTGCGCGTCAGTGGCACCCGGTAGTTGGCATATTGGGGTTGTGCTGGTTGTTGCGGGGGTCGTTTGACTCCTGCACGAAAACATTTGACCCCTTCTTATGCCCATGCCTGAGCCTGACATGACAGTGTGACTGGGGATGGGGGGACTCGACGCCGCTGGCCCCGGTGTTAAAACTCCGTCTGTCGCGCCGACCGACAACCGTCCGCCAGCGACTCACGACCACCCACCGGTCCGGCGACCACTCGATGGAGACGTGCACCGCGTGTCCGCACTCCGACGTCGTCCGGCACCGCCACGTGCTGCGGCCCAGCTCCGGTCGTCCAGCACAAGACATCGGTGGGTCCCTACCCAACACCGGCAGGTGCCCCGTATGTTGGGGCCGGGGCCGTAGGTCTTGGGATTGCCTGCCAGTCGCTGACACGCCGGCGCCCGACCGGGCGTGTCTGCGACCAATCAGCCAAGGAGTTGTGCCCCGTCCTGCTGGTTGTATGAAACAATCATTCGTATCAGTCTTGATACTTCTATCTTAACACCTTTTTTCTTAACATAGTTCACTTAAGACCTTCAATCCCGTCGGCAATCTATACGGATTTCGAAAATCTATACTTTAAATAAAAATGTTCAAAAACTCATCCCACAGGTAAGCCCCGAGCGGGCTTCGATCCCAGGACTTTGGCTGTAGAACCACTCAACCACCCATAGTCTCTCGGCGATCGACTCTGCCTTCCCTCGGTCTGTGCAAACTTTTGTTTCCACCCGCTGTGGGATACCGTTGCAGATTTGTGGAACCCCCAGGCCTTCTCTTGGGTGGGATGGTCCTCAAAAAAGGGCCCCCATCCGGAGTTGCTCTCCAGACTTGACACCACAAGAGGCGGTGATCCCCCCCCCACCACCCTCATGGACAGTCCCCCCAGAACGCCAGACGCCCCCCCCCCCCCCGAACCCTCAGCAGGAACCAGCCCCCCCCAGGGAGCCCATGCGCGAGGACCCTCACCTGACCTTTCCACTACAACTCCATTGGGACGGGAGGAAAATTTCTTCGGCACCTTTGGCACCGCGGGCTCTAGAAGATTGAACCACCAGCCCTCCCCCCCCCCCGGCGGAGGGGGGGGGGGGTGGGTTAGCACAAGGCCTCGGTATTCAGTTGTTTGCCTTAGGCGGCGCCTATTGGCCTCTCGCCCTTGCACATCCCGACCCCCTGTGGGTCCGAAGGTGTTTTGGTTGTGTCAACGGAGCCCCCGGATGACTTGTCCTGTTTGACTACTCCAGGGGGTCGGCTGTCCCAGAGACGGGCTGTTGCCCGTGGCGTTGACCAGGTGCATCCAGGCGCACACTCCGAGTCCATGCGGGGGTTTGCCCACTCCAGCACCGACTTGTGCGCGCTGGGGTGTGCATCTGCAGGATCATTTTCCTGACAGGGGCTTCTGACAACCACAAAAGGAGGGGGGGGGGGGCACAATGCGTCAGACTTGCTTCTCCGCAATCAGCTCCAACCGCGCCTGCCCCGACGGTATTCATTGCTCTTAGTTCAGTGTACCAGAATGCGTTCTCTGTGTCCGCTGTTCGAATGTTCAATGGACGGGGAGGAGGGGGGAGGTTCGGCACAACGCCTCGGTATCAGATTGTTTGCCTCTGGCGGCGCCTATTGGCCTCTCGCCGGGGGAGGGCGGGGGGGGGGGGGGGGGACCTCGTGCAGCACCCGCCTGTCTTTACCGACAAAAAACAGAGAAGGATGATGGAAGTCAATACTGTTTGCATGCCCCATTCCCTTCAGCCCCCCCTCCCCCTCCCCCGCACGCGCATGCCCCCTTTAGCTCCCCCCCCCATCCGCACGTGCCATGCACACCTCATCAGAGACCCCGGTCGCCGAGCTGAACTGCTGCAGGGACCCCCAGAGCTGCCGCATGTGCTCCTGCAGACTCCGTCCGAGCAGCAGGCGGAGGTCGCTGGTGGGCCGCCAGCCCATGACCTCCAGGAGGGCGGTGAGCAGGCTCACCGGGGCCTCCTCGTCGGTGGGCACGGCCGTGGACGTGCACACCGCCTGCGGGTGGTGCCGCAGCCGCAGACTGTCCTCGGGGCCGCACACGAGGTGCGCGTCGAAGGCCTGGGCCACGCCCTGTGGGGCAAGGGGGTGGGGAGGGCCCTACCAAGTGTGAAGGGACTGGGTCGGATGTGAAGGCGGGGGGGGGGGGGGGAGGTTGGCACAAGGCCTCGGGATTCGGTTGTTTGCCTTTGGCGGCGCCTATTGGCCTCTCGCCCTTGCACATCCCGACCCTCTGTGGGCCCAAACGTGTTTTGGTTGTGTCAACGGAGCCCCCGGATGACTTGTCCTGTTTGACTACTCCGGAGGTCGGCTGTCCCGGGCCGTCCCGCCCGTTGACCATGTGGGGCCTCAAAAGGTCAGGTGTGGACCCGCCACTTAGCTCCAGCCGTGCCTGCCTTCACGGCCTTCGCCTTCTCAGTTCAATGCGTGTTCGACTGGCCATTTGATTGTCCACTGGCTCTCAGTTCACATACCTGTCCCTCCCTGTCCCGGAGACGGGCTGTTGCCCGTGCCGTTGACCAGGTGGGGAGGGGGGGGGAGGGGGCTGCCATAAAGGCTGAGTAGGTGTGCCAGCCGGTGCTTCCAGGTGTGCACAGTGGCTTGAGCTTTTGGAAGGAGGCATCAGGGAACCAAGTTGCAGGTACACGACCGCCCCCACAGTCATTGGCAAAGCTGCAGCTGGGGCAGTGGTTGGGGAGGTGGACACCCCCCTGTTCAGGGGGTGGCGGTGGCGGAGGAGGCGTATCATTGCATGTGGAGGTCGGAGCTCCAGCCTTCTTTGGGTGCAGGAGTCATGCACCTGGGTACAGTGCAGGCTGGTTGAGCCGCAGTGGCGGCTTGTGTGACGTTTTCGTGGTGCAGCATCTTCTGGTTTGGGGGAATTTCGGTAGTGCAATCACCTAGTCAATCTCCGAGTACTCAGTCCTCTGTAGCAGGGGGGTCCTTAAGAGGGGAAAAAATAAAGTGTTCCTGAACGGCAGTTTTGCAAAAAGACCGCGTGTAGCTCATATGTCCAACCATGGTTGGTGGCGATTGGCGGTTGGCGGTTGGTGGCGGTTGGCGGTTGGCGGCTGGCAGTTGGTGGCGGTTGGTGGCGGTTGGTGCTTGGTGATTGGTGGTTGGTGGTTGGTGGCGGTTGGTGGTTGGTCGCCGCTGGCGGTTGGCGGTTTGAACGTTGGTGGCGGTTGGTGGCGGTTGGTGGCGGTTGGTGGTTGGCGGTTGGTGGTCCCTTGGGGCGGTCCCTAAGGGCGTTCCTTCACAGAAAACACAACTAGTTCCCTAAGGGGGCCCCTGCTCTGTAGCACTTGCATCAGATACCGATCTTTCAGAGCCTCCTACGCCAGATATCTTTTCCTACCCACCCTCTTGGGCGCCTACACCGATGAATGGCACTCCACACTGGAGTGCTGTGCTGCGCTTGCCACGACATGTGCAGGGACTGGGCGGAAGAGGGCCCAACTGCCATCAGGCAACCAGCGGTTGTGCGGGCATTGCTTGCGGTGCTGCAGACAGGGCCACCAGCATGTCAGCACCCTGTTGAGTTAGAAGTGTCCCGGCAGTTCCCGTTGCTGCATATACGGGCCAAGCTTGCTTGGCCAGCCTAAGCCGCCCACAGAGCTTTCTTCCAGGTTGAACTAGAAAGACATTGATGGGCAGGGGGACTAGTAGGTCAATACGCAGGGGGGGGGGGGGTTATTGCAAGAGGCATGGATCACTTGCTTGGAACGCCTCAGAGATTGCAGTGGTGCGATGGCATGTGTCACAACATTTCCAGGAAGTTTGCGCTGGGTGTTGCCTGTGGAGCGTGGTCCCTGTACCACAAGGTGGGCAGTCCCTGGCATTTCTACACTTGAGCTGAGGGACTGCAAACCTTGGGCCAGGGATGGGGGGCGGGGGTACTACCCTCTCCTCCCTTGAAATCTCCCGTAGCGTGCGACCGTCTCCCCCCTGGGGGGGGGGGGGGAGACGGTCGCCAAATGACGGTCTCCCCCCCCGGGGGGGGATTGCAAGGGTATTTCAAGGACCCTCCACTGATGCAAGCAAACAGAACACAGGTGAAGCGACTTGGGTGATGCAACCACCACAGCCTCGAGCCTTGGGAGTTGAGTACTCTCATGATCCACTTGAGTGACCACACCAGGGCGTATGTACCGCATGCGGCAAAATTGTGGCCCATTTGGTGAATGCCCCACAACAGTGGCCAACACATGTGCACCAAGTGTGCGTGAGTGGTACCATACACGGTCAAAGGGAGAAAAGATCTTGGGTCTGAAAACGGGACACAACACCCTGTACACCGCCTTCGGAGAGAGAATATCACAGAATACACACAGCACTGATTTGAAGTAATGGGAAAGCAATGTGAGAGAGTGTGTGTGACAGATGGGGAACACAAACCACCGAAATAGATATTGCCCAGCAAAACAGTGAAGTGACGGTCTCCCCCCTTAGGGGGGGAGATTGCAAGGGGGGGGGATTTCAAAGGGAAGCAGTTTGCAGCGATGCAAACCTGGATCGACGTGCGCCCTTTGGCTGCACGCAGTCTGGCGACGCCCCCTTGCGCTGTACTTGTGAGGATGGGCAGCGTCCTTCCCTTGCGATGCATTGTTGGTCAGTGCCCGCGTCACACACCCAACAATGACCAGCAAGCATAAAAAAGGCTGTGGAAGGCCCAACAGGGACGGACAGGTGAGGGTGGGGCGCAACACAGAGTCCTGCAGTCGGAGGCGTCTCAACTTACCCTC
Source organism: Eutreptiella sp. 'Long Island Sound 2002' (assembly GCA_964036045.1). Taxonomy (NCBI): domain Eukaryota; phylum Euglenozoa; class Euglenophyceae; order Eutreptiales; family Eutreptiaceae; genus Eutreptiella; species Eutreptiella sp. 'Long Island Sound 2002'. Next base: position 10,264,026 of record OZ038402.1, read on the forward strand.
CTAGTTAGAGATGTATTAGAAGGGAGAGAGGGGGGTTTGGCTGGGACCCCTCGTGGGAGGGTCCCCCTATGGTCCCTGCCGAAGTTTTGAGCTTGAATCCTCTTGGCGCCAATGGCGCTGAAGCAAAATTTTGGCTGTCAGCCCCAAACATTGGAAGAGGAGGAGGGAGGGGGGGTCTAGGGGGTGGGGGGGGGGGGGTTAACCCCCCTCCTCCTACGGTGTACAGCCATTCTAACACTTGCCTGCCCCTCGTACCCCCGCTTCGCCATCTCTCCACACTCCATCCCCGGCACAACACTGCACAAAAACCATTGTCATGAGCCATGTTCATATGTTCAGCCATGCAGCATGCATTGTCGCACCCCTGTCCTTGCCATCCCTTCCCCCCTTTGGTGCCCCTCCCTTGGCACGCCCCTATTGGGAAGCCCAATTATTGGGGTGGCTGCACCCTGACAACCTGACCCTGGGTCAGCACTTGAAGCTCGTGCATACAGCCCAACTGTTGCGGCAACTTGGGGGCGGCCCGACAGGAGCAGAAACAGCACAGCAAGGCATGGGAAATGGTGGCATCTAACAGTGGAAAACAATCCAAGCACTCCCGGGATCACTACCTCGAAAGGGTGTGCATGGCTCCCCTTCTACCCCCCGTGTCCAGCGAACGATAAAGTCCCCAAATAATACGGTTGGAACACCAAGTGTTCATTGGACAAGCTGTTCGGTGCGTGCACGACGTTACGAAACACCTCCCGGCCAAGTGCAAGTACAGAATCAGTCATGATGGTGAATAGTGGTCCTATAGTTGAGGATTGCCAATACCTTGCATCCTGTTGCACAAGTTTTACAAGCATGATCGCAGGACACATCACAATTTTTCCCCAATTGGTTAGCCCAAATCATGGTACTCTAAAACTCGGTACCTAATCAATTTGGGTACCAAATTAATACGGTCCAAACACCAAGTGTTTGTTGGACGTTGGACACTTTCCACGGACAGCACCAGTGACAGAGATGAGTCGAAAGCTGTCCTTACACCGCCCCAAGCAGGCTGGGAGAGAGACACAGGGTGGGTGGGCGGGCAGGAGTCCCCCCCCACTCACACAGAAATAATAAAAGGCTGGGGAGGGAACAGGAAGGGGGGGGGGGGTCAGGAGCAGAGATGGGGAGGGGTTGAGCTGGGGCCCCGGTGGCAGAACTTCCGTTACCTCTGCTACGCTACACTAACTGCAGTTCTGCGTGCCCCAGCCCTGCCCCCTGAGCACACAAAAGACATGAATGTCACTTTCATGGACAGCACATTTTCTGCGCGCGACTGCGCGCCTCTTCCCCGTCGTCCCCCCTTCTGTCCCCCCCATACCCCCGGCCGACTTACGGAAACGCCAAGGGGGGCGGATCATTTCCGCCAGTCCTTTATACTGCTCATCAGCTGCCCTTACCCACATCTAGCGACGTCGTTTGGCCTCGTGGACCGCCTGTCGCCTTGCCTGGAAGCATGGTTCCCTGCTCAGGGGGTCCGCTGGGTTGAGGGCGGATGTTACCCTGAAGGAACTGATGGCTGTACCCGTCCAGCACCGTAGCCAGAACAGGCGTCGCAATATCCGCTGTTGCGCAACGGACCTAACTGAGGCTCTCAGCTGTAGCCATACTCCCTGTGCATGATGTCGCCCAAAATGATCGTCCAGTCAGACCATGAATCGCACTCTTTGAGTCTTCCCGCATTCTCTTGAAAGAGCCGCATCAAGATGTCATCTACCGAGGCGCCAGGGTACCGCTGACACGCATCTGCCACGATGATGGCCCAACTCACACCTCCAAAATACCCAAAGCTCTTCCCATAGATGCATCGGCGCTCTGCCCATAGCCATAGCGCTTTCAATACGATGCGAAAAGTACTTGGGTCCGGAATGTCCTTTAATAGGCTTCGGGATAGTCGGACGGCGTTCAAAGCCGGCGGGGGATCACTCCTGCTATTGTCCGGTGGGTGCACCTGCCCCATGACGGCGTCATCCAAGGGATCAAATGTGGGGTCCCGCAAATCAACCTTCAAACTGCAAAACCCCAAATCCACATCGAGTGATTCCGACCCGAAAGCCCATATCTCCTCCAAAATTTTGCCTGATTCCCCTCCGATTCTCCGAATCCACAGTAACGCAAGCGTCCGGATTTGTAACCGGAAGGGGGTCATCAAGAACTTGATTACGGGCGCATGTGTATCCTCCACAGGGATCACCGAGCTGATCGTGGGATGTTGCCTCAAAGAAAGAGCAAATTCACGCATGAAGTCGTTCGTTGTGACATAGTGCGGTGCAAGTAAAATGGCGTCCAAATCACTTCCTCTAGTGCAAATCCCTAAAAAGATGGATCCACAAGCCAACACGCGGCCACCGAGGTCTTCTTGGCTTTGAGCCCGCGCTTTCATCGCAAGCCAACCCCTTGTGCACGCCTCCAGCACTTGGGTTGCGCATAGCCGGATTGACACATGAAATTCACTAGCACCGTCGCCTTGGCTAAAAATGCCCCAAAATGGGCTCAAAATGGGCTCATTTCACCCGTTGGTGCACCCGAAATGGTCTAGGATGAGTTTTGGAAAAATGCGTTTTTGACCCAAACCCCTACTGGACCCTGTTGACCCATTTGGGCACCCACCTGTTTGGGCTTGAGCTTGCAGCTTGCCGCAGCCTAGTGGGCCTAGGTATTGGGGTCTAGGCGTCCGTTTGGGCAATTCTGAGGGGTGGAAACCACAAAAAGTGGGGGATTGCGGGTGGATTAGGTGCCCTCTCAATCGCGTTTTGAACCATGTAGCCAAAGATATGGCCTATTCTTGGTTTGTGGCTGTTGCTAGCCAGTCTACACAAAATTTTGGGCCTCCGGGCGCCTTTTCGGGCCCTTTCCGGGACATATGGTGGCGTTAGAGGGCCACAAAGGGCTTGTTGACACGGGAAAGTCAAGCCGCACGTGGAGTGTACCCACCGTTTCCCTTCGTTTGGCCGTTTTGAATGGGTTCTAGGGCTGTTTTGGCCCGAAAATGGTTGTTTTTGGCCCTAAATTGCAGTTTTTGAAACTGAGGTCCACCACTTGCGACAACTCTTCCCGGCCGCCACCGTTGAGTTTCTTGCTCAAACTTTGTGTGGTTGTCCCTCACACCCATAGGTATCATCCACCAAAATTTCAGCCGAATCCGAAGCACCACGACGGAGTTCTGATTTTTCCACATTTTGCGCGTGCTGCTTGCTTGCTTGCTTGCTTGCTTGCTTGCTTGCTTGCTTGCTTGCTTGTTTGCTTGCTTGCTTGCTGCTTGCTGCTAAACCTGGTAGGTCCACCCTAGATCCTAAAAAGGGTTATAAAACCAAGACTGGTTTCACCAACTCGGTGACCCTAATCAAGACTGATTATTGGGACCGAGCTGGTGGGGGAGGGAACATCAGCTATGACTGGTGAGGGACATCAAGAATGATTCACACATTGATGGCTCTTGACAAAGTGAAATCAGCTTGCAAGTGAATCCCATCACCACGAGGCCCACTTTCAAGGCTTTTTGGACTTCTGAGGGGCCAAAATGCCCCAAAATGGGCTCAAAATGGGCTCATTTCACCCGTTTGTGCACCCCAAATGGTCTAGAATGAGGTTTGGAAAAATGCGTTTTTGACCCATTTTTGACCCATTTTTGGTCCCAATTTTCAAGTCATTTTGGGATTTTCGGAGGACCAAAATGGGCCACCACAAGCTCAAAACCGTCCAAAAACACTTGTTTTAGCGTCGCACATGGCCTAGGATCATTTTTGAGAAAAGTCATCTTTTTGCCCCAACTGGACCCTGTTGACCCATTTGGGCACCCACCTGTTTGGGCTTGAGCTTGCAGCTTGCCGCAGCCTAGTGGGCCTAGGTATTGAGGTCTAGGCGTCCGTTTGGGCAATTCTGAGGGGTGGAAACCACAAAAAGTGGGGGGTTGTGGGTGGAGTAGGTGCCCTCGGAATCGCATTTCGAGCCATGTAGCCAAAGATATGGCCTATTCTTGGTTTGTGGCTATCGGCATTTGGAGCTTCTGGGGGCCTTTTTGGGCCGTTTCCGGGACATATCATGGAGTCAGAGGGCTGCAAAGAGCTTGTTGACACGGGGAAGTCAAGCCGCACGTGGAGTGTACCCACCGTTTCCCTTCGTTTGGCCGTTTTGAATGTGTTCTAGGGCTTTTTTGGCCCAAAAATGGCCGTTTTTGGCCCCAAGCTGCAGATGTTGAAACTGAGGTGCGCCACTTGCGAATCCTGTTCCCGGCTGCCACCGTTGAGTTTCTTGCTCAAACTTTGTGTGATTGTACTTCACAACCATAGGTATCATCCACCAAAATTTCAGCCAAATCTGAAGCACCACGACGGAGTTCTGATTTTTCCACATTTCGCGCGTGCTACTGCTTGCTTGCTGCTTGCTGCTTGCTTGCTTGCTGCTTGCTGCTAAACCCGGTAGGTCCACCCTAGACACTAAAAAGGGTTATAAAACCAAGACTGGTTCCACCAGCTCGGTGACCCTAACCCTAATTAAGATTGAATATTGGGACGGAGCTGGTGGGGGAGGGAACATCAGCTATGACTGGTGAGGGACATCAAGAATGATTCACACATTGATGGCTCTTGACAAAGTGAAATCAACTTGCAAGTGAATCCCATCACCACGAGGCCCACTTTCAAGGCTTTTTGGACTTCTCATGGGCCAAAATGCCCCAAAATGGGCTCAAAATGGGCTCCTTTCACCCGTTGGTGCACCCCAATTGGTCTAGGATGAGTTTTGGAAAAATGCGTTTTTGACCCAAACCCCTACTGGACCCTGTTGACCCATTTGGGCACCCACCTGTTTGGGCTTGAGCTTGCAGCTTGCCGCAGCCTAGTGGGCCTAGGTATTGAGGTCTAGGCGTCCGTTTGGGCAATTTTGAGGGGTGGAGACCACAAAAAGTGGGGGGTTGTGGGTGGAGTAGGTGCCCTCGGAATCGCATTTCGAGCCATGTAGCCAAAGATATGGCCTATTCTTGGTTTGTGGCTATCGGCATTTGGAGCTTCGTTTGGCCGTTTTGAATGGGTTCTGGGGCTGTTTTGGCCCGAAAATGGTTGTTTTTGGCCCTAAATTGCAGTTTTTGAAACTGAGGTCCACCACTTGCGACAACTCTTCCCGGCCGCCACCGTTGAGTTTCTTGCTCAAACTTTGTGTGGTTGTCCCTCACACCCATAGGTATCATCCACCAAAATTTCAGCTGAATCCGAAGCACCACGACGGAGTTCTGATTTTTCAGGTTGCCATTGGAATCAAAGCGTCTGAGGGTAATTACCTGCCCGAGAGCTGAGGCACTGTTGGGAAATTCTACTGTCCTGCCCAAATCTGAGGCTGCACTATTTGCCCCGGTGAGCCAGAGCATCCCTGAAGTGACACCTGTGCCCCAATCTAATATCTGGTATATTTCCCCAGAGCCTTGTTGTGCTACAGGCATATCTATCCCAATCTGAAAGCAGCCCATGGCCATCTCTGTGGACTGCAACAGCAGGGTGGTGCTGCAGGAGGCCGAGGCGGGCAATGTGCCGAGAGGAGGAAAGCCATTGGCCGCAGCAGATGACAGCAATGCTTCCAAGGAGTACTCCACTTCGATTGGGAAAGGGGTGCGGCTGGGGCTGCGGCTGGGGGTGCGGCTGGGGGTGCGGCTGGGGGTGGCGGTGGCGGTGGGGGTGGGGGTGGGAGTGAAGGTGGAGGTGCAGGTGGGGGCACAGCTTGCGATGTCACCCCCGCAATACGATATCCAGAAAGATGCACATTGCCCCTGTGAGATAAGTGCAACGGGCATCTTCATTCCGTAAGAACCATCATTTTCCTTGACCAGCGGGCTGTTGTTTGGATCAGTAGCTACAATATTGAGAAAGCTACAACATTGAGAAATTATAGGGCGCCCCTCAGCTGAGGCACGCAATACAACACCCGCGCCTTGGGCTGAGATGACCAGCAGCTGCCCTTGCCCCGCTTGTGCTGAGCTGGCAGGTAAGAATTGGCCCGAACAGTTGAAGGTACCAATTTCCTTCAACGGCGAATCCACATTAGCAATCCAATCATCATCTGTACCCCACCAGTATACGAAGTCCGTGATGTCTTGTGTCCCTACATTGCAGGCCTGGACGTCCTGACGGATCGTATTGCCCAAGACGGAGATGCCAACTTGCAACCGAACAACTGGTGCTGCAGGTGATGCAGGGTAATCCAAGGTGAGAGAGGCCGATGAATTGTCAATGTAATTCACTTGGACAGATGATGTGTTATAAATGACACCACCGAACCTTGCTCGGTATGCGAGCGAATAGCTGTCATATGTGAGCTTGTACCAGGTATTGCTGACGGGATCCAAAGCCCATGGTTGACGAATCTCACGATTTGCTTCATTGATTGAACTTTCGCAGCCATCACCGAGTCGGAAGAAAGCAGAGTATAGCCTGTTCGGACTCTGTACTGTACACCCTTGGATTGTACTAGCGTGAAGTAATAGAACAGCTGCTATGAAAGTGTGAGCTCTGACCGAAACCATGTTGCAGTTAGGCGGAGATGAGTACCTAGGCGACCTACAGAGGCAGGAAGCAGGAGGAGAGGCGCAGCACTGATTGTTTTTTTTCCTTTCGAACATTGCACCGTTTCTTCGCAGCAATCAAGGCTTGAATTGACACCCTGCTATTCCTTGCCATAAATGGTTGGAATGACATAGCGTCATAGTCCAAGCAGTGTGCACATAGAGGTGGTTTTGCTTCTTAGCACACACTTCACTTCTAACCATGTTGCATCTCATGGAGTAGTGCACGCAGGCTGAAGCAACTACCGTGGGGTGACGGGGCTTAGATAAAAAGATATGGTACACTGCAGTGATACACTGGTGCATGGGGAAAACTCCTGAGAGACAGCCTGCAGCTTGTGTAAACTGAGCCACTAAATTGCTGATGAGACTTACTTTACCTATCCCCCTATCCGGCCCCCTAACAAAAAACAGTCTCCCCCCCAAAGAAGAAATCCATGTCATGTGGTTGCAACCACCAGAAGACATCTGCTATGCACTGGCCAAGGTTGTTTGAACAAAAGGGTTTTGGAAGATTCCAAGGTTGTGAAAATTCCATTGCCTTCGGCAAGGCAGTCCAATCAAAACTGGGATAGGGGCAACAATGTTCTCTACCGCTAAGCGGATCGTCACCAAATGTGACCAGAACGAGAAGTGTGACTTTCCCACTCCATTCCTTCGCGCCGAGGATACTTCACCCACCCTGGATAGGGAGGAGAACGACAGGACACACCCAGCATATGTGATCCAGTCTTCCACCGATGCGCAGGCCTCAGCGATGATCTGGAGGACGTCAGGACCACCGTACGGCCTGTGGACTTCGGAATCCACTGGCGCCTTTGTGATCCTCCATAGGCGGGTCCAATTGAGCTCCGGTAGCCACCCCAGTACCACGCATGCTTTGACCGCGGAGACGCAGCCACGGAGAGTGGCTTTTCGGAAGCCCATCTTGAACATTTGGAAGAGTGCCAATTCGACCACCCGCTGCGCGTCATTCCACGCTGTCCGACCACCGATTTGCGCCAGACGTCGGAGATGGGATGCATACGCGTCTCGTGTACCTCCTTTCCACGTGGATAGAATTGCCGCGGAGACGCAGTCGTGCGGGTCGCAATACCCCAAGGCTTTCCATGCGTCCAAGATTGAGGGCCAGTGGATGGTGTCTTCGGAAGCCACCTGCGATGACGACGGGCCGGGGGCCGGTGTGGCAGGGACACGGGGAGCCCATTCCGGTTCAAACCCCCCCACCAGCGGGGGGGCATCTTTTCATTCCAGGAGAGGGCACTGCCAGACCCAGTGGCGCTCAATCTTTCCTTTTTCTCTGCACGTTTTACACGGGCCGACCGGTGGGTCGGATGACCGAACCCACTCGTTCTTGTGCACCTCAAAGAACTCCACTCCATCCTGGATCCGAAAGCGTTTGGCCATGATTTTCTTTATCCGAGCTCCCGCTGGCGTCAGGCCCTCTGTGAACACCGAATTACTTGACACCTGTTTGGACTGTGTGGCATCAGACTCGTACTTTTCTTTGTATTTGTGCACCGCCGTATAAGTCAAGAGCCACATGGCTTCCGTCATGTGGACCAAACCCTCAGACAATTCGGGGCCTGCGGAGGGGTTCGCCTTTCCCAGATCCTTGTCTGCAGACCCGCCTGCCATCGCTACGTCGTCCCCGTCAGGCTTCAGGTCAGTCCACACCGTGTCATTCGCCTTCTGGGCATCAGATAACTCCATCAGCAGGGCACGCTGCTGCTCGTCGCCCCACTTGTCAGACATCCTCATCTCGCGTTGTGGGATCGGTAGTCGCAGGACCATGGCACGAAGAAACCAAAGCATGCAGACCACCCACTGGGGGTGGTTGTACGCCACGTGCAGGTCGTACAGAGCTTTAAGGGACAAGGGAGGTATCGCCATTTCCTGTTTGGCAGGCGCAGAAGTCAGGCTGGCGACCTGTGCATGTAAGTCGGAGATCATTTTCTGCTGGTTTTCCAAGAGCGTCTGCAGAGCCGTGTCATGAAGAGATCCTGGAGATACCTAGGCATTCGCAGTGAAGAGGCCTGTCTCCACATTTAAAGTCACCCCAGCCGTCAGGACATATCCGATGATGTATTCAATAAACGCATCCTCATCGCCCGTGAATTGTACCGAAGCCGCGAACTGCCGTATCCACTCGGTACGTCTGGCACCCAGTCCCCGAAGGCTCTTCAACACCTTTGTACGAGCCAGAGCCCATTCTCGTGCTGGGGAATCTCCTCTCACCGACTCCTGTACCCCCGCCAGAATGTAATCCTGGAAATCGATGGACTCCGACATGGTGAAGGGCAGCGACCGACAGGCAAAAGGGGAGAAGTGTGAAGGGAAGGCGGGCCTATCACAGGATTGTTTGTAGTCTCAGGCCTGCACCTTTTGACTCCCAAGGCAATATTTAAATAAGAAACTAAATGGAGACAGTGTACAACAATAACAAAACTGCGTAAAACCCCTGTTTCCCTGCAGTAAACAGGAGTTTGGGGTGGAAACCACAAAAAGTGGGAAGTTGCGGGTGGAGTAGGTGCCCTCGGAATCGCATTTTGAGCCATGTAGCCAAAGATATGGCCTATTCTTGGTTTGTGGCTGTCGGCATTTGAAGCTTTTGGGGGCCTTTTTTGGGCTGTTTCCGGGACATATCATGGAGTTAGAGGGCCGCAAAGAGCTCGTTGCCGCATGTGGAGTGTACCCATCGTTTCCCTTCGTTTGGCCGTTTTGAATGTGTTCCAGGGCTTTTTTGGCCCAAAAATGGCTGTTTTTGGCCCTAAACTGCAGTTTTCGAAACTGAGGTCCGCCACTTGCGAATCCCGTTCCCGGCCGCCACCGTTGAGTTTCTCGCTCATACTTCGTGTGATTGTACTTCACACCCATAGGTATCATCCACCAAAATTTCACTCTGAAGCACCACAACGGAGTTGTGATATTTGCCCATTTCACGCGTGCTGCAGCTTGCTTGCTGCTTGCTTGCTGCTTGCTGCTGCTGCTAAGCCCGGTAGGTCCACCCTAGACACTAAAAAGGGTTATAAAACCAAGACTGGTTCCACCAGCTCGGTGACCCTAACCCTAACCCTAACCCTTTGGGAAGGTGGGCTGAGGGGAGAGGACTAAACAGTTGGTCACATGCAAGGTTTTCAACGCTCCCCTCAACCCCTGCAGCTGGGACCGTGGCCAAATAGAGTTCCAGCTGTCCCTTCAACATGTGTGTACAACTCGGAGGTCCATATGCTGGCACAGTCGCAGCCTGCTTTGTTTGTACTACCTGCTGACCATTGCCATCATGTTGGGGACAATCCCCCTATTCCTCATGTGTCTCGTTAGTTGCTACCCCCTGTCTGTGCATCCCCTACTGCTTATGCATGTCAATTGTAACAAGATGAACCGGATAGGCATCCCCACGGCCAGCAGGTGTGCTGCACCAAGACACCAGGACTGCCATCTGACGTTCTCCCCCCCCCCCCCAACCGTGTCAACAAGCTGTCGCAGCCCACGCTGCATGTCTTCCTTCGTGGTGTACCATGCCAGTTGTTCAGCTCGGGACCCGTGCCTAGTGCGGACTTCGGTGAGACGCCTGCCCCATGCTCATGCCCACGGCCCCACCTCTTGCCGTTGTAGGTCTTCTCCGGACTTGGTGCCCATGAACACAAGGAGCCCGTTCTCCATGTGCACCGTGTGTGCCTCGCTTATTCGGAGGCAGTGGTAGGCGGACAGTTGTGCGAGCGCGATGGGCTCCCACTTGGCTGGGGGCGTTGGTGCCCGTCTCAATGCCACGAGGTCATCGATGGTGGCCCACTCCTTTTGCACCACTCGTCCCTCTTTGAGTTGCTGCTTTGCCACCGATTTTGCCAGCTACCAATCTGCTGGCTTGACAATCGGCCGCTGCCATCTGAGCTTCTCGACAAGTCGGACCGCAGAGAGGGGCTTGGTGACTAAGCTCTCCCCCAGTCCTGCCGCCATGATGTTGTGCAACTCATCCACCCATACCGTTCTCGCAGTGCACCCCGGCTGCATGCGCTCGCTCTTCCGCAATCCGTGTAGTGCCTAGGCGTATCCCAACAGCGTGTCCTTTGCGAGGCCCCACACCACCGAGGACCTTAAGTTGTCCCCCTAGTCGCGTTTGATGGCATTGTCAAGCTCATTCGACGCCGCCAGAAGGTGTGGTGGCGGCCCTATTTGGTCTTGCCCTTGCCCTTGATACACCCCATGTCCTCACGGTTAAAGTACTAGTGGCTGTCTCCGCAGTCCGGGCACTTGGTTTTTGGCGGCTTTGTACTACGCGTCCTTGTACTTTGTGAACTCCCGCGCCACTAGGCTAATCCCCAGCGTCTTGTGGAATAGCTTGGACGTGTTGAGGTGGGTCATCCTGCACCATGTTGTGGACCCCACATCCAGCAAGAGCTTCATGTAGTCCTCTAGGACCTCCATTGTCAATTTCGGCCTCTGCATGTGTGTCACCAACGCTGCATCCAACACCTCCGCACCACTGGCTATCAGTCGCTAGGCAACATTCAGTACTGTTTTGGAAGTGCTACAGTGCATCAGACATTGATGAGCTGTGACCGGTCACTTACGACACAGGAGCATTTGGTAGCTAAGTATCCAGTGCTTCATGGCCCTTTTGCACCGACTACCTTGCAGAACAACCACCCCCTAGCCCGATGGCACTTGGCATGACGATATTTTTTCCCTCAAAGAATTGTGTTTTCATAGCTATGGAGTTGTGGCGAATGCGAGACATTGAGTTCACCCGCAGGCTATCGAAAATCTCTTAGGTTGGCTTGGGTTGGCCCATCCCCATCCCACATAATGCAGTTAAACACACGCTCCAAGGGGTTGGATAGGTGTGTACCCTTTCTCGTGTGTTTGCCACAGGGCACATGCCATGGTGGTGGAGCAACCGGCCGCAACACTGCAGACGCCTGTTCGAATCCCGACGGGGCACTCCTCCTCCGCATGCCTACGAGGAGGATATGCCCCCCCCCCCCCCCATGCCGCCGCCACCGCACAGCGTCGGTAGCGGGGCACATTGTTGCAGGCCAGGGTCTGTTTTGCTATTCTATTTTGCCGCTCTTTGTCAAAAAAAAAAAAGAATATAACAAAGTGGTCAAAACTGAATAAATTAAACCACATGAAAACGAGACGCACCACCTAGCGACGCAGAGTATTGGTGGAGGGGCGCACGGCTGCAGTGGCTGGAGGTGGGGGGCCATCACCATTGGCTCCCCAGCCATGTCAGATATCAAACTAGCAACTGTGGTTCTTTAGCCCCCGACGAAGACGACTAAACTGAGCCATGGCTCTTGCCTCTCTCTTGCACAAAATGGGGCACCCGGTACCTTCGGTGCATCCCAATCCTATTCAAGAACGATCTACGGCCGTGGGATTAAAAACGCCGTGAGCATGCCATCCATCCCGACAGATACCGCTCCACTACAAAGGAATCCACTGGTATCCCCCACTTGTACCTAAACCGCCGTCCCATTTAAAATCATCTGGCGGTGGGGGGCCATCACCATTGGCTCCCCAGCCATGTCGGATATCAAACTAGCAACTGTGGTTCTTTAGCCCCCGACGAAGACGACTAAACTGAGCCATGGCTCTTGCCTCTCTCTTGCACAAAATGGGGCACCCGGTACCTTCGGTGCATCCCAATCCTATTCAAGAACGATCTACAGCCGTGGGATTAAAAACGCCGTGAGCATGCCATCCATCCCGACAGATACCGCTCTACTACAAAGGAATCCACTGGTATCCCCCACTTGTACCTAAACCGCCGTCCCATTTAAAATCATGCGTGTGATTTTATTTTTTCTGCGTGATTTTATTTGGTGCGTGATTTTATTTAAACCTTGCGTGTTTTTATTTCTACTTGCCTCAGACACCATGGATTTTGCTTTCCATTCTTTCGTTCATGATGCACGTGACAATGATGAGTTGGAGGTTGATGATTATTGGGCCGCTGAAACAGATTCTGATTGTGTTGCTGCAAGTTCAACGGACGGCGACTCAGATGAACTTGGAACTATTGCAGACCCTGTTGCGGAACAACGTGTTGAGCCAGTTCCTGAATCAGTTGCTGTACCAGTTCCTGAACAAGTTGCTGAAGCAGTTGCTGTTCAAGTTCCTGAAGAAGTTCTTGAACCTGTTGTTGAACCAATTCCTGAACAAATTCCCGAACCTGTTGCAGTGTCCCTCTGTGTTTCTTTTGCTCTTGTCCTCGGGGATTGGTTGCAGTTTGTAGCATTTGACCCGCAAAAAAAGGTGCGTGATTTTATTTCTACCGTTCTAAAAAAAATCAAGCATGCGTGATTTTATTTTTTCTGCGTGATTTTAATCAGGCGGGGGGTTTACTCCAACCACCGCTCCCTTGAGTCCACCTGAGGGCTACTAAAGCTCCTCAGGCTGGTCTGGGTGAGCTCATCCCCCACCGTACCCGTTTGTGCATTCGTGTACTCACATCCATGACTTACCCCTCCAACACATCCCCATACAAGTCATGATCTGTTGATCCCTTGTTGTTTGCACTTTCACCCCTTCCCTCTCGTTCTAGCTCCCTGAGCTCCTTCAACCCCACTGCATTCCAAATCCTGTCCACTCCGTCGGAGTCTCCTCGGCACAAAGTGTCTGACCTCCTACATGGATCAGTGGAGGCTTCTGGCTCCGCCTCTGTGTCCGTGTCCGTACCCTATCTCACCTCCCCTAAAAATTCCCCTTGGCTTCCTGTTAGACATATTGTCCCCTATCGGCGTTGTCACCCAGCTCCCCCCGTTCCCTGCATACAAGGTGTGGGATCATAGCTCCTCCAAGGCCAACTCTTCCACCCTGGCTGCCTCATTGACTCTCAACCCCAGTCCTAGCTTTGCAAATATCACTGAGTCAGCATGTCCTTCTAGCAATTCCACCAACCGGATCCACAGATCCAACTTAGACAGCGCCCTTGGGCGTGAGCCATTGCTACTACTGCCATTGCGGCACCGCCCCCCCATGCGCGCCGTCACATAGTCCGATTGTAGAACGAAAAGCAGTTTACCAAGGCCCCATGATTGCAGCGCCCCTACTACCAAATACAATTCCGCGACATTGTGCGACCGGTCATGCTTCCCCGGCACACTCGCAGTCAACTGGACCTCTGGGTAATTGTAAGCACGGGGGGATCCCCACACCCGCGACTCGACCCACAGGTGCCATGAAACACTTGGACTTCCCCGCCAAAAAGAATAAGTGGTATCAATATATGTGGTATTTACAGTGCATCTGGAGAAATACCTACAACCGAGAACCGAGTTTATGCAGCTTGGCAACCTGGTGTTGGGGGGGGGGGGGGTCCAACAAACACAACAATGGGGCACGAAACTCCGAGCTCAAACCACCTGGGTGGGTAGGTGTAACATGTGAAACCTAAACACACCAAAAACCCAAACAAAATTTCTGCGTACACATGAAAACAGAGATAGCATGCATGCACATAGTTTTGGATCAGCGGATGAGACACCTGTTTGTAGGCAAAGGGGTCTTTATAGTTGAACGGATTCAATGATTTGTATGGTGGACATAGCTAGCTGCCCTTTGGCCTCCACTCAACACTAGAAGCCTACCAATTGCAATTCAACAAGTGTTCACAAAAGTAACTCCTTTTTTCATTAACACACTAAGCTCTGCAAATCATGTCACCCCCACGTGCAATTGCCCGCAAATCCACCTGTTTTAGACATCTATAGTTCGCAGACTTCACCCGGGACGCAGAGTCATGATTGCCCCCCACACACACGTTCTGTGAGATGCGGGATTGAGGGACAGGGTGAAATACACTAGTATCTACTAGGTGGGGGGGGGGGACTGGTGGGGGGGGGGGGGGGGGTAATCATTAATACTCAATAACTAATAATTCTTACTTTCAATATGTCAATAACTTAAAGTATTCAATGAGCAAATTATGTAAATGTGGAAATCACTATTTCAAAGAAATACATTGCAGTAAATTGCAACAGACATGCTGTTCAAACAATGCAACTACAGGTAGGGGAATACTTTCCCTCAGAGGCTGAGTTGCTTTCAGATCCCCTTTCTAACCAAGCAAACCTGGCCTAACCCAACCTAAGAAAAAAATTAGTGTGGTGTGCATATGTTTGCAATTCACCATTCCCCACGTTGCCTTGGACTTGTCTAGTCCAGTTAACCTACACTTAGCGTGGAGGTTGCCCTGTTGCCCTGTTTTTGACGCCCTTGCTGTGCTTGCATGGGCTAGCCCCTGGGGCCATGCTTTGCGGGCTCACATACATGGACTGGGGCTCAGTGGCTGTGGACTTCGGTCCCCCCCATCTCATTTTGCAATGGGTTTTCTGGGTTTCCAGATGTAATCACCTGCCAGTATGTACCCGTCATGGGTAAATGGGTCACCGCAACTGCCAGCTCTCCATCATCACACCAATGGATTTGCAAGTGGCCTGTAATCATCAGCATAGTCAGTTGTTCCTAAGGGGGCGCCACCCAGTCTGTTAGTGGCCTGTCCTGCCCCCACCAGAAACCCTCGGCCGGGGGTTTGCTGGTTTACACCTCTCCCTTCCCGTGGTCAACTTGCAGATGCTCCATCTTACCTATCTATTGTATCTGCAAGTCGGGGAAAGGGATCACTGTGGTAATGCAATGTATTCCCTGCCGTTGGTGCAATGCTGTAATTTTGGCCATACAAATCTGTGTCCGTTGCATTTGGCCATCAAAAGACCTGGTCCCCACCTTGGCGGGTAGCCGGTACCACTCACCGGTTGTTTTCCACTGACCAAACCTACAAGGTGAAGGGGAACACACCATTTTGCCCTTGTGCTGCTGACGCCCAGGATAGGGGGCCCAGTTTCCCGCAGCCACAAAAATGCACGTTCACCTGCACAGAGAGCGCAATACAACCTTCCCACCCTTGCTCACAGTGCACCCCAAGCACAGTGCAAAGACCCCTCCCCCACAGCCCCCCACCCTGCCCCCCTTCCCCCTCCCCCCAGTCGAACCCAACCAACCCACACACACCCTTACCCCCCCCCCCCCTGTGCAAGCACCAGGAAAGTCAGGAAAACCACGGTCAGACCGGGTCGCGGTGCCTCCACGCAATGCGCGGTACCAAACGAACGTATGTCACCGAAAACCTGCCCACACCTGACCCTAAGCACAATTGTCTTAACAGGGCACTGGAACACAATGTGCAGCATTTTTCAGCAAGTTCTGGAGGTCCTCACTGCCCATCAGGGGCATCAGAAGCTGTGGAATAGAAGCCCTTTCCAACCTTGCGCCTCATCTTGAACAACTGCACATGCTTGCCCTTTGAGGCAGGCTTTGGAGCAGGAGTAATGACATTAGTCATGGCTGAAAATCACATCAAAACAAACAGCAGTGGTTTGCAGTACCCAGCATAATGTTGTCATGAGCAGGAGGACCTATCCCAAGTATGACACAGCCCCCGTTTCCTTCCACAATCGGCACATAATCAATCACATTCCGCTAAGCTTCTGACCAAAAAGACTGTGTTCAGAAAAACGACGGTCACACCGGGTCCCAGTGCTTAGAAAAGGCGGTGCTTGCGCAAGGGGGAGTGGGGGGGGGGGGGGTACAACATCAGTTGAGAGCAAAGGACCCCGCAAGCCCGAGTCCATTCTGGGGACATTTTACTGCGGAGTGACTGTACAATACAAGTGGTGGTACAATAGGCTACCATACCAGAAAGTAGTGTGAGACACTGCACTGTTTCTTCATACAGGGTCCAGACACAGATGAATGGGGGTTGTTTCATATTGTGTGTAGGCACCCCTGCCCCTTGTCCAAGCAACAGTAAATGACTAGAAATTGACGGAACCAGCGCCGAGTGTTGCTTGGACAAGGGTGTTGCGTACACGCCACAACTTGCATGATACATCTTCGGCATGAGCCTAGTGTGGGGCATCGAATGCACGTCAGCGGAGCTGGAGCCTACACAGGCTGACGCAGCGTTTGCTGTATGCGAAATCATCACCGAGGAGGACGGGCACACGGACAACGGCGTGATCTGGGACACCATCAGACGAGGCGGAGCAAGTGGGGCAGGCGCGACACGGAGGACACGACCAGAAAAGAGGTACCCCGCCCCCTTGTCCTGCCCCAACCCAAGGAAGACGGTCCACCACCACCCCCTGGGGGACAGTTGCCAAATGACGGTCCCCCAGTCCCCCCTGGGGAACCCCACTACCACCGTACACGCACACTTTCAGGCACAGAAATTGCACTGCAAAACGAAAGAATGCAATAGCAGGACTGTCTTGCCTTCACGCTCATAAGAGATGCGGCGATGTGCATCGCCATGCTCTGAATATCTAACGACCTGCGCCAAAACAGGTTCCCCTGTGGAGTGGATGAACATTACATTCGTCCCAGGTGTAAACATGGTTGTGCTGTCAAGTTCCATTTCATCGAAAGTGAGCAAGATGTCCTGCCAAGGGATATAAATGGCAGTGCCTCACAACACAGTCACCCACACAACAACACAGTGACCCATAACAAAAAATTTTGTATTGACCAAGTGACGGTCCCCCAGCCCCCCCCCCCCCCGGGGAAGGACAGGGGGGGGGGGAGACAAAAGGGGGGGGGGACACACATGCGGGGCGGGAGGAGACCCAGGGCGAATGGCAGATGAGAAGCGAAAGAAGAAGGCGTGGAGGAATCAAGAGACACGAACATGCAAGTGCATGAGAAAGAGAGCTGGGGCGCCCAGGTGGACAATCAGACTGTGTAAGGCGCTTGAAAAGCACCCGCGATGGACGGAAAGCGAAGGTCAAGGGGTGGGACCACTGGCACAGGCCGTATGGAAAGCCATCCTGGGTTGTGACACCAATGGGGTAGTGGAGCTGAAAGCGCTGCACACGCTGAAGGTCAAAAAGGAGCGCAAGGGGGAATCCTTGCACTGCGCGCGCACTGCGCGCTACTTTTAGACTATGTTCCCCCCCGAAGAGCCCTCAGGCACACCCCTTGGAAACGCTCTTAGAATTAGGTGACCCAAACTGCCCCAGCTCAAGAAAGTTGCAAACTACCTTCCCTTCACATAGCATACATCATGCACAACTGGAAAAGCCATGAACAGCGCATTGGTCGCCACCCTCAACAACACACAACCGTCTTTCTGTTCCATTGTCAACTAAGTACAAATTGAGAATACGCAACTTGTGTGTACAACATGAAAAACTTGCAGAATTAAAGAAATGTCACATTGTCACATGTGTGTGTGTCAGTGCAATCCGTACAATATTGCAATTCACACTTGTCACACATGGAAATCTTTTAAGGGTCAGAATTGGTGCAACAAAGGGCACACACATCCCCATCATCACCCACAACATCCTCATCATCATTGTCCTCCTGTGTAGGTGCGGTCCATACATGTGCAGAAACGTGTTCCCACGGACCATATGGAGGGTACCGCACCTGTCTTCGAATCAAAAATTGCTGCAAATACAAGAGAGTCCCTAACCCCAACTCAAGGGGCCATGCAACAAAGCGTGGATTGCGAGTCCCTTACCCCAACTCAAGGAGCCACGCAACAAAGCGTGGATTGAGAGTCCCTAACCCCAACTCAAGGGGCCACACAACAAAGCGTGGATTGCGAGTCCCTAACCCCGACTCCAGGGGCCACGCAACAAAGCATGGATTGGACAATTGGCCCGGTTTCCTCAATAGCACCGGAAGGTTGGCTACATCACCCTTCATAACCGCCGCCTTCTAAGGGATCCCATAGGGGTAGGGGTCGGAAATAGCCAAAGAACAGGATGTGGTGGAGATGAGCAAAAAAGAGTGAAAAGGGTGGAAATGGGTGACATTGGGTGAAAATCCAAAAATGCCATATCCCCAATGTGGAAAAAAGCATCAAAACCTACGCAACAGGGCAACAATGATGCCCCTGGTGTCTCAAAGCATGGGTGTCCAGGGGGAATGTTTGCCCGGCGCGCGCCCGGCACGCTACTTTTAGACTATGTTCCCCCCGAAGAGCCCCCAAGCACACCCCTTGGAAACACCCTTAGAATTAGGTGACCCAAATTGCCCCAGCTCAAGAAAGTTGCAAACTGGGGTACACAGTACCACTCTCGCTCCTTTAAGGGCGATCTTGGTCAACACCTTAGCAAGTTGGGAGAATGGGGGGTTAGGATAGCACAACCGCATCGATCTCCAGTAGAAGCGATAGGCGTTATTGAGGTATCGCGAACAGTAGAGCTGCATCATAACATTGGTCCCACAAGTGTGGGTGTCAATACATTCAGTACAATAGTGCTCCTTACACTCATCACAAACTGCGACGGTGGAGCGTTCTGGCAACACAACACACACACTTCTGCCTCATCCTCTGCCTCATCTTGCGTGCCACAACCGAGCAAACAGCTGCTCAATGCGTGCCCTATACCACCCGTGCACGTCATTGTAACATTGTTGGCGGGCTGTCAAAGTGCCATTCTTTCTTCCAATGAATGGCACAATGACATGAATCTGGCCCTTATAAGCACCATCATGGCCCCCAAATTCGAAAACAAAGAAATCACCTCGGGTACGAGAAGGTCCATACCCATCCCAAATCAAAACATCTGTTGATGTCCCGGGGGCCAAGGGGCAAATCCATATAATATTGCCCAACATATCAACGGCAACAGTCCACCAGCAGGGCACGGGTCACAAAAGATGCCCGGCGCGCGCCCGGCGCGCTAACGTTCCCCCCCAGTACGGCTAGACGCCCAAATAGTTGCACTGTGCACGCACTGCGCATAAGGCGCCCCTCAAGAGGGCTGAAAAGGGAAAGAGGCGAGCCAAAAGGGGGCAGGGAAGGAGCAAGGGGAGGGAAGACGACGATGACAGCCCGTTGTTCTCTGAATCTACCTCCCCCTCATCCTTGTCCAGTGACAACACCTCCTCGGACGACACCGGAGCCGGGGCCATGACGTCTCGTGGGGGCAGCAGCGCCGCGGTGCGGAGAGAAGGTGAAAGACCACCGGCAGCGGGTCCAACACGGAATTCACCCTCATAGCAGGGTGGCACCACTTCAAATCCAAGAGAACGGGACACGTGTAGACCATCCTCAGGATGGTGGTACACAAGCAAAGGCATTGACATAATATATAAGAGCCTCACTAAACACCAGCCATTGGCGACCCATTCCTGGAGTTCAGTACCCTATGAGCGCTTTTGCACAACATTCGTTGTTGCCATCTTTCTACGCCAATCGGGCTTAAATTACATCACGCGCACTGCGCATGAGGCACCCTCAGAAGTATCTCTGAGTAAAGGGGGGCTACACATACAACGCGGCGCCCCTCCCTCTCCCGGAGATGGAGTCAACAAGGTAAAGCACAAATGAAGGATACATATACAAAGCGGCGCCCCTCCCTCTCCTCTGAGTAAATAACAGCAAAGGGGGACAAGGAACAAAAACACGCAGTGCCTGCATGCTTTGCGGTATTCTACAAATCCAAAGCAGTAGAACCAACCATCTGGAGTGAATCATGCGCTCCTCAAATTCCAAGCACGGCAAACAGCCCAAAGAATTGTTGCTGGCTATGGGTATGTGGGCACCATTGCGCTGTCGCTGCAAATGGGAGCCTAATGTCATGGAAATGCTTCAGTCACAAATGCTGCAACAAACGTGTGGGACAAACAGCGTTGTCTCCTGCCACAAATGGTGTCAGCACAACTTTGTAGAGTTTCATCCTCCCCTCTGCTGCTGTGTTGCAAAACCCAACTGTTGCTGGAAGATATAATTGGTCTTCAGGCAGCCGTCGACTCTCTGCTCGTCAGTGGGCGGGGAGGAGGGGCAGGGAAGGGGGGGTGGAGGCCAGAGAAGCGGAGCAAAATGGTCGGTCTGCTCCAGCTTTGCTCAGAAAATTGCCCCCCCCCCCCGCAATCCTCCCCCTTTTGTCAGGCTGTTGTGTTGCAAAACCCAACTGTTGCTGGAAGATATTATTGGTCTTCAAGCAGCCGTCAGGAACTTGTTGCCTCTCTGCTCACCCTGGGGGCAATGGCGATGGGAAGGGGGGAGGGGGGGGCAAGCCATAGAAGTGGAGCAACACAGTCGGTATGATCCAAAAGTGCTCAGAAAATTAGTTTCGTTCTGATTGTGTCTGGGCACCACTCCAGAAAATTCCGTAATCACGCTCTGGGCGTGGTGATGCCCCGTGCCGCATACTAACGGTTTCACCATTTCCCACACGAAGCCTGTTGTACAGGGCTTCATTTTAAATGAGTTTAGTTTGGTTCCCAGCGAGCGCCTGGGATAAGAATTTTAAAGCAACACGGGATGGTTGACTTTGGTGGTGAAAGAGCGGTTGTGTATGCATGTTGTGCAAAGAGGTGAAAGTGTTTAGCTGTTCTGCACATGTGGTGGTTGGATATTGATCGAGGTAATGCACTGCTTTTGCGCGGTTGTTTGATAAGTGGATTCCATATGTGTCTACGGCACGCCATTGCTGCTCAGAAACAGCCATCCTTCTTGGCCTGCTTATTCCACTCAGAAGAAATATCCTGTCCCTGGTTGTACCGCGACTGTGGGATGCACTCTCTCAACCCTGCAACACGAACAATGCATGCAGGTAGACGTTGAAAATCCACATATCGGCGATGTTGGCATTAGTGGTCGTGGTGGCAGTGGTGGCAGAGGCAGCTTTGGTGCTGCTGGAAGCAAATTTCTACAATGCATGTGGTTGCGCAGGAAGCAACCTTTGGCGGAAAAGCCTTCACATAGGCCTGCAGCAAATTGGTGTTGCAGTGAGACACGGCAAAATAATTGGCACGCACAGCCCCCTGCGCATCCAAACTGTGTGGCAAAATGCACCTATCCGCCTTCCACAATGTGCAGCAACAACAAGGGCCCTCTGCTGTGACACAGATGCAAATTTTTCGTAGAGAAGAAACAGCTTTCTGTGCCTCGTTGAGAGCAGTGGATTTGTCTCTCTGCTTCGCAAAATCTACGCTCCGAACATACACGTGCATCTGTAGACCGGTGTCTGGGGGGGCGAGGGGGTGTTTACATAGCTTAGACGGATGTCTGGTTGTCGACAAGCGGAGTTGTTGCCACAGGTTTTGTTTTCTGCCGTGGGGTTGGGCTGAATTGTTCAGAGGAAAACCAGGCGGAGATGAACATGGAACATAAGATACCTGCTGCATGACCCCAGGGCATGGGCAGTGCGCCGCAGACTGCAGTCGTTGACAGTGGCACATGGTTCTGCTGTTTTGCTGCATGCTCTCGCATGGCAGGTCGTGTGGCATGGGTCTCGCAAGGCAGGCTGGGGCAAAGTTTCAAAAAAGGACTCAAGTATATGTAAACGTGAGACACACAGCAGTATACTCCTGCCACTCACCCCAGTGGGTGAGCCTAGTTTCACGGAAACGAAGGTTCTATGCCATCTTGGCCTGTGTCACACAAAGGGCATAGGCTGACTTTTTTTTCCATGGGGGCACATTCCTCCCATCACACATTCCCCCAGAGCCAGCGCAGCCACAACATGCGCCTGGTGCCTTTTATGTGTCACCGGGAGACCCAGTGTACCTGTCCGTTCCATGGCCCTGCTGCTGGGCCAAACTCACAACTGGTTGCAAACCTCGACATACTCCCATCTGGTCGAAAACAGGGGCCGCATGCAGGTCAATAAGGCGCTCCACACATGCACATCCTGGTGTGCATATGCAGCAATGGGGGCCCCAATGTTCGGCAGTTCGGCTGATAAACACGCCAAAGTCAAGCATCGTCATAATTCCAATCTGGCACTTGTGTTCGCCTAATTACCTTCGCTGGGCCAAGTTTTGTCGGCCACAAACTCTAGCCTAAACAGTACAGTACATGGGGACTGAGGGCCCTTTTGGTGGGGGGGACTGAAGAGTTCACCAGTACTCAAGATAGTTCTTGGAAATTGGGCGACTCACGTATATGATACACTGGATCCCTGGAAGTCAGGGCACAGGGCACAGACCCATAGCTCATATACATGTAATGTAGAGGCGCTCTCTAGTGCGTACATGGGGGCTGAAGACCTTTGGCTGTCTGGTAAGCTTGCAGGATGCTGGCACTCACTTGGCCAACCTGCCACACAAGTCCTCCGGCTCTCAAAGGAGATCATGGGTCAGGCAGGTGTGTGAATGTGGATTAGTGTGTTGAAGCTAGTTCATCTTCTTTTCCTAATGGAACTAAAATCGGTGCTGAACTCATCCGCTGAGGCAGAGTCTTCAAAAAATTCTGTGCTATCTGAGAGATAATCAGGGCCTATTTCCCTCATTTTCAATTCAATTGATGAACAGACTGATGCCTGGTCTTCGTTAAGAGATTCGGGGTCTCGCCACTGTCATACACCGCACAGTTAGACAAAGTGGGGACATCTTACGTCCTTTTTCCGCTAGCTGGTCCACCTTCTCATTTCCCTCAATGACCACATGACTAGGAACCTTGAAAACAGGGGGTGGGGGGGGGCATAGAAAGAGCATCTCTGCAACACTGAACGTGGCAAGTGCATTTCCCCCCTCATTTTCTGACCGGTTCACCTGCTCTTTTTGTTCACAACTGTGGCCATCCGTTGGTGACCTGTAGCAAAAAAGGTGTTTAAGAGCAAAAAAAAAAACTTGAAGAGAATTTGTGGATGTGTGATAACACAAGCTATGCTGGTGTGCAGGTGTCTGCGACGCCTGATGCATGTTCTGAACGACGGTGATGAAGACAGGGGTGATAGGGGGCTTCTTCCTGATGTGTAACCCTCTCATGCGGGCCAAGGATACATGGTTTCTTTGCTGGTGGAGAGGAGTGGATTGATGTCGGGCTGCCCCCTCCGGCTGTGTGCAGGAATCAGCAATGTTTTGCCGTGTGACCGGCGGGTGGTTCTTGGGCAGTGTTTTCAAGCCAAAAAGTGCTGTGGGACCAGGGGGTGGTAGCGAGGAAATTTTTTTCGGCACCTTGCATCAGGTGACATGTGCCTTTCCTTTCCCACAGTCAAATGCATGGACAAGTGAACACTGAACGACACAATTTCAGCAATTTGGGATGACTGCACAAACAAATGTGCATGGAATGAACCAATGTTCAACTGCTTCATGAACAGGCCCACTCAGGAGAATCAGGTATCACCGGAATAGACAGGACAGTTTTGTAAAAGAAGCAGCCATTTGTATTCAATCTGCACTGTATCAGACTGAGCAGCTGGACGCAAAACAGTGACTGCAACAAGAGTGCCATCAGATTGCCGGTAAAAGACAACCTGCAGTGTACATGGTAATTCTGTGAAAAATTAATGTCCGGAAACGTGCCATATGACCAGGGGGTGGTTCTTGCACATGACAGTCCTTGCACACCGGGAGTACCATGCATAGCCAGAAGGGGTCATGACGGATTGAAATCCATGGGCCCATGGCCAAGGGCCATGAGGGTGCCTCAACGCACCGCGCACCCGCACCGCGCGCTTCAGTAGACGTGTCACTTGCCGATGTACTGCACAACTTTTCAGACAGGAACGCGGTGGCCCAAGGGGTTTTGTGAAATGATAAGTGCAACTTGAAAATGTTGGGTGTCATCCTGCGGCGCAACATTGAGGCTCTCAGTCTCAGGACAATCCTGAACGTCAGCTGCAACTACTCTGGACCCGACGGCAGCGGTAGGCGGTGGGGACGGACAACGTTCGGAAGTGGGGGACTCCACGCGCACAATGGGGAAGGTGAGCCGCTCCACGAGGCAATCACAGGAAAGCTGCGTATGGCCTGAGCGCTAGTAGCTGATGGGGACACACTGCGGTAAGGATAAGAGGCCCACAACAATGGCAGGCACACGTTCCCCTGTGGTGCCTCTCAGGTAAAGGACATTTGGTAAAAGACATTACTGCCCGGCGCCAACAGGTCAGCATTGATTGCCATGTGTCCTGTGCAAAGCAAAGGATGCAAAACATAGTCGCACCGATACTTTCGAATGCACAAGGTGCCTCGCTGCCCACTCTTACACCCCGACATTGATAGTTCCGCCCAAACACAACAATTGGCCGCCCATTTGTGATGTTAAGACTCCTATGACCGCTTTTGGGCAACATTCCATGGGTACCACGAACCGGGCTAAAGTCGCACCGCAGGCCGGACCGCACGTACCGCATGCAAGGCACCCTCCATGCTGTGCAATTTTTTTTCCATGAGTATGTGGGCACCATTGCGCTGTCGCTGCAAATGGGAGCCTAATGTCATGGAAATGCTTCAGTCACAAATGCTGCAACAAATGTGTGGGACAAACAGCGTTGTCTCCTGCCACAAATGGTGTCAGCACGACTTTGTAGAGTTTCATCCTCCCCTCTGCTGCTGTGTTGCAAAACCCAACTGTTGCTGGAAGATATAATTGGTCTTCAGGCAGCCGTCGACTCTCTGCTCGTCAGTGGGCGGGGAGGAGGGGCAGGGAAGGGGGGGTGGAGGCCAGAGAAGCGGAGCAAAATGGTCGGTCTGCTCCAGCATTGCTCAGAAAATTGCCCCCCCCCCCCCGCAATCCTCCCCCTTTTGTCAGGCTGTTGTGTTGCAAAACCCAACTGTTGCTGGAAGATATTATTGGTCTTCAAGCAGCCGTCAGGAACTTGTTGCCTCTCTGCTCACCCTGGGGGCAATGGCGATGGGAAGGGGGGAGGGGGGGGCAAGCCATAGAAGTGGAGCAACACAGTCGGTATGATCCAAAAGTGCTCAGAAAATTAGTTTCGTTCTGATTGTGTCTGGGCACCACTCCAGAAAATTCCGTAATCACGCTCTGGGCGTGGTGATGCCCCGTGCCGCATACTAACGGTTTCACCATTTCCCACACGAAGCCTGTTGTACAGGGTGTCTGCCACGCCTGATGCATTTGCTGAGCGACGGTGATGAAGAGAGGGCATGATAGGGGGCTTACTCCCAATGTGTGACGAGGTGACAGCAATGTGCCCATGGCCAAGGGCCATGCTGTGCCCCTCAACCGTTGTGTTGCTGGGGGCTTTATCATCCCTGCAAGTGGCCACAAGTGGCACTTCGTCCCACATTCATCAAGGAATAGTCACTCAAAACACAAAAGAAAGCGCCACAAAGAGCGACAAGCTCGTGAGGTGAGGGTGTGTACCAAGAGGATTGTCACCATTTGGCACACCATATCCAAAGCCTGTTGTGCAGGGTGTCTGCCACGCCTGGTGCGGGGAACACTCAGCACCGTTGGGGTTGTTGAAGGCAATTGAGCATGGCGAGGTGAGGGCGGAAACGGACACAACGGACAACAGCAGATGCCCTCAACAGCACAAAACGGACGTGCACAGAAATCCCACCACCACCACCACCAGAACACACACCGACGCAAACGGACGGCCCCAAAAGAAAAACGAAAGCCATGGCGGTGGACGCACCTTGGGGGCTGGGGGCGTTATTTTGTTGTTGGGGGGGCTGACGCCCCCTCCCCCCCCCCCCCCGCCACGCGAACAAAGCACTGCATCAAAACAGCCTAAGCACCGGCTGACTAGCGTTCCTGGCGAGCCGAAATTCATCCACAGATTGCTGCAGGTATGTACAGGTGAGGTCAAGGTGAAGTTTCACTGCCCATAGGCATCAAAGGCCAGAAAGGCCTGACTTGAAGGATCTGTGCCGCGGAGCACATAACGCAGAGCTAACGCCACTTGAAAAGGAAATTGAGACATGAAACTCCCCGGACCTTACTGTGCTCATGCCTTGGCTCTTGAATGCTCAGGCAAACGAGGCAAAGAGAAGCTGCCAGCCTGCTGTCTGGTACAGGGAAAACGAGTCTACACAATGAAGGCATGGTGTTGACGAAAGCCAGAGAGTACTTGTCAGACAGATTGATGTCAGTCTGGACGATAAAACTACGTCTGGATGAACTCTACGCGGGAGTCCTAGATCTTGTTGCACAAAAAATGCACACCAAGCCAACTTCGGCAGGAAGCCCCATCGCCAGGAAATATGGCGCCAACCAAAATACGCTGCTCCTCCCCTGGACGCCGCACCTCAGCCCCACCGTGACCTTCCGAGTACGGATCACTGGAATTCTGAGAGCATGTACTTTAGTGCGTCTAGCGCTGTGGAGTATGAGGGAGAAGAGATGGTTTGGCTGTCTTGGGGAGCGATGCCACGGGGAAGACTAAGGGCCTGCTTTCGTGCGCACTGAGTGCACGTTTGAATATCTTATCCGTTCCAGGACGGCGTCACGGCAAAGCCATGTCTCTGAGGCAGAGGGGAAGGATGTAGCAACATAAATGATTCTCATAGGGGAGAACTATACAACACTACATCTCGGGTCCCTTGATACCCCATTTGCCCCAGTAGTTGCGTACTGCGTTGAAAAAAGCTTGAAAACAGGGGGCCCGTGTTCCCAGCAGTACAAACAAAACCTTTGGACTGCGGGCGCACTGTGTGCAAACGCAGCCCCTATGCAGAAGGGAGGGCGGTCAGCGCCAACGACACATGACCACCTGAAAACAGGGTCAAGCGTCCCATGACTTGGGTCATTGATGAACACAGACGCTTTGGGACCCGCTATCACTGTTTGCCACGGGTCTTGGGCTGCCACTGCAACGCAGACTCACAGGGGAGCCTCCTTTCATACTGACAGACTTCGGGGCCCGCGCTGGCCGCAGCTGTCTTTGCTTGGTTTCCATCTGCTGCTGCCGACCCTTGGGCCGTGAACGAAGCAGAGACAGCGGGGGGTTCAGTAAACTGCACAGCGGCAGAGATCTGGTGTGTGGCATTGTGGGGCTAGTCGCAGAAGTTGGGTCATTGCTGACGATTTCTGGAAGACTGAAGGCAAATGGGACGGGCAAGTCCTGGGTGCCGCAGTCAGACGCAGCAGACGTCTGTGGACCCACAAGGGGCGAAAGCAATTTGAAGTCAAGGGTCTGGTCTCGACACCAAATCTCCGTTCTGTCGTGCACATCTTGAAAAAATTGCTGGTGCGTGAACTGCGTGTCGCCCAGAAGAACAGCCGACAGACAATGGACTGAGGCAGCGTCCCGGGGCCAGCAGGGAAAACGGACCTGACTGTCAACAGTGGCATGGGCACTGGGGTGGTGTATGACACCCGCCTTGTCGCACTCCTCGCGGTTGGGCTTTGGCGTCATCATCGTGGCTGCCTCCAAAGAACTTCTCTCCGAAAGCTCGCAAGATGGAAGCATCGAAATCCCTTGGCTCGACCCTACGTCAGCGCTTGCAGCACCGATGAACTCTGGGCTGCCGCCATATGTGTTGACCCTGGTGCTTGTGCTGCTTCTTCCATCACTATGATCAGAAATCAGCTTAACTTGGGGCCTCTTGGTGTATCGGGCGTGATGACGCCCCCTGCGCCTGTTGGGGCCATCGCTGGGCCTTGAGCCATTGCTGCTGCCATCAGTACCTCTGTGACTAGGCTGCCCCAGAGCAAACTGGTCATTATTGCCAGTTGGCCAGGGGTTGCCAGTCAGACTGCCGCATTCTGACGCTGGGCAGTCGTTGGAGGTCTCCTGCGGCCGCGATCGTGAGGCATGCATCGTGTCCACACGCCGAGCTTCGTCCCTTTCGCGTGCGTCTTGATGTTCCCGACTGTCGTCCAGCAAAAAGGACGCCAGATGGATGCCTTGGTCCCAGTGCACGGGAAACGCCTTCGAAGATCGCACCGTTGAAACCTGAGGCCGGTGCCTGTCGGCGTATTTGGCACGATGGCCTTCCGTGCGATTGTCGGAGGCGTCACTGCAATCCGAGGCCTTGCTGTTGCCATCACTAGTTTCTTGACTATCCTGCCACATAAGAGGCGACATGCCATTGCCATCACTGCCACTTGGCCAAGGGCTGCCAGTGAAACTGCCGCTGTCTGACACGGGCGTGTCAGAGTCGGATTCCTCCTGAGGTTGGGGCCTCTTGGCGTATCTGGCGCGATGCTTCTTCATGCGACTGTTGGGGTCGTCATTGCAACCCGAGGCCTTGCTGTTGCCATCACTAGTTTCTTGACTATCCTGCCCCATAGGACGCGACACGTCACTGCCATCACTGCCACTTGGGCGCGGGCTGCCAGTGAAACTGCCGCTGTCTGACACGGCCGTGTCAGAGTCTGGTTTGCTCCAGGGACTCTGGGCATCTTTGACGTAATTCTCGTCCGCACTGTCATTGAAATCTAGTGCCTGGCGGCTGGCAGTATTGCGTGCCTCACCACCTTGGGCCCAACGATTGAACTTACTGGCGCCAGGTCCAACGAATGAGTGGTCCTCATTGCCAAGCATTGGCCACTGCACCCCCTCTTCGCATGTTGGCGTAGTGACAGGTTGCATGTTTAGCATGTTCATCATCACAGATACACTGCAACAGTATGCCGGAGTCAATGTCACCAAAAAACTAGAAACCATCCACAAAGGCAGAACGATAAAGGCACCCTTTGCACCTTAGTAACACTTCCTGCAGCTCAACCAGTTGGGCACGAGCGGCAACGCAGATCAAATGACAACAGTACTATTTCTACCGTATAAAACCATAATCATGCTATTTGGAACGCAGAACATGGATTTTTGTGTATCCATTCTTTCCACTGGGGTACTGGCAGGTTCGGCTTTGTTTACTGGAATGCCAGACCGGAAAAATTTGCACCTTTTCATGGGGGTGGGAACTGTTGGCCCCGGAGCACATTGGGGGGCCAACGGGGGATTGACTAACAATCTGGTAACACATAGTTTTACAGGGGGTTTTCTGAGGCTCTCAAGACATGTGCAAGCCTCCTTCCCTGTAAGCTGTGCAAAGGTCCACCGAAAGAACAGTTTTGGTGTGCTCTGCGGAACGGGGTAGACCTGCACTCTTACGGGCCTAAAAACCCTTTCTCACAGCGATGAAAGTCTCTTCTTTCTGTTGTTGGCTAATTTACGTACAGTCCGAAGATCCCGAAAGCGCTCAGTGCTCCCCAGAACCATGTGCGCACATCGGGATGAGGGTGGTCCTGCTGCAGCAAAACACTTACCAACACAAACAGGATCAAACTACCTCCCCCTTCACTCATATGCGCAAGACCACACCGGAAGGCGAAGGCAAAGATGTGAGGCCATCAGGCCTCTCCATTGATCATGCTGCCCAGGACTGGTTTCAGGTGACCTGAAATTCCATTGACAAAATTACTCATGACCCCTTTGGTACTTTCAATTCTGCGTCTCTTCTTGCTTGAAATTTGTAGCCAAAATATGCAGCCTTGTTGCATTTTGGACAGACTATATGCCAATGGGGACACATCCTGGATCAACGAAGGCAAATGAGGGCTGTGCGGTGGAAGCTGAAACACCCCAACTCTGATCAACATCAACGGTTCGCTTGAGACAGTCTGAAATGCAAAAGCTCGTGGGTTGCACACATGGTATAGTCGCTGTGCCGCAAGCGTTGTGCTGAGGGTATCCCCCAAGAAACGAAATTATCAACGGCAACCAGCCAGGTCTTCCGGCTCATTAGCTACGGTAATCGATCCTATATTGATGTTCCGAAGCGCCATGAGAGGCTTCCAATGGCCCAGCCCTCGCTCTAGGGGCTTCAGGTTCGGAACAGGCGCCACGAAAGGCTCCAGCTGCCGAAGAATGGGTCCCTGTAGGCACATGCACAGGAGATGGGGCTGTGTCCATAGCACTGGCTTTAGCATCACCGCTGTACAGTCCATGTTCACCGCCGCTGGACGTCAAATGAGGTTCTTCCACACTTTTTCCCAACCAGAATCAGAATTAATTGGTGATTTCAGCCCCTCCAATGATGAGATGATGGTGAAAAAGATTGACAGTTGTTTGTGGCAATTGGAGCAGCATCAAAATTTTCGCCTCGTTTGTTCAGGGATTCATGGCAGGGAATCCCCATATCCCCCCTGCAGCCTGTTTCTTGCTCAGAATATTTTTTATAATCTTGGGTGAGGAACTGCGTGATGAAGCATGTGTGTAGTTTGAAGTTTTGTGCAGTGTTTTGCAGGGAGAACGCGGGAAATATATAATTTTTGCCATTTTGCACATGTTGCAAACATGAACCCGCACCACTTGTAATGCTTATGCAAGTATTTCTGGCCTATCTGTTGAGCATTTTCAGCCTTTTGATGGGCCTAGGATGGGGGCTTCCTACTCAGTTGTGATGCGGGCACCCCCCCCCCCCAGCCCATGGCCGGAGGGATGCCGGCAAAGGGGAGGCAAAGGGGTGGCCATCCCTAGATACAGGGGGAGTCTTTGCACTGCGCGCGCACTGCGCGCTACTTTTAGACTATGCTTCCCCCCGAAGAGCCCCCAAGCACACCCCTTGGAAACGCCCTTAGAATTAGGTGACCCAAACTGCCCCAGCTCAAGAAAGTTGCAAACTACCTTCCCTGAACATAACACACATCATGCACAACTGGAAAAGCCATGAACAGCGCATTGGTCGCCACCCTCAACAACACACAACTGTCTTTTTGTTCCATTGTCAACTAAGTACACATTGAGAATACGCAACTTGTGTGCACAACATGACACAGTTGCAGAATCAAAGAAAAGTCACACTGTCACATGTGTGTGTGTCAATGCAATCCGTACAATATTGCAATTCACACTTGTCACACATGGACATCTTCTCAGGGTCAGACTTGGTGCAACAAAGGGTACATACATCCCCATCATCACCCACAACATCCTCATCATCATTGTCCTCCTGTGCAGGTACGTGTTCCCACGGACCATATGGAGGGTACCGCACCTGTCTTCGAATCAAAAATTGCTGCAAATGCAAGAGTACACGCACGTACTCATGCAACTCCGTACCGGAACCCCTCCATATGTTCCTTACGATGCCCCAGTGCCACAGGCGTGCAAACAAGTGCTCAATGCGTGCCCTATAGAAACCATGAACATCATTGTACTCCTTTTGCCGCTCGGTCAACGTCTTTCGACCGATAAATGGCCATGCCACATGGAGGCGCCCCTTGCACGCAACAAAGCGTGGATTGTGAGTCCCTAACCCCAACTCAAGGGGCCACGCAACAAAGCGTGGATTCAAAGATTGTCCGGTTTCCTCAATAGCACCGGAAGGTTGGGGCCCAAAAGAGGGCGGAAATGCTACGTCACCCCTGCATTCTCGGGGGTCCCCAACAAAGGGAACAAAATCAGAAGTCAAAACCTACGCTAGGGGTCACCATGATGCACCACGCAACAAAGCGTGGATTCAAAGATTGTCCCGGTTTCCTCAATAGCACCGGAAGGTTGGGGCCCAAAAGAGGGCGGAAATGCTACATCACCCCTGCATTCTCGGGGGTCCCCAACAAAGGGGGACAAAATCAGAACTCAAAACCTCCGCTACGGGTCACCATGATGCCCCTAGGGGCCCCTAGTATCTCAAAGTATGGGTCTATAGTACGGCCAGACGCCCAAATAGTTGCACTGCGCGCGCGCTTGAGGCGCCCCCACAGGCAAGATAAGGGAGGGGGTCGATAAGGTGGTTGGGGGGGGGGGGGTCAGGGAGTTTGAAAAGGATGGACATTGGAGCATTAGACCCTTGCACTGAAGGTGAACTAATTGGGCTTAAGGCTTTTTGCTACATTATCTTCCTCTCACCTGCCCCAACAACGCAGTTCTCACACTGTCCACTAGTCCACCGGCCTATTGGGTAACTTTAGGCGAAGCCTCTGATTGCGCCAAGAAGTGCATAGCACCCTAACCTATTTTCGAGAGTATGGTTGTCCGTTGGTTAACTTTGGCTCACTAAGCACACACTGCCCTCAGTTAGGCAACTTTGTGTTATGCTCTTGGGCGGCTCCTGGCCTTGAAAAAGAAATAGGCATGAGGTAAGTTACTTGTACACCAATACCCCAGTAAGTGTTTAGATGTTGCTAGCGTGCCTAGACTCTCCCGTGTTGTAACATGTGATGGCACCTTACGCTGCTGCCATCCATGGGATGCACATTACTCTTCAAAATCAAATCAAGCACCTGACACCCACTACTCCCGGCATATGACCCTAGGTCAGCAAACAATGCACTTTATATGTACCGTGGTCACTCCATAGGCCAGTGCCTTTAGCAGTTGGCTGGAGGCCCCCTTGGGAAGGGGAGGGGGGGGGGGTTGGCGTTGTAGGATCCGTGGTGCTGCCCCCCCCCCTGTCCACCCCACATGAGGTATGCGGGATACTGCATGCGGTTTTAAACTCGCTGCATGGTGGTTTGCTCACGGCTTCCCTTCTGCAAGAGGACGAAAAGGAGGTGGCTGATTGTATGCATGTCGCAAAGGGGCCACCATGACATAATAAATTAGGACTGCAAGGAGGAAAAATGGCAGAATGGGAGCTCCCATGGCAAAAATGGGACACTATTAGGAAACATGGGAACGCATGAAAGTGGGGAAGGAAAAAAACAGTGCAGGAAAATTGTGGTCTCCAGGGTCTTCAGACAGCAAAATGAGGAAAATCAGCCTTCCCCGGGTGTCTCCAGGAATCTGGAGACTTAGGACCCTTAAAACTCTGGTTGTTGGCCATTTCACGCCTGCTTGCTTGCTTGCTTGCTTGCTTGCTTGCTTGCTTGCTGCTGCGCCTAAAAGGGGTGGCTGTATTCTAGGCCCTAAAAAGGGCTATAAAACCTCACTGGTTCCACCATCTCCGTGACCATAACCCTAATCCTAAGGCTGGGCCAGGCTTGGTCCCCCCTT
Source organism: Eutreptiella sp. 'Long Island Sound 2002' (assembly GCA_964036045.1). Taxonomy (NCBI): domain Eukaryota; phylum Euglenozoa; class Euglenophyceae; order Eutreptiales; family Eutreptiaceae; genus Eutreptiella; species Eutreptiella sp. 'Long Island Sound 2002'. The sequence continues at coordinate 10,297,218 of OZ038402.1, forward strand.
GCCTAACCCTCTGTGAATCTGTCAGAAAAGGGCTGCAAATGCCAAAGTAACAGCCCCAAAATTGTACCTCGACCCCAACCCCAACTAGGGTTGAATAATGAGACTGAGCTGGTGGGAAGGGAACGACACAAATGGACCAAAAGTGGCAGTTCATGGCCTAAGACTGCCATTTTTACCATCCATGTTGATCGCCACTTTTTGCGAGGAATCAGTTTTGACCCAGTTTTGACCCCTTGGGGACCAACATTCATTCATACCATTGTTCCATGCAAACCGGGCTTGCATTGCACCACGTGCAAGTACCGCGGGCACCGCATGAGAGGCACCCTCCTGCTTGCTTTTCATTACCTGCCGCCCCCACCCCATGCATCGGACCCCCAAATTGGATGTGCACATCCCAAGGAAATCTGTTTCGGCTCAACTCCCCTTGCACCAACCCCCTCATGTCACACATCAAAATTGCCTCCTACTATGGTACCTACACGAAAACAGCCAAGCATGCCTGCGAACCGCATCTGGAGCCCCTCCTCAGGGATTGATCCATCATCTTGAGTGATTACAATTTAGTGATTCATGCCTCTCACACCACTACCATCCGGCCCAACTTGTGGCCTTTGCTCGTTGCCAAGGAGCGGTCCAAGGCACTGAGTGACCTGCTGTTACCAGGGTTCCACGGTACGGTAGCTCCAAGAGCTACATTGATAGGGCGCATGGTTCCAGATCTTTTGCATCCCTTTTTCAGTCCTCACATGCCTCCGTCCCTCTAGGCACCCTGGAATCCAGGACCATGGCCCCATCCCAATAAACATAGTCCTCTGGACCAAACCTGAGGCCCAATGCGGCCTCTGGAATGGACGTGGTGTGCAGAAAGAAAAAAAAAGACGACACATCTCACACATGCTTTGTCCATGCCCCATTTCAAGGCTGATGCGGAGAGCACATGTATCCGAATGACATCACACATGCTCGATGCCATGCATGAGGTCGACACGGACAAGCCCAACACGCCCCCACCGAATCCTGACGCGTCTGAATGGTCGGCAGGGCACGACAGCTTGAAGATGAAGCAAGGCGGAGATCCCAGGTCTTCTACCCCAGGCCCTACTCACCCCACCGGCACATTCCCCCCCTCCCACCTCGACACAGGAAAAGCAGCGCATCTTGCAGCACAACACACCGCGGTGTTCCACTATGCAAAGAAGTATACCCTAGTTGCCCTGCCTGTCCGACATAACCCCATCCAGTGCGCTCTTTGGCACGAGCGTCCACGAAGAAGTCCCTCAGCCCAGATGGGATCCCCCCCTATCTACTGGCCGCACTACCCGACTCCATCTTCGCACACAGTGACTCCTGCCTCTCTGTCTGTTACAAAGAGGGCTTCAAGCCTGATGATTGGCTTATCCCTGAGACTTTTTGGCTCTTCAAAGTAAGGGACAGTGGATGGAGGCCCATTGCCATGAGCAACTCCATAAATGGGCTGTTCATGTGTTTGGTGTACAAGCCATCTGACCACTCCTTGCCCCCCACCAGCAGTATGGTAGCCAAGAAGGAACTGTCACCGCCTGAGACCCACAGACATTCCTGAATGCCCTGGATGGCTTGCATGACATCAAAGCCATCTTAGCCTTCGATGCGTACCACACCTTCGACAACCCCCAAAAGTGTTGATCCGTGAGGTACACTACAGAACGGGCAGCCCCCTCAAATTACTGTGTGTCATCTCCCTAGTAGAGCGAAAGACCACATTTATGCAGGGAGCCGAGGGGGTCAGACGACTTATGGCCTCAAACAAGGTTGTCTGCTGTCACGTTTCGTAAAGCCTCAGACTATCCGCGGCCTTTACCATCAGCAGTGTGCCGCCCATCTACCACGCCGCAGTACCCCAGGAAGGCGTACAGCAGCAGCAGCGGGTGCAGCAGCGCCCACGGCGACGCGCACAGGTGCACAACCGGCAGCCACCGCCGTGCCACGGCCGGCACATGCATGCACCGGCCCAGCCCCACGGTGTACAGCCGCAGCAGCCACCCCCGCCAGCCCCCGCTTCCGGCCCCGGCGTCACCCGCCACCTCGGCGTCGTGGCTGACCACCAGCTCCCACGCCTGCGCGACGCCGGGCTCCATCAACCGCATGTACCGGCGGCCCATGGCGCGGAGGTTGTGGGGGTACGCGGCAAGGGCCAGGTCCAGGCTCCGCACGGCGAGGCAGGCGCCCGCGACGCCCTGCCCGTGCACCGGGTTGAGGGATGCCACTACATCGCCCACTGGGACTAGCCCCAGCGGCAGGTCATGAAACCGCCGCCGCAGGCTGCACGGCACTTTGTAGTGCCGGACCTCTGAGTCCGGGGCCCAGGCCGCCAGCGCCTCCCGCACGTCCCGGTCCGCCTGCGCGTCCAGCACCTGCCGGGCGTACGCCGCGAGCCCGGCCGGCTCCGTTGGCGGCGTGTGCCCGGCATATGCGAATCCGGACACGAGCACGCGGGGGCGCGCCGCGCCGGGGTCGAGGACGATGGCGCACAGGCCCTGGGGGGGCGTGGCGGCGGTGACGTAGAGCATGTGCCAGGGCGGTGGGCCCGGCAGCGTGCCGGTGGCCGAGCAGTACGCCACGGGGCCGCCCGCCGTCTCCTCCGTGACGGTGCCGTACCCGCACCGCCGCACCCACCGCCCGATGGCGCTGTACCGCCCCGAGCAGTCCACCACGAGGTCCGCGCACTGCTCGTGGGTCGCGCGTGCGCGCGTGTACGCCACGCCGTACACCGCCGGCACGACCGCGAGGGAGTCGCAGAGGAGGTCAGTGACGTAGGCCCCGTAGATAATGTCGATGCGCGGGTCGGCAGTGACAAGACGGTGCAGCACGCCCTGAATGACAGCGCGAACACCTCCGAAGCGAAGTGGGAAGACAAAAAGAGGGCAACGGTGTGAAGGATGGCACCGCCACATGTGAGCGAGACATGGATCAGCAGCAGGAGCATCTCACTATCATGAGCCATGACACAGGCACAGGCACAAGCAAAGAGGAGGAAGAGGAGGAGGAGAAACCAGCGTGACTCCTCCCTTGCCTGCAGGGGTGGCCCTCAGAAATGAATATAATGCCGCCCCCCCCTCCGCCGCCAGCCCCCCCCCTCCGCCGCCAGCCCCCCCCTGGATGACGAAGTGACAATTACGAAATGCCAGCCAACCAAAGCACGTGCCCCGTGCTGGTACGGCCCATCCCCAAGGAAGGCGGAGCTAGAGAGGGGCTCCTGCTTTCTTCTGCCCCGGCACTCCTTGCACTGCAAAGGCGCTGCGCCTGGAGGCCATCAGGAGGCCGACGGTGTGAGCCCAACGCGGACATACCTCTGCAGTGTGGTGCAGGGCTGCCCCATGTGGTCCTCCCCAAGGCAGGTACCCCAGACCTGAACCGAAGGGTGTGTGACGTCACCGCGAAGGGGCAAGAGGAATCTGTGTCCCTGTCGGTACCCAGCGGAGCAAGGGGCCTTTGGTGAGGGGAAAGCCCATTTCCTGTTGCTGGGGCCCAGGACGCCGGAGTGAATGGGGTGGAGTACCTGCTCTGCACGGGCGAAGCATGTGGCATGGGCTAGGCTGGCTGCCCCAGGGCCGTACTTGCTGCCCTGCCATGTCAAGTCCGGCAAGGAGGATGACACCTGAGCGCAGGTGTCTGCAGCCAGGCTAGTCCACGAGGCCTCCCCGAAGGAGGAGGAGGAGGAGGAGGAGGAGGAGGAGGAGGAGGAGGAGGAGGAGGAGGAGGAGGAGGAGGAGGAGGAGGAGGAGGAGGAGACACGGAACACGAACGCCATCACAGACCTGCAGCAGAGCACGCGTGCAGCCCAGCAGCCGCATGGTGCTGGGTGGCCGAGCCCAGCGCACGCCACCGACCACAGCCCACATCTGTGCCAACGGGAGTGACACAGCGCCGGCAGAGCATGCCTCGTGTTCCAGCCCTGGAAAGTAGAAGTCCAGAATGTCCAGACCCTTGCGCAAGAATATGTGTGTGTGGTGTCCGTGTGGTGGCACCACAGCCTCACGTTCCGCCGCCAGATCGGGCTCACGGTCCAGGATCACAATGCGACCCACATGCCGCGTCAACATCCTTGCAGCAATGAGACCACTGAGGCTGGCGCCGATGACAACGGCCGTACGGTCTTCGCGGTACAGCGGCTCGTTAGGCATCAGCTGCAGGATTTTGGAGATGACAAGGCTCAGCTGGCACACAAGCACGGCCAGTGACACCAGCCCAAAGGGGACTGCGAGCACATACCACCACATGGTGTACCTAAAGGGATGGGCAGCATGCACAGAGGCCTCCCTGAACGCTCCAGCACACAAACACACAGACCAGGGGGCTTGCAAGTCGAAAGGAACTCCGTGGCTGTGGGCGTACGCCATGCACTGTGTGTCGTGCACATTTTGCAACCCAACCGCTTATGCCCCCACACCCTCAGGGTGGTCACCGAATAGACAGCACCAACCCATTTCCATTCCATGCCTGGACAGTATCATAGTATTATACTTTTTTTTTACTCGGACACTGGGAGTACGGGGAATGGAACCCCTCAGTGTGTGTGGGCCCTAGGCTTGTGACTGTGTATGATCCACTGAGCCATGAACTACATGCGGGTGTCCCACCATCAAGGAGCCGGACGTTCAAGGGGGCAACCCAATAAAGCAGTATGCATACGTAAAATCCTGGCACAACTATGTGTCAATTGCCCTCACACACATGGTTTTCAGAGCAACCATGAGAAAACACCAATAATAAAATACCAAACAGCTGCTCCAAGTCAGAGACCCCTATGCCCATCAAAAGCAGCTTTTCAATGTCTTTGGTGTTGCTATGCGCCTGTGTACATTACTGCTATATGTTACACTACTGGTAATAATGCCCGATTCTGTTCCGGGGAGTGTTTGCCCTGCGCGCGCCCCGCTCGCTGCTTTTATGACGACTTTCCAAGTTGAGCCCCCGAGTTTACCATTACCGTATGAAGCCCCCGAGTGGACCAACAGCCGCCTCTTGCCTACCAATGAGCAACAAACCATCCGTGCAAAACATTGAACAGACTGCCACAGACTGCTATATCCTCCGGACGGATGGGATTGTAGTCTGGGACCGTTAGCCATGTGGCCATTTGCCCAGCAAGTCCACCTCCCCATTGCGCCGGATTTGCTCACGGACCTGCGCACTGCGGGCCTCAGACTCTTGACGGTGACTGGGGATCTACTCCATGATGACTCGCTTGTGTTGCGTGTGATCACACACCTTGTGGCGGACGTCGGAATAGTCAGACTCGTAGTTTTTAGGTGTTGGACCACATCTCCCAAGATGGGAGGCTGGTTGAGACCAAATTTGGTCTTGGGCGTTGCGATTTGCACCCCTTTACATTGTCGAGACACATCACATTACACAAACTGGCACTTTCATGTACCAACAAGGCCCCACCAACATGTGTGGTGCATGATGCCCTGATGCCACCATTCCGACATTAGAGAGGGGTGAGAGGGGTGGTGCCAAATTTTGAAGAAATGCCGGTCTAGGCACAAATTGCAACCTTGGTTTGGGGACACATGCTGACAGTGTCAGCGGCACTGTCAGCAAGACAAACCCAGCCCATAGTGGGACCAAAAAGACAAAAAGAACTGCCCCCAAAAGGGGTACGTGCAAACAAAAGTTGGGGCGAGGCCCAACTAGTGAAAAGTAGCCACGCCGTAGGCGAATTGTACAGAATTCCTCGGGGGAGCCACACCCTTGCATATGTTCCTTCACTATGGCGTCAAAATCAGTGGAACACAAATGCAAAATCATTGACAACAAAAGCAACTCCCAACAGCTCCACCACCTGTTGATTCGTGACCCAATCCGGACCAACAAAGAGACTTGACGCTCCAGGATGATATGAACCGACCCTTCACCAAACTCCACCTCCCCATCAACAGAGCGACCCTCGGCAGCATCCACAACCACTCATTTAGTAAACCTCCAATTAGAGGCCAATATGCTGGGGGCTTGAAAATCAGGCAAAGCAATCAACGTCGCCGACACCAGCAACTTCCACAAACCTCTAGAAACCTTCACTTGTTCTTCACAACTATAAGACATCAAGTGGTACACTCCAGACAAAACGGCGGATGCCCTTTCTTTGGCGCAGCTAAACAATTTATGAGACTGAAAAGTCGAAGCAACAACTTTCTAGAGACCACTAGACCAATAATGAAATCATCATTGAAATCACCGGCGCTGCAAATGAACACCATTTCCTACAGACAAATGAACTAAATCAACCCCTTCCCAAACCAAGAGTTGCTGACGCATTTGATTCTCGGCTGACATAATCTAACCATCCAATTCCAGGGACCTCCACAAAAGGGGCACACAGGACAGCAGGCATTCCTTGTCCTCAAAAATGAACAACAGGTCATCCAAATAGTGATTGAACTCAATCAAAGCCCCCCCCCCCCCCCCCGCAAAGGTGGGTCCCAGGCGTTGGCTCACCGGGGCCAAGCATGCACCAGCTTGGGGGTCTAGGTTTCTGTTTGGGCCATTTTGAGGGGTGGAGTGGGGAACTGGGTGTAACTACCACCCCCCCCGTGTCAATGGCCCGGGCCATGTTTCTTCTTTCGAGGGGGGGGGGGGCATTGGCAAGGGGGGCCATGTTTCTTCTTTCGAAGGGGGGGGGTCCATTGACACGCTTGTACAACGGCATCACGACAGAGGATATGAAAACAGAAGACGACTGCGGGCACAAAGGACGCAGAAGACAACAAACGAATGTACTTTTAGGCAACATGATAAGGCAATGGCACATGTTGTCAAGGCGGCATACAACCTACCATAAACTCCCGTGGTTTCGTGGTCACTGTCAATGTCACTGTCAGTACCAAGTGGCAGGCAGTACACCCCTTCCCGTGAAGCAATCAGTGCAAATAAGTGTCTGTCTGTCTGTCTGTCTGTCTATCTGTCTGTGTTGTGTCTGTGTTGTGTTTGTGTCTGTGTCTGTGTCTGTGTATTTAGGACTGCAACAATCAAAAAGCCCGAACTAGCCCCTTTATCTGCTTTGGGGCACAGCACCAGGCAAATTCTAATATTAAGGACTGCAACAATCAAAAGACCCGAGCTAGCCCCTTTATCTGCTTTGGGGCACAGCAATAGTCAAATTCTGTGAGAGCAAAGCAAGGTGGAGAATTAGGCATGAGACACACAATGTGACACTCAGGAAACTAGGCAAAAAAGGGCAATTCGTGTGCGATTTGGTGAAAAAATCTGAGGGGGGGGCCATGTTTCTTCTTTCGAGAGGGGGTGTCCATTAGCAAGGGGGGCCATGTTTCTTCTTTCAAGAGGGGGGGGGCCATTGGCATGGGGGGTCCATTGGCATTGGGGGGGGGGGGGGTGGTAGGTGGCCTCAGAATTGGATTACGGCCACACAACTGGAGATATAGCCCAATCTCGGTTTTCCGGTCATTGTGCTACCTCTGCCCAAAACGCAGCATTTTTGGGCAGTTTTGGCCATTTGGAGGGCATTGCGTGGACATATTGCAGAGTCAGAAGTATAAGCTTTCTTGACAGGAGAAAGGCAAGCTGGTCTGTTGCTCATGGTTTAGCCTGGTTGGTCCAGTTGTGGGCCAACTTTTTCCAAAAATAGCCCAATGCAGGCCAGTTCAAACAGGTAAACCCCAACTTGTAGCCGTTGCCTCGGGGCACCTCTGGTGGGTGTCTCAATTCGGGCGCCTATCTGCTTTGGGTATTACTACGTAAATCAAGCAAGGGTATGCAAACATAACACAGCTCTTGGCCAGTTCCCCTGGGTTTCCCAAAATATCATCTCGTGGTGAGAACCATTCCATGGGGTATCGTTTTCCAATCGACAAGATCCAACGGCGTATTGTGGTGCTTGGGCATTTGAAGTGCGACTTCCCACAAAGTGGGGTGACGACTCTTCCCTGGGTCATTTACGGTGGAAGTCCAGCTGTTGGTGCATGTGCCAAGTTTCTTGTTGGAATAAGTTCCTTTGCGTTGTGCTGTTGGAGAGATCTTGGCATCGGCGAAGCTGGCTGTGGATTTCACCACAAAACATAGCAGGCACAACTCCAGAGGGATCTCTGAATGGTATTCTCTTAGGTTCTCTTAGGCCCCAGAGGAGCAGAACATCAGTCGCAAAATTCGTAGTCATCAGAACATAGACGGGCAGGCGGGTGGGCCTGCTAGCCTCTCTAAATACAAACCGATCCCAAAACACAGAAGTCACAAATTGGGGCGACATGTGACAACCACAGCGTGAAATGCACGTTTGCAGGAGCAAAACAGTAGTTTCAACACCAACCATAGCGCCCACCAATGGCAAGTAGCCACCCCAACTCCCCGCCTCAACTTGTCAGGACGGCCTGTGGACAGAAACATGTATTTCATTGAAGCCCTATGACTAGCCATGTCATGTTTATTGACACGGCGCCCCAGAGTGCAGGGGGTGGGGGGCTAATCCATGAGCAATAAAGGTGAAGCAGGCAAGGCCCTTGGAAAGGCTCTCATTCAAACCTCCCCCTTGTCACAGTGCAGCATGGCATCTCGAGTTCGTCACCGCACCCCTTCAGAATCCTTACCATTGGATGAGAATACCCTGCCCCAATCACCATTTTTCTTTGCTGTGCATTGTCAGCAAAGAAAAAAAGGCTCTCACTGCAGACAACATGGCAAATGCGGCTATTTAGGTTTCCTCAGACTCATGCCCATGCCTTGTTGTGTTACCGGGTCCACATGAATGTGTATTGCCCACATTGTATGAAAAGCACATGCAAAGAAGACATGTCTCAGCTACACCTAGGCACCCCTGCTCTATGCAACCAAAGGTATGCAAAGAGTCTCAGCCACACCTACTGCAGGAAATTTGGTCCAGTGTGGGTGTTCCAGTTTCTCAAAATCTTCTCAAAATCAAACTCTGTGGTCCACAGGTTCCCTTCCGCTGGTCAGATCTGGGTCACAGGAGAAGCAAATGCGGCTAAGGTGGGCTGACGGAGTTTTGGACCCAAGACTGTTCAGATTATAAGCGTCCGTGACCCCCGAAAAAGGGCATCACAATTGCAGCCGGGTTCTTGTGCTTATTGCCCACATTCTTGGTGGGGAGATGGTGTGTGCACTGCAAGATGGGTTTTCGTGGTTACACTGATGGTGCACTCTTGGCGGCATCTGTTTTGCACTAGTGGCTGGTCATAGGTTTTGCTGGTCCATGGGAGGAGTGGTCGTCAAAAGTGGCGTGACACTGCACAACGTGGCATCCCACTTTCCTTGCCTGGTCCCTTCCACCTTCTGACCCCAGGTTGCTGAGGAGTTGGTTCGGACGCATGAGTTCTACTTCGCTTCCGACCCTCTGCTGATCCCCAAAATAATGGGTCGTGGCGGGAACTCTGCGTCATCATCGGTGACGAGCACCCTTCCGCCTACCGTGGCGCCTGCCTGGCCCCACCTTCTGTGTGGGTAAGCACACAGCTGAAGAAAACTTGAAGGGACAGAATGATGTGATGTGATGTGATGTGTGATGTGTGATGTGTGATGTGTGATGTGTGATGTGTGATGTGTGATGTGTGATGTGTGATGTGTGATGTGTGATGTGTGATGTGTGATGTGTGATGTGTGATGTGTGATGTGTGATGTGTGATGTGTGATGTGTGATGTGTGATGTGTGATGTGTGATGTGTGATGTGTGATGTGTGATGTGTGATGTGTGATGTGTGATGTGTGATGAGTGATGTGATGTGTGATGTGGATGCAGCAACGCGCCTCTGGTGTGCACCCTCTTGCACATGAATGATGAAACCCAAATACTGAAGTAAGCAGAACCAAAACATTCCTCTGTTCCTGCTCAACCCAAGTAAATTTGTTTTGTTAGCCACTCGAGCACCGAAAAAAAGTGGGAAAAACAATAAACTTTTTTTGTTGCAATGCTGAGCACACTTTTTTTTATGTTGTGACCCAAGGAGACCTTTTTGAATGTAAATTTCTGGCATCGGTTTCCTTACATCTTGTTCTTCTTGGCCCGTCGTGGCTACCTCCCGTAGCCCGCCGCCATTCTGCCGGGCCCGGCCGTTGCTCCATGCGCCGTACACGCGCCGTGCATGCTTGGACAGGCGATTGGAGCGCAACCCTGGGCGTGCGAGGAGTCTCAGGCAGTGCACGGTTGGGGTGTGTCAAGACAGGATCCAGACCAACACGGATGTTGGAAAAACCCTCCACCAGAAAGAACCAACAAAACCTCATTGCACTACCACATCTTGTGGGTCAGCAACAGTGCACTCCAGAAATCCTCCAAGGGACAGCATTTTTGGGGGCTCTGAAGGGAGGCCTTGGGGCTGCCTGAGACTACCCTAGAGGCATATGTGGCGGTGCAAACAGTGATACGGTGAGATGGGGGGGCCCACAGTGGGGAGGCTTCACAGATGCATCTCAGGCCATCACAAATAAGTTGTCCTTCCACTGAGCCCCTCGAAACGCCGCCCATTGAGGTGGCCCACTGGGCGTTTCCCGGCCCACGCGGCCTCCTTCCAGAGGTACGTGCCATACCGCGCGAAGGCAGGCCATCCCAACGCCTTGATTTCCTCCTGCTGGGCCGTGCCCAGTGTGTCCTCGATGAAATGCCCACGCTGCACGCCCCCCGGCCCAAAAACCAGGTCGCGGTACTGCGCAACACGTGCGATGTGTGTGGAGTCGAACCAGAGAAAGAGCGGCACCAGCCGCGCTCCGGGCTCGACCGGGATGGCGCGGGCCTCGGGGTCGATGTTGGGGCCCCCGTTGTAGCGCCCCTTCGTCTTTGCTGCGTAGTTCAGTGTCCGCCGCGTCGGCAGCCCCACGTACCTGCGCAGTGGAGATGAGTTTTAGTCGGTTCGGGGGAAGCCGGGAAGGCGCGGCGCGTCCAAGGGAGACCAACCCCCCGATTGGCAATCGGTCGGCACACCTTCAGCATCCCAACAGCTTGTCCCTCAGGGATGAGTCAAGGGGAGCGGCCTGTTCAAATCCAGGACCCCAACCGGGTGCAAAAACTTTTGGGGGTCTGGAGGGGGGGGGGGGGGGTTAGGTGGGTCGGCTGGTCAGCCGCCGGGGTCCCCGGGGGGGGGGGGGGGGGTTGGCACAAGGCCTGGGTATCTGATTGTTTGCCTTTGGCGGCGCCTACTGGCCTCTCGCCACTGCGAGGTCGGGGGGGGGGGGGTTCACCCATATTTTAATTCTCCGCAAAATTCTGAGAATTTGGAGTCAAGAGACATGGAATAAAAAAAAATATTCCCTCAGGAGGCCAGCACTTTTCTCCAAATTCTCAAATTGGAGAAAGACAGGTCCAAAAACTTTGGGGGTCCGGAAGGGGTAGGGGGAGGCTCGATTCAAACAGGCCGCCCCCTTTGGGATGAGTTTTACGGGGGAGGGAGGCTGAAGCGCATTTCGTCAGCGGGTGCGAAAACAGGTAGTAGCAGTTGGAAGGGCAGTTGGGCGAGAACATCTCGCAGTTACAAAATGGTTGGAGAACCATTGAGGTGGACAGAAGCGGTCGGGACGCAACAAAGTGTCGCTGCAAAAGGGGGGGCGGGGTGCGCTTCCAGCGCAGGCCTGCGGTCCCATACACCCTCTGTGAAGCACCTCCCCTGAGTTTCGCTGGACTGTTCCCTCACAGCCCCTGTCGGCTGCCTTGGAACACAAGGAGCTGCCCCACACAACTACCACTGGGGGGCGGGGCATAATTGTGGAGTAGGTTTTGGACTTCCGGTTTAGCGCACTTGATTGTGGTTGGTGGAGTGCCTCCCTGGCGATGTCGCTTCAAGAAAAGTGCGTCTGTGAGGAGTGTGGTATGTGTTTTTGGGGGAGGGGGGCATAAAGGCTGAGTTAGTATGCCAGTTGGTAACCCCCCCCCCCTTGCGCAACGACCAGCAATGGTTCATCCTGTGACCAACGGGTGGTTGTTGGACACGCCTGTAGATATGGTGGTAGCGTCACAAAATGCGCGTTTGACCAGGGTGTTGGTCATTACGCAATGCGGTCGTTGTGCTAGGGGGGCACAATCATCATTTCCACTGCAACAGCATCAGTGTGATTTGTCTTCTTTTGACGAAGCTACAATAGTTCTGCAATAGTTCTGCAGCAGTACGAGTCAATCTCAGGATCTAAGTACACTCTCAGAACATACCATAGCTTCTTCCCCCGTCAAGGATTAGGATCAAGGATGACAAAGAAGGAGCAACTTATATTCCTACCTTGAGTATACCTTCAGAGCGGCCCGGGGTCGCCACGACTCATGTTTGGCCCTTGTCTTCTCACCTATGACAAGTTTTCTTTGCTCCAGGGACTTGCATGGGTGAGTCCGGTGATATTCTGATTCGCCCTGTTATCCTCCTAGTGGTACACGTCCGTTTGGCCCGTGGCGGTGAGCAGGCCGTGTTGTGTGGTGCTTCCTCGCGCCGTTGCAAGCCCTTTTGTATAAGTGCGTGCTGTAGACCATGGATATGATATGATAAGTCCACCTCGTGCAGCCACTCCTGGTATGTCTTTTCCATATAATGCAGCCATTTACCCACCCTCCTATACCAAATACCGTCATAGTGCCGGCCTCTCAAAACACTTTGGCACCCATTGTTGTGCATGTCCTGTGCCTCCCGCATCATTCCACTGGTTTGGTACTTAATCCCGGGTGCGGACAATTTCTCCATCACTTTTTGATGCCCGATAGTATCCTGGGTGAACTCAAGGTATTTTAGTGCCTTCACCTTGGTATGGTATGAACCCTGGCATTGTAGAATCTTGTGAAACTCCTTGTCATCTTCCTGTGTCGCCGTGCCAGGTGCCTTGACTTTGGCACGCTTTTGCTTCCGAGGATTTTGCATTACTTGTTGCTGCAACACTTGTGGGGTGGGATTTGGCGTACACACCCTAGGTGACCTACCATACCATGCGCAAACAGACTGACTGGGCTGTGTTGCTTCATTGTCCCTAGGGGGCATTGTGAACTCCTTTCTTAGCTGGTAGACAATGTGAAGCATCATGTATTGGTGATGTGCCACGTGCTCCTGGAAGTGGGGTCCATATCCCAGGGCAACAGCATCACTGTGATGTAGGTATATACAGCGCATTGGAGTTGGTATGGTACATTCCACTGGTGGCACAAGGCCCAAAATCTGTAGACTGTTGAGGACATGATGGCAGCAATGCCACATACTCATTGCCTGCATGCAACCACAAAGGTGGAAACAGCTCAGCTTGGGGGATCCAAGGCACTCATTTGGCCATACCGGACTGTTCCTACAGGGACGTGGTGTGGGGCCGAGAAAGACAAGTCTGTGTGAAGTGTAGAGCGCAACCGAGGTACCTAGTGGGAGTCGTCCCCTGAGCTGCACCCACTGCATTCAGTGGAGCAGCAGGGGGAGAAGCATGGCTGTGGGAAGGGGGGGATCCTCCCCTTCTGATACTGAAAATGGCGAGCGCTGGATACTCTCTGCGCGGGCACTGGATGAAGCTGAGAGGGGCATCACCATAGACGACAGTCCCAGATCCGCACACGGGCTTGGAATTCAATGGTGGAGAAAAAGGGGATAGATGGTGCAACAATGTGGTCAAATGTTAAAATTTTGCAGACTGTGGGTGTGAGTGTCACCTGCTGGGTCGTGCGTCGTGCGCTGCCGTTTGATCCCAGGTGGTGGACTTTCAAAAGTGCAATAATGTGCAGGGGTGGGTTGAGGGCAGAGTGGGCTGGAGTGTCGCCCCTCCTCTGCCAGTTTGTCCACCTATTCGTTCCCACTCACTTGGACGTGAGAGGGAAACTTGACCCATTCGATAGTACGGTCTTTACAGTCTAATTCATGCAGAAGCTGCTTCCACAGGTATAGTGTGGGCCCTGGGCCTGATGAGCCCTGCCAACCGCCAACTGCCAACCGTGGGCCCGCCACCGCCGGGCTGCTCCTGTAGCCCCTAGATAGACATAGTTAAGAGTAGGTGCAACGTGCTATCTTAGGAAAATCGCAAATTTGAAGGGCTCTAACCGCGGCCTGTAGTTCAGCAACATTATTTGATTGGCGCAGCGTGATTGGAAGGGAGGCGGGGAGGGCTGTGGTGCCACAAACGTAGACTCCGTAGCCAGCCACCGATCCAACTCCATCCACCCGTTTGGCCGAGCCGTCCGTGAAAACGAGTACGTAGCCATTGGACTGGAGATCCAGCAGTTGCTGGTCCAATTTATTAGCTAAGCGTAGTTTCCTTTCTTGTCGGCGCCGTGCCTTCAGCTGTGCAGCTAGGAGGCGGTGTTGGAGGGGCAGGGTTTAATGAGAGCGGTGTGGCGGAGGGCTGTAACAGCAACTGTTGAAAGCTTTGAGGTCTTGCCTTGAGGTCGGAAGTTGGGGGGGGGGGGGATTGTTCCCACTCCTTTAGCAGCATAGTCATTGTGCCTGAAAGCGCCGGCAGGCACTTGCAGGCACTGCGGACTTTCCAGTTTGCCAGGATGGCCACCCACCCCGGAAGCCCCGGGGGGGGGGGGGGTTGGCATGACGCCATGGTGTGATGATCTCGTCTGCAGCTGGCGGCGCCTACTGGCCGATCGCCATTTGCTGCCCTTCCCTTGGACCCTTTCCCTCCATAGGCGGTGGTGCCCATCGGCTTCTCACCACCCTTTGACCTTCCTCTTCCTCCCTGCCCTAACCTTCCCTCTCCCCTCCCCTTTCCCTTCCCTTGGCCTTTCCCTCCGTAGGCCGTGGTGCCCATCGGCCTCACCACACTCCTTCCCTTCCCTTTCCCTTGGTCGGTTGTGCCAACGGAGCCCCCGGACTTGCCCTGTTTCACTTCTCTACGTCGAGTCCACGCAGAGGAAGGCAAATGCCTTCGCCGTTGGCCAGGTGCGTCCAAGCGGCCATCCCAAGCCGGCGGAAGCCCCGGGGGGGGGGGGTGCTTCCTCTGTGTGGTCCTGGAGGAGGCTAAAGGGGGGGGGGGGCTTTCCGGGTATACGCATTGGTTTGGGTTTCAGAATGCATTTGTCTTCCTTGCTGTCCCAAGCCCCTGGAGCAAAGTATCTGAAGTTTGTTTGTTTGTTCTTCTTTGGGGCAGAGGCTGAAGCAGTGATGCCGTTTTGTGAGTGAGAGCCGAATGTCCCATTGCTCAGGACACGGGGGGGGGTCTGCAGTTCAGTTCTACGCCAAGTTCTTGCACTGTGTGCGCACTCAGAGGCTGGGATACTCACCCAAGAATACCTGTCACCAGTCTAGGGGGTGGGGATTCCTTGAAGACCCTTTAGCCCCAAGACACGAGGCAAATGCACAAATGCAATGAAGGAATGTGGGTTGTGTGTTATCCTCGAGTGCCTTACCTTGTTGGTGAACGTTGATATCCGAAGGGCGCTTGAATCCAAAACTTTGCACTGCGTGCATGGCATTCCCCTCGACACCAACCCCCGCGGAGTGGGCGGGGGGGTCCGGGAGGGGGGGCGGGGGGGCAGTCGAAAATTTTTCTCCATTTTGGGGGCATTTTTGAATTTCCCATTTCATCCTGAGCATTTTGAAGAGACACAAGTGGGGTGAAATTTGGTTTTACCCCTCACAAAAAATGAAAAACAGTACTGTATTCCAACAGATGTACCTGTGAAGCAGCAAAGGCTTCTCAGCCAGCAGAAGAAGACATGTGGCAAGGCATTCCCTAACTCATTGTGAGCATTTTGAATGTAAACAAGTGGGGGGAAATCAAGTGTGTTGCAAATTTTCCAGGCTCAAAAAATTTCCGGGCGCTGCTGGCGCCCAAATTGTCAGTTCTAAGCAAGTGCTAACTAGTATGGGTTGGGGGGTCCAGAGGGGGTGAGGGGGGGGGGGGGTCAGGCCTCACAGGTAAGCCCTCCCCCCTGGCTCAGGATTGCCCTCGTGGCGTCCACTCCCCTGCCAGCGCTGAGGGGCTGCAGATTCCGTCACCCCCCAGACCGTGAATTCTGGAGGATGAAATACCTGCAGAAGCCGCTGTGGCTGCGCATACTGCGCAGATCGTTGCACTTTTTGCACTTCAGCAAGAGCTTCCCCCTGCCAAAGCTCCCTGGCCCTCAGTGCTGCCCCCAACAGCCGGACCCAAGGTTGCAGAGTGCAGGTGAACTGAGGTCTGCTGCCATTGACACCCACCAGCCCCCCGCTGCCCCGTCCACGCGCTCTTCAGGGGGCATCACATACTGCACGTCCGGTCGCGCGTCCATGACATCCAACACCCGCCGCAGCGCAAAGCCCAGTATAAAGGAGCGGTCATGCTGCACCGGCATGACGTACGGCGTCGTTACGTGCGCCAGCGCCGCCCGCAGCGCGTACGCGAAGCCGTGCCGGCTGCCAAGCCGCAGCACCGCAGCCGCGTGCAGCCCCGCGAAGGCCCCCGCGCGCCGCGCGCACGCGTCCTGCAGCCGCTGGACGTACTCGGCGTAGGAGGCCGCGCGCGCCGGGGTCACGCGGCCCAACTTGTACTCCGTGCGCGCCGCAACCTGCGGGGCATCGCACACCACCAAAACGCGGCAGACACACAGCCCCGGCACGCGGGCGAAGGAGGCGAGGGTGAATTCAATGAGCTCCGTCGAGGGGTTGGACGGTGCCGCAGACGTTGTGACAACGACCGTAAGCCGGCGGTGGATGTCCGCATCCACCTCCTCCGGACCTGCCGCCGCCCGGGCCCGTGCCGTCGCCAAGGGGTCATGGTGCGGTTCTGACGACCCCCCTCCCCCCTCTGCCCCGCAGACGGTCCCCTGTAGCGGCCGCTGTGCGTCAGCCGCAGTGCCGCATGGCACTCCTGCAGACCGCAACGTGCCTTCTGCTATGGCCATGTCTGCGGACTCTGCCGGCCCTTCTCCCCGACTCGCACCTCCTGCGGCCTCAGCAGTCCGCGATACCACCGGCCCGTTCTGACACACCGCCTCCGGGACGTGCACCGGCGCCTCCGTCCACGCCACAACCCCGGCGGGGGCGGCCGCGCACCGTGCGCGCGCGCGCTCCTCGATTTCCTCCGCGGCGGCCCAGCGCTGACGCTGAACGCGCCAGCGCTGCAACTCCCGGTCCCAACTACGTTTGCTAGTGTCCGTGTCGGGCCGTGGCGTCACCGGGTGAGCTGCGTTGCACGATTCCCGCAGCGCTTTGGGTACGGCCGCGAGATACCGGGCGTACTCCATCGTGGCTTTGCCAAATGCGATCTGAGCCTCCCGGCGCTGCCGGCGCTGCGCTGCCGGGCTGCCGGCGGGGGCCTCCGGCGACGCCGCGATATCCGGGGCGCTGCTTGGACCGGGGATGGGGCGGCGCGGCGCCTCTGCTGCGCCCTCATGCGGCCCCTTGACGCCCCCGCTGGGCGGCGCTGCAGGGTCGCTGGCAGCCAGGGCCACATCCGCCGCGACGTCCCCAGCGCCTGTCCACGACATCTGCGTCCCGGACGCTGTCCCTGCCACAGTCTGGCCTGCGGTGCCCGCAGGACCCGACGCTGTGCGCACCTGAGACATGGCCGCTGCCGCTGCCGGAGGCTCGTGGTCCGCATGCGCCTCCCCTGCGGATGCAGCCTGCGACACCACTGGCTCAGGCCCAGACATGCCCTTCCCCACAGGCACTCCCCTCCGCCCTCCCTCGGGGGCTGATGCAGGTTTGCGAGCGCGCCCAATCCGCGGTTCTGCTGCTGACACTCGGGCTGTGGCCTGCCTTCTGGCGCCCTTTTCGCCCACTGAGATGGCGCTGTAAGAGGCGCAGGGCATAGAGAATAGCGGGGCCCAGGCCAGTCACCGCTGCAGCCGCGGTGCGGCTCGGGCTGAAGGCGCTGCACAACGCAATGCAGGGCAGGCAAGTGATGGTACCCCAACATACATGCCTCAAAATGATCCCCTCGTTGCACTGATCATTTTGAACACAAATATACGGGATTTTTTTCAAAAAAAAAACATTTTTGCCCCCCTGGGGGGTCCGGTCCTGGCATCGGCATTTTGGGGGTTGGATGGGGAAGGTCCGGGGAAAAGGGGGGGGGAAGTGTCATGTTTTGGATACACATTTGGATTCTCCATGAAATTCTGATTATTTTGAGGATTGACAAATGGGGTAAAAATGAAATTCTATTGCCTATCGGCAAGGCACCTTGAAGAGGCCATATCACGAGGTTTTCAAGGCTCCCCACCGCCCCTCAAGCTGGGATCATGGCCGCACTTGTCCTTCTGAACCTCTGGTTCTGGCGTGTTTTGTCACGGCTAGCGCTGCCGCTTCATGCACAAGTACAGCAGGGGTCAGGAGTTCAGAGTCAAGCATACACCGTGGCGCCCCGTTGGGGCCAGCTCTGTTGTGGCCTACCTACAGCATATCGCTCTTGAAACTGAATGCATGGGGCAGGGGTTAGGCCGCCTCTACGGGGGGGTGGGGTGGATAGTAACCCTGTGGCGTGTACTGTTGGGGGGGGAGCCGTAGGCCCAGCCCCTGTTTACGTTCCTTAAAGGCAACAAGCTGCATGTCACTCTACACATCACGGTTAGTAATCCTCACACATGAAGTGAAAGCACGTCGGTGTGTCCTGGACATCGCCCCAGCTCCCAGAACTGTCTGAGCTGGGCGACTCATCATCCTCCTGGTCAGACAAGTCCATGTGTCCGCTGGTGACACCCAGATCCCTGGAGCGGGCGCTGTCTGTACTCCTCTCATTTGACGAGTCCTCAGGTTCGTGGTAGATTACTGCTGGGGTATCTGTGGAACTGTCCGTACTGTCTGCATCTGACGGGTTCCCATCCCGCGCGCATGGTGTGGGGGGGTCAAACAGTCGGGCAACAGGGAAGACCGCGGAGCGGTGTGGCGTGCATGTGGACACTGTGTGCCGTCCTGCAGAGGCCTGGTAACCTGATTGCATTAGCTCCAACCCCAGCGAAGAGAGTGCCCTGACTGGGGTGACAACAAAGTGACTTTCTGTGGGCGTAAGTGTGGGTGCATAAGACACTGTCGAGGCTGTACGGGCGGAGCAGGGTGAGCTTTGGGAGGAGGGGGTAAAAAGAACCCCCCCCACCGGTTCCACATCCAATGCATGTGGGGGGGAACCCCGCAGCGGTGACATCGCACGCGCACGCTCATGTGACGCTGCACTGTTTGGAGTGCAGCACTCCCACGAAGCTGGCTTTATGGGTGTGGGGGGTGAGTCATCAGGCAAAGGAGCCGTTTCAGCGGGTTGTTGGTACAGTGTACCAATACCATTGTACCGACGGCGATTTCGACGGGGATGCCGATGGCGATGGCGACGGGGATGGCACTTTGTGCAACGTCCAATTGGCGTCCACAACGACTGCGCCATCAGCGAAAGGCCAAAATGTCGAGCCATCAAACACAAATTCGTCATATAATTCGAACCCTGTCGTGTCGTCCCGCCCTCCAAGCCAGACGCCAGGGCAATAATTTTCAGGAACACCATCAGTGTGAGGGACAAACAGCCCGTACACCGGACCGTTGGGGCCGTCCCACCAAAGTAGCGTCTTTGCCGGACCCTGTCTCTGCTCCGGGCCGTGCGCAACGCTCACAACGTTGTGATAGTCTTGGATGTAATACTGTCCCTCAACCTGGCCCTCGAACTGGGGACATTCTGCACCCTTCCAAGCTTCCTCTTTGTGGGCCTCCGAACGCATCCTTATCCCGTCGTGCACCGCCAGGCCCAGCTCCTCGCTTTCCGCCACAACAGCCATCTGGCAAGTGCCATTTTGGGGACTACCACTCACAGCCTCCCAATCGCCGTAGAACGACATTCCCTTGTACACACCTGCGAGGTCATCGAACTCGAAAAACCCCACTGCCGAAAAAGGACCGCTCCCTGATTGCCTGGCGTAGTAGTATCCAGCAACTTGAGGGCAATCTGCTGCCGGTTTGAACGCGTGGGGCCGCGTCTTCTGAGGATCTTCCCAAATCACAAATCCATCAAACAAAAATTGCTGAATTTCACCTCCTTCGCCACCCCATGCAATGGCGCCTCGACAGTGGTTCTAACTTATCGGACGAGGGCGCTTGGGTCATTTTCCAGCCACCAAGAAACTGCCAGTCGTATCCCTCTCCCTCTCCCTCTCCCGGCACAACGAAGCCCCCGTAAATGGGGGGGCACTCGCCTGGGATAAATTGATCCGGGAATAGCTTTGGGATGTCTGAGTGGACTGCGAAGCCATCAGTGTCAAGCAAGACAAGCTCCGGCTCCGCGGTATCCACCTCAGCAGGTACCCCAACCAATGCCCGGCAATGGGACCCCTCAATAACGCCGGTAAATGCCGTCATGTCCCTGCCCTTCCAGCGCTCAGCAAGGGGATCCAAATGTAGAATGCCAGTTCGGGATTCACCTTTCAGGTTCGGGATCCCCATCAGCAAGGGCGCAAAGCCTTGGTCTTTATCGGCTACATACCACTTTCCTTCCATAAAGGGACAATCTCCAGGACGAAGAAAGACGCCGCCGCCAGGGCCTGACGCAACCAGTAACTCCTTGAACTCACGCTCGGGATGGTCGACGAAAAAGTAAAAGCCATCGAACCCAAAGTGAAGTGGCTCCGTATCGAGCAGAACTCCGCCACAATTGCCATCATTCCGTAAGCCAACCAGCCCCACAACGCCGAATGAGTCGGCGATATGTCCGGTTGGTGTGTGGAAGATCTCGAACAGGGTTTTCCAGTCCTGGCTTTTGTGGGAATAATCCCACAGCGAGCCCGCAATCCGGGGGCAATCTCTGTCTTCTTCAGTGGTTCTGCGGTAATAGTCCTCCAACAGCCCAAGCTCGACAGCCCCAGCTAGATCCTCCTCAAAAAAGCTCAATCTGAAGCCATCGAACCAGAAACGCACTGGCACCCCAACAAGCGCCCCAATACAAATATGGCGTTGGGGGAACTCGTTGTCATCCAATATATCCAATCCCGTTAGCTGTGCAGGGACTGGTCGTGGAACATGGCCCGGATGAGTCACATAAGAAAGCAAAAGGGACCCGTCCAGCTGGTAGTCGGAGAACTCTGCAACGTCAGAGAATACAATCTCCTGACTTGTCCGATTGGGTGTTGCGTACCGTCCGACAATCTGCGTGCAACCTAAGGCGATTCAAGAGAGGGGGTTGAATCCCCATCCCCCCACACACACTTAGGTCTTGCAGCTGCTGCACCTATGGATGCTGAGTCCTTGCTGTTCTAGTGCCCCATGCCCCCACTGCACAGTGAGGGCAGCTACAGGAATGGCAGTTGCATTGGCAGGAACAGCGGCAGCAGCAACAGCAGTGGGAGGGGGAGGGGGACAAGCTTCCGCGTTAGCCACGGCCGAAATGCCGCGACTGGAAATGCGCAGTGTGTCCTGAAGAAAGAATGAGTTGGCAGGCAGAAGCAGCAAAGCGTACCTTCTTTCAAAATGGTGTAAAATCCCCCATGTTCCGAAGTCCATGATGATCTGCAGAGCTCAAACCCTGTTGTGTCAAAGTCCCATGTTACACCAAAACAATTTGCATCCAAAGTACACAGCTCCCTTCCTTTGAAGAAGCAGTCACTTGCTGTACCATCACACGTGTCAGGGTACCATTCATAATCGTCACAAGCAAAGTTCCGTGCCAACTCCCCGTACACGCCACGTTGACAACGTCCGCTGTCAGGACCATCATATTTATCAAACGTGTATCCAGGTCGGCAGGAACAGTAGAAAGAGCCATCAGTGTTGGTGCAGGTCTCGTCACAGCCTCCGTTGTTCTCGGCACACTCATCAACATCAACTTCACACGGCTCGTATGGTTGTGTTGGGACGAGTAGGAGGTGCCGCCCATGATGAAATGATTCAATGTGAAAGAATCCACCGGGCTCATGGCACCACAGGGTAACCGGTTCGAGAGTAGCGTCGGCTTTGAGCTGATATCCCTTACTGCATGTTAGCGTGCTGGCCTTAACCACAAACTGACTTGTGCAGCCCTTTCCTCCGTTGTTGCACTGGCTGCTACTACTCTCCGTCCCAATTGGGAGGATGCATTGAGAGGAGTCACTTTCCTTGCATTCAACACCTTGATGGTTCGCCATCATGAACAAAAGCAGCGGTATCCACCACGGTCCTTTGAAGTACGCCAGCAAGATCATGTTATGTGGTCGAAAAAAAATGGACACTGAGAAAGTTCCTGTGACATTTTGAAAATGTAGCATGACAGTCCAACATGACCCTCCAACCACAAAATCAAGGTTGCCGGAAATAATGATAGCAGATCATCCACATGCAACAGGAATGTGACATGAACAGAAACTTGCTGTTTTTTCCTCACAATTGGCAAGATCAACATCAAAGACAAGGTCGGTGATAAGGGGCATCCCTGTCTTACACCCGAATTGGGCGTGAGCATTGGACACAACTGCACCCCCCGCCCCCATGTATGATCAGAGCGATGGGGCCTTGGAACAAATGAATGAGTATGGTGACGTACTGTTGCAGTTATCCCAGAATTTCAAAAAATACTCTCGAGTAATCAAGTGTGACAGAGTCAAATGCTTTACTGAAATCAGTGGGGCAGAAAACACCGGAGTCCATTGTGGACCAAATCCCAAAGGCATCCCAAAGATGTTCAAACATGAACCGTTCCTTGAGCGCTCCTTGTTGCTATGTAACTGTGATGTATGAGACCAGGTCGCCTAACCGATACGCAATGCAGACAACAAACCGTTTGTGACATGTATTTTGTAGGACCAATGGTCTTACCACCCACCCGCCCCAATGCCATTGGCCCGGGCCATGATTCTCACTTCCGAAGGGGGGGGGGGGGGGCAGCGGCTAGGGGGGCCATGTTTTTTTGTTCCAGGTGGGGGGGCCAGCGACATGCCCCAGGGGGGGGACCAACGGCTTGCAACATCATCAGTTTTTCTGTAGAAACTTTTGTGTGGGCATTTTCCGGGCTTGTGCACGTAATTGGAGCATTGTTTGGATGTATCCTTCACACCTTCTACAGCTTTGTGATGCTATTAGAGCCCGTCTTGGCAATTCTTTTGTTGTTTTCAACATTTGTGCCCTTTCATCGGTGTGTACTTTGTATACTCCATTGCTCGTAAATGTGGTGTTATCCTTGCAGGGTTCTATATTCATGCATTACATGCCCAATTCCAACCATGTGTTCTCAACGTTTCTTTCCTTGCTTGCACGCACAAGCACACAAGAGCAAACACAAAAGAAGAGAAACTGCAACTTTTGGAAGAATAATGTTTGACACTGATGGCGCCAGGCGTGCTTCAAAAAGTTCCACCGCTATATACTTCCCGTGGCGGTGGATGAAGCTGATTGCAAGAGTTGTTGGAAACTTGAGCAAAGGAGAATTGAAACTGGTGGCCCCAGGCC
This sequence comes from Eutreptiella sp. 'Long Island Sound 2002', assembly GCA_964036045.1. NCBI lineage: Eukaryota > Euglenozoa > Euglenophyceae > Eutreptiales > Eutreptiaceae > Eutreptiella > Eutreptiella sp. 'Long Island Sound 2002'. The sequence continues at coordinate 10,320,491 of OZ038402.1, forward strand.
TGCTTGAAAAATTTTCAACACCGCAAAATGCTCAACAATAACGTCTTCACGCACCTCATGCAACTGACATTGGCTGATGACTTGTTGGAAGAATAGTGATATCGATGGTGATTGAAACTGATGGCGTGTAGCAGTGGATGCAACTGATTGCAAGAGTTGGAGCAGTATATAGCAACATACAACATGGGCTGAATATGGCAAACTAATTTACGTCAACTTTTTGGAAGAATAACGGTTGAAACTGATGGCCCCATACTTGCTTCAAAAAGTCTCAACAATATGTACTTCCCTTGGCACAGAATGATGCATAAGATTCACGTGGCTGGCTGGAAATCTATGACTAGATATCCCGCTTTAGGTACAGCTTCCCATGGTGCATAATGCACAAGCCCAGATCCCACGACCAGCCGGTCGGCCCTGACAATCATCATCATTATCTACATCTTCAACAACTTCATCACTTGTCACTCCCATCAGCATTGTCCTCTTCGGTGTTGTTGTATCCAGACACCTCAAATTCAGGGCTTTCGGGGCTCTCATCTCCTCCGGCAGGGTCTTGTCCATCTACGCGTTCGACGAACTCACCGCTTGCAGCGCAAGCGTTAGGCATCGGGTCCCTAATTTCTGCACCCTACAGCCTCTGTTGGCACACCAAGAATTTTAAATTCCAAATTTTAAATTCCTTTTCCACCGTTGTAGAGTAGTCAACGCCAAACCAAATTCTTCCATAGCCTTGGCATTGCTATATTTGCGAGCACATTTCACCGCCTTGGCACAATCACCGTTGCATCGGAGAAAAGACCGACCAAGGAAGCGCGGGACCTTGCGTGGCGGCCCATCGCTATCAGAATCAGAATCACGCTGACCCCGTTGTTGTGGAGTGCCATCATTGTCACTGTCCGACTGCTCTACGAGAGGTCCAATCCTAGGATCAACATCGGAATCTGAGTCGGAATAGGAAGATGAATCTCAATCGGAATCGGAATCAGAACCGGAAGATGAATCTAAATCAGCCTTGGAAGCCGCATCGGGATGTCTCCACCAGCTCCCACTTGAGTCCTCGCATCTGATGTCATGGGGAGATCCTCATACGCGACCTCAAAATGTTCATCATCAACAATGTTGTCCGCCCCAGCGGCGCGATGCAGTATCCACTTGCCATTGCGGAGGTAGTCAATACTCATGGTGCCATCTTGGTTCACCTGCAAGATTTTGCATGGCACCCCGTCACTGGTACTGCGCTTGTAGGTCAGGATTGATACACAAAGAAAGAGACAATGGAGAAAGCCGCATGCGTGAAGGACAAAGAGCAAAAGAGAGCGGAATAAAATGACACCTTGCAGATTTGGTGCAGTACCATTCCAAGGCCTTGCAAGGCGTCGGTCTGGAAGTCCACAATTTGGACTCAGCGGACTCGGCTGCCGTTGATGTTGGTCCATTCGACGGCGTCCACCATGCAGTTGCGATTGGGGTTGGCCTGAGCCCAATTGGCCCAGCCAAACCCTTCCTCGCTCGGCAGGACGGGCTGTGGGGATCCCAAGGCGCCCATCATCGGTCCCGTCGTTGCGGGTGCGCCCGGCCACGTCCACGTCGGCCTTAGCGTCTGCAATGCCGCGGACGAGGAGTCCGCGGGCGACTGAGAGCTCGGGAGCATGGGGGCGTTGATGGTGGCGAGGGCGTGGCCGATCTCCCCTATCACGTTGAGGTCCTCAAGGGCTGGGTAGTTGGAGTCCATGCCGTAGTGTAAGCTTCTCTCGCAGATGTCAAGCCTCTGCTACCAAAAGTTTTCCTTCGCACTTGGCGGGTGCTTATCGTTGGCATGAGGGAGGCAAAGGGCCATTTGGCAATACCGTGATTCATGCAGTCATGACTGCAGTTGCCTTTTGTTTCGTGCCTCATCGATTTTGTCCACTCCTGCAGCAACCAGGCAGACTCCTGAGACCTTATCAATATTTGATGTTCTGTGATGTTGCCCCCCGTGTGAAGTCTAGTAGGTTTCGCATGGGGGTTTACTTGGCGGGGGGGTGGGGGGTCCTAGGTCGTGGAAATGCCCCCGATGGATCACTACCCTCCAATAGGCAGAGTTGTGTTGCATGCTCAAGGCCTGTCAACTTGCAATTTATATGCAGTGGCCTGTTTTGTACGTGGGTACAGACAGTTGGGTCTCACACTGTCAGTCCGTGCGTATGTGAGGGTCAGCGACACTCACAGTGCAGAATCGAATCTTGCGACGATGGTTTTGGTTTAGGTCTTGGTCTAATACCGCCGTTGGTGTTTTTTGGGTGCCTACAACACTCAACCCAGCAGACCCGCCAAGTAGGTGCAGCGATTTCAGGTCAGTAGAGCGATTGCGCCAGGCTGCCGGGCGCAAACGTTTTCAGCAATGGGAGGCTGCTAGTGCGGAATTGCGCAGTTTCTCCCCCTTGAGGCGGTTTCTGTGGGCCTGTTTTTGAGTTCAACCCGGGTTCTTGTTTGCCTCATATCCATTCGCCTTCAGGCCACAGATGAGTTGGTATTGGAGTTGGGATTTGTGCTGTGCCGTGCGACGTAATTTGTGACCGAAATGTAGTTTGTGCTCGCGAACTGAATTTTGGGTGAGGGAATTATGTCGCCATCAATTGTTGAGCGCTGCTTTATTGTTTTCCTCTGTCTGTGCTTGGTCTGTTGCAATTTGTGTTTGACATTTTGAACCTCAAAGTTTGTCTTTTAATGACAGGCCCACCCGCCCAACCCTTGAGGGTGGTGTATCTTACACAGGATGTGTAACCTGTGAACTCGGCTGGTTTTGGTTATTTGACTGAGACTGGGCCACACATGAGTTGGTACTAGAGTTGGGATTTGTGCTCTGCAGTGCGACGTAATTTGTGACCGAACAGCTGGAGCTGTGGGAGGGGGGGGGGGGGTGAGGATGAAGGTGACCCTAATTCCTCGAGTTCTTGAGAGCTTGCACCCCCATTTGGGCTGGATGTCTGCGGAGCTCAAGTGTACGCCCTGGATTCTTGTGAAGTGGTTGACCCTATTCATTGACCGAGTCTTCGACACGGCCGAGGATCTTTGTCTCCCTCCGGCGGTATTTGTGTTGGTCAAAGCATTGGGTCGCCTGAAGCCCCGGGGCGGGGGAGGGGGGGCGGCCGGGCTCGGTCCTTGTATGCGACACCCCCTAGCCTCCTCCCCCCCAAGTTTTGAAAGATAGCGGTGCGGGGGCCATGGCGCCAACGGCGCCAAATTTTTTGTCCCATGCTTAGTTGACAGGAGTACTATGCCTTTAGTCCTTAAGACCCTTAAGACTTTCTTCGCGTACATACCTGTGTACCCCTATGCCCCCAGACACCTCCTTGAGGTATGCATGTGATAGTAGTGGGTTGCGTGCACCCCCCCCCCCGGTCAAGCTGCCAATACCCCCCCCCCTCCCGTTGACCCCCCCCCCCGCCCCAACTGCCCCCCCAAAGTTTTGGCAGATAGCGTGGGGGGGGGGGGGGGGCGCGTTAGGACCGGTTGTAGCCCCCCCCCCCCCCCCCCCCCGGGCCTTAAGCGCGAGGATTGGCGTGGCCCAGTCTGAGTTACGTAACTGATTTTGGTTGGTGCAGTGTGTTCCTTCACCCTTTGGCAAACTTGTCCATGGCCCCCCGTGGGCACCCCAAATAGGCTATGTGCCCCTTGGAGCTCCGCGTTGAGTGTCAGGCTCATGAGGTCATTAAAGTAGGCCATCGTGTGTGCGTTTTTGTGTGCTATTTTGCCTCTAAGGGTAAAAATAGCAAGAGGGCACGAATAAATCTAGTATCGTGCATGCATTGAACATTCAAACTTGTGTTTTTCATGCATGTTTGGGTTCGTTGCGTCTCGCCACCTACATGGAGCTATGGGATCAAAGATGATTGCCATTTTTGTCTTTTTCCCCAAAGCGTGCCACCTTTGAATTCTTATAACTCCATGTGGCACGCGAGTTAGAACTGGACCCTGGGCCATCATCGAGTACAAGACACAAGGTCCTTCATGTATGAGTTTCGTACTTTGCTCTGCACGCCTCTGGGAGTCATTCCATTTCTGCTTGCATGTGTGTTTTGGGTTATGCCACGGTAGGGCAGTTTTGGGCCGTTTCGTGGGAGTATCCCCTTGGCGTACAACAATGAGCCATTGGACGCTCGTCCAAAGTCCCATTGCATACAACCACATGGGGACATGTAGTGTGCATATATGTGCTTGTGCTTGTTGCTCTCGTGTATTCCCCTTTTCCGGAAGATGAGTCTTGGTAGGACATTTCATTAAATTTTGCCTCCCAACCCACATGTGTTGTGTGCCTCCTGCCCAGCCAGCGTGAGCATGGAGGCCGTCAAGCGACACCAAGGTCGAGGACATCATGGTGTATCCTCATGCGGAATATGGCGCCTTGGGTCGGCAAGGGCTTGGGTTAGGGAACTGCCTACACCCCCCCTCACCCCTTGGTGGTGGTGGTAATCATGTTTCACACCCTTTGTGGGGTATGTGTATCAGGGTGGGCAGCCATTTCAGGACAGCCCCAGGTTATGTCTTTATGTTGATGTTGCCTCATTGCGTCCCCTCTGTGTAAGCCCTCAGTGGTTCCCCAAGTTCTACCTTGGCTGGAGCCCTAGGCTGTTGATACTATTATTAACTTCAGCATATTTTGGTGTTCATGTGCTCACTTCACCAACCCTCTATGCCTTGCCTTTGGGGAGCTGGGTTCTACCGCTTGAAGGGTGAACTGAGCCATTGTCTCTTATGTGCCTATGTGTACATATGCCTTTCGTTCCTCCTCAAGGGATGTCATACTGAGTTATTTGTTTGTGAACCTTCGCTTTGCTTTGGTGTTTGCTACGCACCTGGAATTACACATCCTGGTTGCCGAGCAAGAGCTAGGACACCCCCCTTCACCGCCCCCAGTGCAACGTCGAGAGTCAAAAAGGGTCCCCACCCAACATTGGGTCGGAGCGCCCTTGATCGACCTGATAAGCGGCTCATATTCTTATGAGAGTACGGGCATAAGTTCATCAAAAGCCACAACGCAATGACGCCCACAAGCAAGCCCTGCTTATTATGCACTGCGCCCTTCTCCGCGTCAAAATATTTACCAATGAACTCCGGCTGACGGACCTGATCTAACATACTTTTATGACTGATGAAGAACCCCGCCCTGCGCAAGCGCCGCACCGCCAACCGCGCAGCCTGCCGCGCTAGTCTCCTGCGTCCAACAAACAGAATATCATCAACGTACACGAAAACAAACACTTTAAGCTTGCAAACAGCGCTCTAGACAATAGCCCGAACCACATGCTGACACACGACAGGGCTGTACCTCCACCCAAATGGCAGGCGCGTCTAGCGGTAAGTGGTGCCATCAACCCGCACCTTGAACCTACGCCGCCATTTAGCCGGAAGCACAATGCTCATGAAACAACTAGTCAAACGAATTTTGGCCAAATACTGCTGACCCCCCCTCCACCACCCCTGCCACACAAAACCCCGTTGATATTCACTATCTGAGGGAGCCCGAACCTCCTCGGTTGTCTGACAACACTGTCATTTTGAGAAACACAATTAAAATTAGGGCACACTTCTCACTATTTTTCGGAATTACCGGCGCGCGCCCCGTCGATGTGGTCAAAGGGCAGCGCTTCACACCAACTTCCTTCCAGATCGCATGTAGCATTTCATCGACCCCTGGCCCTGACGAAGAACCCACCCGCCCCCCTCTCGTTCCCACTCTTTGTAACAAATATCTAAAGACTTGGGGATAACCGAGTTCCACAAGTTTGTCGGGAGCGTGACTTTACCAAAAGAGCCGAGCCCCTTCTTAGCCAATTCCTCATTCACTGCATTGGGCTCCTCTTCTTCCGGGTAGTATGTGGAGTCACTGCTGTCACTCCAACCCTATGAAGCCACAACCTTCAATCCCTCCAAACCTTCAATCCCTCCAATACACCACTGCCACCATCCATTTCACGTGACACTTCTCGGAGTCCCGCCACCAGGGCCAACACCACTGCAGTCAAACGAGGCCTTTGCTCCACAGGCACCTCCGGCAATAGCGATATTCAGACCGCCAGGTCCCGAACCCTGGACAAATCATCCCCTCGCGTGGCTCCTTTAGTCGTCTCTCTCTTGGAATCGGTACTCACCCTCCGACTCATCACTGATGCCCACGTTGATGTACACGACCTCCGACTCATCTTGGAAAGCCGCGACTCTCCTTCTCTTTGTTCCCTTCTTTGGCACCGCTCCCGGACGCGCCCCGTCAGATTCGGCGGCTTTGAACCATTCACACACCTCTGATCGTAACCATTCTAGCCACCATGCTTAGCAGGACCACTTTTTCTCAACCACTCTGAGGTTTGTGCACACCACTTGCGGCGTGGGGAACGATCAAAACTTCCAACACTGCAAACTGTGTTGTGGCTTTGCGTAATAGCATGCAACCTGCGAACTTCTCCAGCTGCCGGCCGAGATGGACACCCCTGTTGCCCATAACTGGGCGGCTCCCAGTCTCCGAGGTGAGTGCCATCATGACGCCTTATGGGGTGTCCTCTCGACCAATTCAATCCAGGCCTTCTCCAATGCGGCCGGCGATCCAAAATTGGAGCTGGTGTCTTCAGACTCTCCACGGATTTTTCTTTCGCTATCGATGAGTTCCAACCACCTCTTCGCCAGTAGCCCCACCTCCTGTCTTTGCAAACTTGGTCTAGACGTTTCTCCTATGAATCCCAATATGCCTCCAGGTAGTCGGTGAAGGGTAACCACCTCTCCCACTCCATAACCAATCCGCCTCACACACCAGCGGCTTAATTCTGACCGTTTTCTCCACCAACCGTACCGCGGACAAGAGCCTCTTAATCCCAAACTCGGAAGCCCCAGGTCGGACAATGCCCAGCATGGTCCTCTCCAACAAGCGACGGGGTGGCCATAACCTCCCCACCCGCAATGATTCCTTGAGGGCACTGACATACCCTTCCTTGGACCCAGGCTGTAGTCGCTCCCATACCGTGGCCATGAAGTCGGCACCCACCTCCCGTCGTGCTGCATGGATGGTTGACCAAATGGCCCGCGGGTCCAGCTCGTCATCCCAGTCCACCAACACCGTCACTCGGAGCGTCGGGTTCCCCCCACCCATCCCCCGGTTAGCCCGGTTAGCCTCCCCAGCCCACCTCATAGGTCACTTGGAAGGTCACTTGGCGGGCTAGCGCCCGGTCACTTGGTGGTGGGTTAGCCCCCCCCCAAAAAAACAATAGGCGCATGCTTTCGGATGCAACTGAGTGTGCTGCCCAAGGGGGGGGGTGCGGTTGGAGGCGAAACTACAACGAACCCCCCGGGGTAGGAGGCAGTGGAGTCGTCTCAACAAGAAGAAGCTACGGAGGAGCCCAATGACCCGGACGGGATGTGTCGTGTGGCTAGCGTCGATGAGAATGAAGAGTTTCGGAACTACCAATGCGTCTGACCTCATCGGGAACAAGGGCGGGTCGGTGGCTGGCTGCAGTCCACCCAGTTTTCAGCTTGGCTCCCAAAATATCTGTGGCCATTTATCGTCCTAATCTAATCTCTGGTTAGGGTTAGGGTTAGGGTTAGGGTCACCGAGCTGGTGGAACCAGTCTTGGTTTTATAACCCTTTTTAGTGTCTAGGGTGGACCTACGAGGTTTAGCAGCAAGCAAGCAAGCAACCAAGCAAGCAAGCAAGCAAGCAAGCAAGCAGCACGCGCGAAATGGGGAAAAATCAGAACTCCGTCGTGGTGCTTCAGATTCGGCTGAAATTTTGGTGGATGATACCTATGGGTGTGAGTACAATCATACAAAGTTTGAGCAAGAAACTCAACGGTGGCAGCCGGGAACGGGATTCGCACGTGACGGACCTCGGTTTCACAAGCTGCAGTTTAGGGCCAAAAACAGCCATTTTTGGGCCAAAAAAGCCCTGGAACACATTACAAACGGCCAAACGAAAGGAAATGGTGGGTACACTCCACGTGCGGCTTGACTTCCCCGTGTCAACAAGCTCTTTGCGGCCCTCTAACTCCATGATATGTCCCGGAAACGGCCCAAAAAGGCCCCCAGAAGCTCCAAATGCCGGCAGCCACAAACCAAGAATAGGCCATATCTTTGGCTACATGGCTCAAAATGCGATTTCGAGGGCACCTACTCCACCCACAACCCCCCACTTTTTGTGGTTTCCACCCCTCAAAATTGCCCAAACGGACGCCTAGACCCCAATACCTAGGCCCACTAGGCTGCGGCAAGCTGCAAGCTCAAGCCCAAACAGGTGGGTGCCCAAATGGGTCAACGGGGTCCAGTAGGGGCAAAAAGATGACTTTTCTCAAAAATGATCCTAGACCATGTGTGGCGCTAAAAGAAGTGTTTTTGGACTGTTTTGAGCTTGTGGTGGCCCATTTTGGTCCTCCAAAAATCCCAAAATGCCTTGAAAATGGGCTGTTTTGGGACCAAAAATGGGTCAAAAATGGGTCAAAAACGCATTCTTCCAAACCTCATTCTAGACCATTTGGGGTGCACAAACGGGTGAAATGAGCCCATTTTGAGCCCATTTTGGGGCATTTTGGCCCCTCAGAAAGCCAAAAAGCCTTGAAAGTGGGCCTCGCGGTGATGGGATTCACTTGCAAGCTAATTTCACTTTGTCAAGAGCCATCAATGTGTGAATCATTCTTGATGTCCCTCACCACTCATAGCTGATGTTCCCTCCCCCACCAGCTCGGTCCCAATATTTAGTCTTGATTAGGGTCACCGAGCTGGTGGAAGCAGTCTTGGTTTCATAACCCTTTTTAGGGTCTAGGGTGGACCTACCAGGTTTGGCAGCAAGCAGCAAGCAAGCAAGCAAGCAGCACGCGCGAAATGTGAAGATTTGTGGTACCCAGCTTTTTTTTGTTGTTTGTGATTGTGTCCAATGCATGTCATCTGCACTTGTAATGCTGAGAAAAAAACACTAGAAAAAGCACTAGAAGCGCCAGAAAAGGCACCAGAAGCAGGATATGAAGCCACGATCTTTCAGTTGCGTGTGTATGCATGTGCCAACTAGGGTATGACATGTTTCTGCTGAAATGTTGCTTATTGGTGGTATAGATTCTGAACATATTTTGGGGTTTGGGGTCACTACGCAATGCCCTGCTGAGGGTTTGTTTTACCAAAAATGGTCCGCCCCACACAGTGGCCCGTACAGTGGAAAATTTTTGCCCCGAACAAGGGGGCCATGAAGCAACGGATACTTGGCTACCGAACGCCCCCGTGTCACAGGCGACCGGTCATTGCCACGCAAAGTTCAATCAGTTCCTCGTATTGTGCATTAATCACGACTGGAATCTTCCTTTGTGTACCTGCTCACAGGTTTGCTCTGCTTACGAAACACCAATATTGTAGCACCTCAAAATCGTATACCTCAAGCGATCCTCAACATGAAGATCTCAACTTCGATATCATTGCACCTTGACATAATGTAATATCATGCCTTCCGAGTTCCCCCGGCTGGAGACCCACAAGTGAAGCTTAAAAGCGTTGCAGAGGCTCTACAGTGCTCCCCGACACTCATTCGGTCTTGGGGAATCCAACAGCGGGGCATAGGAAGCTTTACGCCCCTGCCCAAACGTCAGCGACACTCAGAGAGAGCGAAGGCTGACAGGTCGTTGCCAACAATTAGAGAAACCGCGGGTAGTGGGGTCAGGGCCGGAGGGGCCCTAAAGCACCAAGTTCGGCTGCCTGTAATCAAACAAAATGTAAAATCTATATATACTGGTCACTGTCTGGTCGGCTCGGCATGTTGAAAAGAAGCAGGCTCAAAAGTGATCATCTAACTCCTGATGTGCCGGTGACATTTCCACTGGAGCCGCATTCGGCCACTGCTCCCGACAGGTGTCCAGATGCAACCGAGCAACGGGGCTCAACTACGCGCATGTCCAAGACAATCAATTAATCCTCTCAATATTGATCATTTGAATCCTCCCCCCGGATCCTGCGGGCTGTCGCGGCAATCGGTTGGGGTGTTGCTGATCTTCATAATGACGGCAAACCCATCCTTCACACATCCAAAGACGGGGCGCTTGGAGGGGAGTAGGTCCGTGTTCTCACCGGTGGCATAACACCAGTGAGACCCTCCGCGACAGGGCGCGGGGCTTGTTGCCAGCTCATTAGAAATGTTGCCTCTTGCATTGTGCTGCACTTCCAGCTCATTAAGAATGTCGCCTCCTGCATTGCGCCGCACTTCCAGCTCATTAGGAACGTTGCCTCCTGCATTGTGCTGCACTTCCTAGCTCATTAGGAATGTTGCCTCCTGCATGGCGCTGCACTTCTTGCTCATTAGGAATGCTGCCTCCTGCCGTGCGCTGCACCTCCAGCTCATTAGGAATGTTGCCTCCTGCATTGCGTTGCACTTCCAGCTCATTAGGTATGTTGTCTCCTGCATTGCGCTGCACGTCTTGGTCACCAAACTTGAAAGCTGAATTGGGCTCACGATCTCCGTTCCCACTTCGAGGGTTTTTGGGGTCCCGTGCAAATGGGTATCCAAACTGCAGCATAAAATTGGGAATTTTGTCAGAACTCTTCTGCGGCAGTAGATCAGCGTGAGGCCGGCTGTCGGCCTTGGCGTTTGCCTTGCCGACGATCCTGCCGTCCCCTGGTATCATCCGCCATCTCCTGTCGATGCTTCGTGGGATGCTCTTGGAAGAGTCCGCCGGCGGCCCGCCGTTGTCCGAACAAGGGCCATGAGGCAACGGAAACTGGGCTCGCATACGCCCCCGTGTCACAGGCGCATGGTCATAACCACATTCCGAACAGGGGGGGGGGGGGGTTGAATGTGGTACGTACGAATAGGCCTAATGGACTCAATAGATACGAGATAGTTTTAATGAGCGTCGCTTTTGCCTTGCCAACGTACAAAAAACAGGGAACATCGCATACTTAAGGTGTGGTTTGGCAACTTACAGTAGCAAAAGGTGTGAGGGAGGGCAAGGGAAAGGGAAACAGTATGAGGCTCCGTCTATTTTTTTTCGGTGGTTTATCCCTCCTTTCTAGCAACCCTTGGGTCTGAATGAGAAATGCTCAGTCCCGGTTTGGCGCAGAATCCAGCCACTCGCCGGCTGGGTAGTGTACCCAGATGCACAAAGTGCAACACTACACAAGGGCCCATTGTGGGATGCGGTGATTGACATCCCCATTCACCATGGCCAAAAGGTATCCAATTTGCGTGTCATGAGACTACTATACTACTATACTTCGCATACTTTGCTACACGCTCATCCGCTGTTATGGTCTTCAAATGTCTTTGGTTTCTTTGCTTTGCGCAAAAGTTTCACTGGTTTCACTGGTACAGCACGCATGGCAGTAGTAGTAGCTGAACTTGTTGCAGTAGCAGCAGCAGTAGTAGCAGCAGTAGTAGTACTGGTTGACGTAGCAGACCGACTACATGTTGACCCAAAAAAAGGATTTGGCCGGGATTGGCGGACACACAGTTCACAAATAACCCAATCTTCAGCACAATCAGAATGCTTCTGTCGAAGGGTACAACGATCCAACTCGGCCCAAGACAAAGAAGCAACACTTTCAGCATTCTTGGAGTGGCATACATTACGGCGCCACATAAGTTCGAAGTTCAAAGTCTCGCTATGAACAAAGGAGAGGCACTCATAGGCAGGTTGCCTAGCATCAGTCTAGCCGTAGTAACCACAGGCTTCGTGCAGGTTATGCACGTCCATCAAGGACGCCCTGTGGGGACAAGTTATCCCACATCGAACTGGGCAGACACTGCCCGTGGCAGAGCACATCTGCACACCACTGTCTGCCGACTTGGAGTGGCATACATTACAAGGCATAGTCTGGTCAAGAGCATAGGGGAGGGCAGGAAAAAGAGACAAATGGGTGCCTAATATTGCCTATTTCTGTGGTATGGTTCTGAGAACCCGCTGTACGGGCCACTGTTCGGGGCTGTACGGGGAATACGGGAGTCCCGTACGGGGGGGGAGGGTTGCACATTGGATCTGGAAGTTGAATAAGTAAACCCCCACGGCAACTACTTACAGTTGCTGACTGGCACGACAAATTCCGTTAAAATATAACAAATGTGGGAAAAATGTAGGGGTTGCATATTTCAAACTTACCAAAAATGGATTGCAAAACCCAAAAAAAAAAACAGTGGAAAAAACACAAAAAAATCGAAAAACATAAAAAAATCGAAAAACACAACGAAAAAAAACAAAAAAACGGCGTGCTTTTGTGTGTTCGACTTTCGACTTATGCGACGTCAACCAGACGGATGTGAGTGCCAAGAAAGTGCTCAGGTAAGACCCTGGTGTCAAGTGCCTCAGAGATTCGACAATGCCAAGCCTCCACAGGGTGAGTGTGTTAGTGAGGCTTGTGCATCTCATATCCACTAATCAGAGAACACCATGTAGTACAGCTATCGCTGCCACGCCCGAAAGGCATCATCGTAATATTTTTTCGTGTGAGATGCAGACTCCGTGTCGGGGGACCACTGCATTATCCATACGAGGGAGTCTGGAAAAGGCCAAGTGGGCAGGATTGAAGTCAAATCTATGTCGAACACACTTGTAGGGTGGCAGGCAACCATTCCCTGAAACCATTGCCCAGAGGGCGCATATGTCTCTTGTCTGTAAGGCTCTCGCCGGTGTCACACAGTGCTCAAATGGGGGGAGGGCAAACTGTGGTTGGGGAAGCCGTCACTAGAGTGGCAGCGCATCGGGCGCCAGCCGTGCTGACGCTGGTTCGATCCCCGTTGTCGCCACGCAACGGACGATGCCTCCCGTCGATCCCTTCGAGTACCGGTGGCGGTGCGCGCTGCTACAGGTGTGTGGTGCCACGACGTGTTTTTTCAGTTTTGAAGGGTGCCAGAAAAGGACAGAGAAGGAAAACAGACGAGACCTCCACCCAATCCACCGGCGGTACCGGCGGTGGCGCGTGTTGATGTAAGGGCGGGTGGTCCCAACGATGCCCACTGGAGAGCTGTATGTGCAGGGGAACCAGGAATCGAACCCCCGCTCATGACGGCCGAAGACTGCTGTGCTCCCCGTTGGGCCAACTATGTCTCTTACCTTCCTCACTCAATTACCTAAAATCTAAGGTGGGGACCTGCATGTCGAAAATGTCCCCACCATTACCGCCGAGTTTGGCAAAGAGCCAGGAGCTTTTCGGGGGGCGGCGCTTGCGGGGGGCTCGTGGCGGAGGGGAGGAGCGGGTCCGTTTTCGTAAGGCCCTAGGGGAGGTGGCATGTGCACAAAGCTGCTTGGCAGGTACCCTCAGTTCGCTTTCCGATTCCTGATCAGCTGATTCCTGCCTAGCGCGCTTCCGGAAGAGGTACTGCCCTGTCCGAGTATAGGTCGATACCATGGCGCGGACAGCGGTATTGTATATGCGAGTGGTCCGCTGTGCTTGAGCAATGAACCTTGCCGCGAAGCACACTAAGATGTGGTGTGTGCGCAAAGTTTGGTTGCCCTGGGCAATTAGTGACTTTTCGGCGTCCCTGAGCCCCTGGTCCCGCTACGCACCGAAGAAGGGGGAAAGCAGGTGCCCGATCAGTCGGTGGCGCCGTGGGGCATGTGCAGACAACTAGTAGTCTAGAGAGTCCGTGATTTGCAGTATATGCCGAACTGTTTGCTGGGTGAGGGGCGCGTGAGCAGCAGTGAGGTTTTGTCGTATATTTGCCTAGGGGTGGCGGGGGTATGTGCGGCTTTTTTCTTCTTTGACCGTGATTTGTATAGTACTTGCTCCCACGGGACTTTATCCGTTGGATTAGGTCGGACCTGCCTGTGACGCAATTTGCCATACCATGCGGACACCGACCCACTCTCATGTGTACGTGGCTCTGTGCGGGGTGGCATCTGCAATTTGCCTCTAAGGGCATGGACCCCAAGCAGCATTTGGTATTGATGGCGTGCCACCCGTGCCCGCAAAAAAGGGAGGCTTTCTGGAGGAATCCCTTCGAGAAAGGACTTAGGTACCCGTAGGCAGGCCACATGGCGTCGGTCCTCCTTTGATGCCCCCCTCCCACCGTTGTCTCGCATGTTCCTCCCACGGCCCCCAACTGGAGGTCCACAGCTCCAAGAAGGGTTGCCTCCACACTTTACATTGGACCATCCGCTGGTGTGCCGTTGTCTGGTGCCATTCCCCACGGATTGGACACTCCAGTCGATGTTTCTGCCACAGGGCACCGCATCCCTCCCACCTGACATTTCCCCACAACCATGTGACCCACGCCATGCAGCGCGTGCCCTTCAAGGGCAGCCACGACACCCAATGCACACCGGGGAAATCAGGGATCCGTCTCTCTTTGATCAACCACTTTTTGGCGGGGAGGGGGTGTGTCCTCAGGCCACATAGATATCCTCTAACAGGCTGGGGTTGGTATCAGGCAGAGGCAAATGACAGGCTATTTTCGCGAGGTTATCCACCTCTGCATTGCGTTGTATATCCTCCCTATCTCTATCATCACGTGCGCTTTGGATGTTGCGGTGATTCGGGACCCATCGGAACGGAACGTGTTTGTGACACAATTCACGCAACAAAGTCCGACGCAAATCGCTGTGAGAGCTCAGTGTGTGCAGTCCACTACAGCTGTATTGTCACAAACCAGTGTATCTTGGTCCTCCGCCATTGCGGCAACAAGGTGTGCCCCAGTGAGTTCAGCTCGGTAGGAGCATTACGGGCCCGAGACCCGTGCAATCACTTGCAGGTCCCCACAAGTAACCGCTACTCCCACTCTTTGCAAAGAGTAGTGGCAGATTTGTGCAGCTACCTTGCTGCCATCACTGAACCATTCCCCCCCGGTGCGCTGCTTCCCGTTGGTGTAACACGGCATTCCCGCGATGACCACTGGCTCGAAACCGATATGTATAGTGCCCACCCCTTGGTCAGACGGTGGTGTTGCATGGGCAAAGTATTGAAAATGTAGGTCCGGGATCCCAAACCGCCGGCACTGTGCACGATGGAGCCTACCATCCTCATCTTCCTCCGTATCTATGAGTGTGGGGCCTCGGGGGGGTCGGACAGGGGTGTCGAGGGTAATGGTAGTCATAGCCCCCATTTGCTTAAGCAGGTGCACGTAATCTCTGATTGGGGAAACCGTGAGGGGTACCGGCTTGGAAAGCAGTGCACACAGTTGGGACGTGCGGTGTGTCAGTGCCGATTGCACCATGGTGACGTATCTGGCACGAAATGCCTAGAAGGCTTGCTTCACTCCTACCCCATCCATGGACACTGGTGCGTGCACGTGCGTAGCGTTGTGCGTGCGCTCTATGTTCTTTGCCACTGTCACCAAATCCCGTGACTTACTATCAATTGCCGCCAACAGACGATCATTGAAGACAAACATCCCGCGATATACCCATTTGGGGAGGAGGGTGGTGTTAATCAGCATAGCACACTCAAAGGCATTAAGTGGCAAGACCTTGTATCTCAGGAGGTCGGCGGATACCAACGTCAGTATGTCATCATGTGCCCTGCTCTGCCACTCAGGGTGAGCCACGACATGGCCCAGGTACTGGAACACTGGGGCCTGGACCTGCAGGGTGTCGGTAGACAAGGCAATTGTTTCTTTATGGTGCTGCGGGGCCCATTTATATATTTGGGTTTTTTCTCTATTTGGGTGGAAACCCACTATCTGTGACAGAGAGTCAATTCAACACATGACATCTCTCAAACGGGCAGGGGAGGGCGCAACCACGGCTACATTATCTACGTACACGAAAAATTGGACGTCAGGAAACTCATGTCGGAGTGTAGCATGAAAAGATTCGTACACGAGGGCAAATATCGAGGTGTGGAGGGGTGTGCGGTGTGGAGGGGAAAGCTTTTGCAATATCTAACAGGCAAGCATACTGTGGCGCAGCACAGGTCTGGAGATGGGCCAGCAGCTCAAGAACCTGCTGTGAGGTAGTGCGATGTTTTTGGGACCCGGCCTGCGCCGGGACAGGGCGCATGATATAGGCCCCTCCACTGCTTGAAATATTAACCGTGCCAGGACAACATGCGTTGTGCATGAGACCGAAATTGGCCTGTAGTTTGTAGCTTTATGGGCCTTTTTTCCTAATTCACGGGTGGCTGGACGGGCATTTGCATTTCCACTGGTCTAGATGAGTTGCGGGGCTGAGTCCTAACGTTGATGGGGGGATGGGTGTCACCCTCCATATTGACAGGCTTGTCTCGCTCATGAGGTGAGAGCAAGGAGCCCAGGATTTGAGAGGGACCGCCCTGCATGTAGATGGAGGTGCAAATGCCTAGTCGACCTTGGTGACCAGATAGTTGCACAATGTGCGCACTGCACCCGGGGAGCTAAGATGCAAATTGTTGACTCAGTGACCAAATGCGCAGTTGGTGGGCACCAAGGCCCATACAAGCAAAGCAAGCGGAGACACCGCAGGCACAGCAAATAGTGTATGTGCGACCTCCTTAAGATCCAATGACAGCCCTGCCTCAAACTCAAGATGTGCACGACTGCCCCTACACGAGGATGTACACCAGCAAGCAACGCATGGGCACAACATGCAAAGAGAAAGAATGTTGTGCTTGCATTCCCATTCACAGGACAAATACTGGGCTCACATCAGTGCCCAGTGCTGCTGCACAATCCCCTCTGGCAAGTGGTGTGCTGCGAACACCAACCCAACGAGAGAAATTGTGCTTCTACGTATTGTGGCATCCACCCTTGGACCACATAAATAGAGATTTCATCAAACCATGAACAATGGCACCACCTGAAAGCCGTTGGGTACAACCACCATCACGTCGTGATTTCAAAGACAGACCCAAGCCCTCAAACAGAGGGACGAGTCCACCCTCTTCAATAAACACTACGGACGGCCACAGCCACCTTCGGTAAGGAAGACCCAGAAACAAAAATAAGCAAAAAAAAGTAATAGTGTGCAGAGGTCTTTTACAACAAAAATGCGCTAACCACTGATAGCCCAAGTCCTGTCCCTAATAGGACAAAGCGGCGTAATGGCAACGCCATGGACCACAGTGATCATACAAGACAGTCTGTGTGAAGCAAGGCAAACTCACCCACATTCCTGCACAGGGTATCTGGATCACCTGGATATGCCTCGAAGACCACGACCCTCCGAGCAGGAGGGGCCTGCCGAGCTCTGCGACAAAAATGTCTAAATTACCTATTCCAAATCCGCAAACTGGCCCCAGTCCGCTGCCTAGCACGGCTTCAGCACTGGTGCACTGGTGACACTGTCGCACGTCCAGTGCCTGTGGGATGCTGCACGTGGAAGCAAGTTCGGCAAGTTCATCCGGATGACAGGGAGGAGGGGGGACAAAGGGTGCGTACATAACAGCACCAGAACAGAGGATGGCAGTCGTCAAAGACTGCCTTTGGGCACCCTCCTAACATATGCAGAGGAAGCAGGGAGACGGCAGAGGTGGCACTTGCGGGGGTCTGCACTAACAGCGCAGGAACCGAAAACTGTTGAACCGACACCCCGTGTTGATGGGCCAAATCACGAGGTTTTGATGGCTCCCCACAGCCCCTGAAGCTGGGATCGCTGCCGCCACAGTTCTCAGTCTGAGGTGTTCCATTTCAGTCCGTGTGTCGATTGGACGAGGTGATGTTTGCGTATGGCCCGAAATGGACCGTTCGGGGCTGGTGCAGCACGCCACACTCCTTCAGACAGCCCCCATGAACAGCATAGCAAACAAATCCCATCCAAAGCAACCAAACCACAGCCACACTACGGCGTTGCACCGGAGATGGGGAGGGGGGGCGGGGTAGAAGTGAACTGTGCATCCCTGTAAGAGATGCATAGGCAAATTCGGGTGCGCCAGACCCTCATGCCTGCAACCTGCAGTGGTGCCATAGAGGAGCCTAGGGGCAGGCTCCCTGCAGTCGTGCCACGGAGGAGCCTCAGGGCAGGCTCGGCGTGGCACTTGGCGGATATGACCCTGGGGAGAAGCAACTCGGAATGAACGTGGCGTCCCGCGCAGTCTATACATCATAGACTCTAAATACTCCGTGCCCTGGAATTCCAGGCCATCCCAGGGGGACCCTCGACAGTAGTGCACCGGCAGAGCGGAAGGTGACATGGGCAACCCGCCAGCCGCCGTCCGGTGACCACAAGCGGGTGTGGGTGGACCCGACAGCCCCTCCCGCAACCCTTTGACCTTTGGTCCTCCGCCGGTTGTGAGATCGGCCCCACTTGTGGGGAGCGAAATCATGGCAAAGCTGGGGTACGTAATGGTCTTACGTGCGGGTGTGTGTGAGGTGTTTGATCAAACAACCTCGAATCCCCAACAGAGGTCCGTACAAGCATCAGGGCATGCCAATAAGGGCCACGACACTTGCGTCCAAGTGGCAGAGAATCAGTCCACTCTGTGGCTGCACATCCACCCCCGACATTGTACACCCGGAAATCTGCTCCCTAAACTCCGATGCGGTCCTGATCCTGGAAGAACCGGAGGATGTGGACATTAGAGGCTGATCTGATGGACAGACCTGGGGAGGACATGAACTTGCATGCAGAGGCATACAGCTCATCAAGAAACACGTCATGGGCCGTTGGAGAGAAAGGGGGAGTGGCTAGACGTTGGGGATGCCACGTGGCCCATACATTAACGCGTCCCCGGCTGATTTGTGCTGCATGGGTGTTTCATGACCCCACACATCTATCCATCTAAATTGCAGAGCCAGTGAGGGGCCAAAATGTGTATCAATCATCAAAAACGGTGCTTCTAGTTCTAGATATCCAACTGCATGATAACGTGGTGCTTCTCATCAGATGGGGGGCCTTCAATGGCCTGCGTCGACACAGGGATCGCCACATGTCCATCACAGCGCACAAAGGAAGGCGAATTGGAGGGAGATGCTGTACAATGCTCTGGCCATAGCAAAGATTCGACATGCATAGAGAACGCGCCCGAATGCCAATGCCATCAGCCGGAAAGTATTCATGCTCGACTGTACCGGCCATTTGTGACGTTGGAATAGGGGCTGTCCCTTGTCCCTTGTCCCCGTCCATTTGCGGTAGTAATTGCACAGGACATGCCCGTGTTCTATTTCTACTCCTCTGACATGTTTAGCACTCTGTGCACAACACATGCACATTGGTCAAGCTTCTGACATACCAACCCCTCAAAACCATCCCGTGCCTGCACCAAATTGCACCAAAAATCTGCACCAGCATTTGTTCTTCGACACCTTTACAGACCTGTGCAAGCACGCAGTACATAATGGGCACATAGAGCAAGTGCAAAGCATGTACATCACTCAGCAGATGCAGGCACATAGCAGGCACATAGCAGGCGCATAGCACGCACGCACGCACAATCACACACACTCAGAGGTATCCCCTGAAAAAAAAAAAAGTGAGTGTACAATGAACACCATCTTCATTTCCTCTTCCTCAATGCACACAGCCTATTGCCAAGGCCCCCATCTTTTCCTTGAGGAGAGGTGTGTGGGTAAGTGGGGGAGATGGGCGAAAGTGGGGGAAACCCACATGCAAGCGATTGTATTTACATATTCCACGATTCTGCAATCCAGCAGCCTTGGCCCTGGAAGCCAATCTCCATGCAAAAGGCCACCAAACTGGCGTCCCAGCATAACACCTATGCTTTGCGCCACGTCGCTGTGCAAGGTCTTGTAATGTACACCTCCTACGGCATGGCAACAACTCCAACTGATAAATCAGTGCGAGCAGGAATGACTTAGGCCGCTAGCCTAAGCAAGCAAACAAAATAAATGATCTGAAGACAGCTGTACGCAAAGATATACCCAGACAGGTACAGTTTAGGATGAAACTGTTTACTGTTCACCGTTCACGGACAAACTGTAAATGGTGGTGCTCGGTCTATCGCTTACAACCTTTGACTCCCAACACAACGCGCATATATCTGTCAGCCATGCTGCATACATCTACGAATACACTTTCTCCAATTTCGGTCATTGTCGATCCCCACAGCATGCGAATGTTCCGGCAACTTGGGGACAACAATCCAACTTTGCAAAGCCATACAAAACCATACCCATGACACACGTCCCTGTAGAACACCATGAAAGCAGCAATACTGCAATGCATCGGTCTACAGCAATTTTGAGGGATCGGGCAGGGATGGGCTTCAAGCAGACTAACATGCATCGCCAACCCCCAAAAATGGCGCACACGCCTTGACTCGAGCGAGGGCGCAGCAGCCGTGGCAAACACCACACCAGCTCAGCCCATGCCACACCAACACTTCTATACGGAGACTCAGGGACTCAGGGTCTGCACAGCGCGCGCACAGCGCCCAATAGTCACAGACTCAGGGGGCGTTTCTGCACAGCGCCCAACAGTAAGTTAGCTTTCCCGCAACTACCCTGAAAAACAACCACCACGGGGGAAGCCACGTCCAGAGGGCAAAAACAGCAGATTTAGACGGCAATCTGGCGTTTTCAGTGTGAAATATACTTTGTTTTACCTCAGCATCTGAGTTTTTGGACAGAGTCCGAGCCGCCCTGCGTAGTAGTTAATGCCGTCACCTTCAGGGAGAACGGGTCCAAAATAGCCTCCCTCTCGCACAGCGCGTGCACAGCGCGCACGCGGTGCGCCCCCGCAGTAGATGCGGGCACACTAACACACAACGCTGAGGAACCCCCGTACCAAACCTCGCTCACTTCGATAGATGTTAGTGGATAAGAAGCCCAACGCCCTGGACAGCTACTGCGACTCCCTGTGGATGGTCAGGAACGCCGCACGCGCACGGGGACTGGCCACTGGCAGACGCCCGCGTGAGGCTGCGTTCTTCGGTCCAATGCTGGGGGAAGTGGCGGGATGCGGCGTCGAATGGGGAACAGGGGGTCAGGGGTGTGAGAGGGGCTGGAGGAGCCTGGGGCAGTAGCCCGAGGCTGAAATGGGGCATTTCTTTGGCGGGGGGGGGGGGGCACAATGGGTCAGGTTTGCTTCTCCGCGATCAGCTCCAGCGGCGCATGCCCCCCACGGTCTTCGTTGCTCTCATTGCAGTGTCCCAGAACGCGTTCTCAGTGTTCGCTGTCCGAAGGTGCAATGGGGGTCAGGGGCCAGGACCCTTCTCCCCTTTGCCACTGCACCAGGGCAGCTGTCGCCGGCTGTGCCTGCGGGTGTGCAAACCCTCGGAAACGGGGGATTGGGGGCGGGGCGCGCGCCGGATCGCGTCAGCGCGGCGAGGCTTGGGACACGTGTCTCGGGGCAGACGTACCCTCACGGCCGGGGCACGAGGAGGGCCAGTGACGGCCAAACGCTGGGGCTCTGCCACCAACCGCCGTCCAGCCACATCCAAACGCCACCAGCCAACCGTTGGCCAACCGCGGCAGTACCGGCGGACCCCGGCATCTGCAGGCGACGGGCCAAGATCGAGGGCCGGAAAGCCACGGCCGGGGGTCCTGGGGGGCGGTCGTTGCACACGGGCGCCCTGAGCTCGCAAGTGACAGCGTCCCTTGGAGCGTTCGGGGTCGGTGCGAGGGGAGGCGGGTGGGCGTGGGGGCTGGGGTGCACGGGGGATCTATGGGGGCGTTTTCGCACAGCGCGCGCACAGCGCGGGCACAGCGCCAATTATTACCGGGTAACAACCCTGAAAACCACCTGCGGAATCATGCACAATCAATTCAAAACTCAAAAATGCAAACATCTGATGCTTGCCATGGGTCCCAGGGACCTTAATTCTGCCCCCTATAGCCCCGTCCACTGCAGCAGCTATTCAATGACGTCCTTTCAATCTTCTGAACTTACCGAACTCCCGGTGGTGGAGAACAGCCAACTTTTCGCACAGCGCACGGTACGCCCCCTATGAGGCCTCAGGGCTGGGGGGGCATGCAGTCTCCGGCTCCGAGTATGGGACCGGGGGTGTGCAGAAGAACATGTGGGGGGGGGGGGGCTCCTCACCACCCGGCCCACTTTGTTGCTGCACTGCAGCAGAGAGCCGTGCGGGTGTGGGGCGTGCGAGTTCCGTGGGTGAGGGAGGCCCCGCTTTGGGCGGGCCCTGAAGGGGTCCTGCAGACGGGGGGAGCAAGGGACACGCGACGGGAGACGGGGAAGAAGGCGGGGGGCGAAAGCGAATTT
>OZ038402.1:10347512-10566795 GCA_964036045.1 Eutreptiella sp. 'Long Island Sound 2002'
CAGTCGCTCAGCGCATGCAGTGCAGAGGTACAAACAGTACACCTGTAACACACCGTAACCGAACACACACACACACACAAACACACACACGCATCCCTCCTCCCCCTTGCGCAAGCACGGCCAAAGTCAGGAAAACGACGGTAGCACGGGGCGGTGGTGCTTCGACAGGATCCCCCCCCCCTGCGCACCCCCCGTGACATGACACAGGACGCCCCCTTGTGGCGCATCCACCTGCGCGCTGCCGCATGCACGTGTGAGGGGGGCGCCATCGACACGATGCACAGACTTCGTGTCAACACAGCGCTGTCCCAATGCACCACCCATTTATTCATTTTCCCTCCGCAATCCGTACACAGCCACAACCACGTGACAGCCTTGACCGCAACAACTTTGCCCAGAACAACGACGGCAGTGCGGGGTCACCGCACCTGGAAAGGGCCGCGCTTGCGCGCTGGGGGGTCCACAGGCAAACGGGAAACCAGGGCGAATACCGCCTGCGATGCCTACCGCTAGGCTGAGCTTCTCCCGACACGACTGGGGCCCGTCCCGTCCCCTCCGGCCCAAGGGTGCCGCCTGCCCCTGCTCCTGCGACCGCCGGGGGGGCGGGCGTTCAGTCTGCATGGGGCAGTGCGGGGGGGTGGGGAGAAGCATATCCGCGAACGGGGGGGGGGGGCATTGGAGAGGGCACGTGCTGGTGAGAGGGGGGGGGGGGCGACGGCCCCCCAAAAGCCCAGCCCCCCCGACTCCCTCGAGGGGAAAGGCACGTCTGCGTGCGGCTGATCAACTGCCCGTCCAACGGGCCTCGTCCCCCACGATCCAAAAACGTAATTGGGGATCTGGAAAATGCAATCTTGGGCTTGAAAGGGTCGAAAGATCGGTCTCCCGAAGTGGACTGCAATGAATGACAGCAGCTTGGCCTGGGCACTACCCCCCTGGGCCCCTCATTCGGTCTGCGGGCGTGTGTGGGAGGGGGGGGGGGGGGGGTACATCAAATCCCCCCAACTTCTCACAAAATTGCGATAGACGGCCATGAAATTGGCATCGGCCCACTCGGCGGTCCAAGTCTGCCGCGGCTGGGGATTGAACCGGGGACCTCCAATTTGGAAATTTGCGGCGCAGCGGGGGAGGGCTCGTGAAGGCTCACGGGGGGGGCGGGGGGTGCGGCGTGCTGGCGGGCGGCGGGTCGGGGCTCAGCAGCAACGCGGTCGGTGTGGGCCGTGGCGAGCGGTGGTGCTAGCACCGGAGGCAGGTCCCTTGTGCCGCGCTGTGCCGCGCGACCCGCTGGCTGGGCGGCGCCGGCCGGAGTGAGTGCGCCTCATCGAGGCGTGCTGGCGTTGCATCCTGGTACCCCCCCCCCCCCGTGCCCAAGAACCAGCAATGTTTGACCGCGGAACCAGGGGTTGGTTCTTGCGCACGGCCGTGGGCAACCCCGTACCGCGGAAAAAAAAATTTCCGGCGCGTTGCGCCGGGACATGCGTGCCCTCTCCTTTCCCACACTTAACCACGTTGACAAATGAAGTGCGTTTGTACTCAATCTGCACTGTCTCAGACTGGGCACCAGGACCCAACACAGTGGCTGGAACAAGAGAGCCATCAGATCGCCGATAGAAGACAGACTCACCGGCAGTGTACATGGGAACGTCTATGGTACATAACAAGGAATGGAAGAGGTGGTACAAAAGCAAACATGAGCCTGTGAGTGACTGATAGGGTCCCCCCTGATGGGGGGACCCATAGTAACACACATGAAATGATGTCCTGCACACCTGAATAGCTGTCCTACATCCACCAGAAACATGAACAACCCACTACCCTGGTAAAAAAAGTGATGCGAGAATTTGACCGCGGAACCAGGGGTTGGTTCTTGCGCAAGGTGGTTCTTGGGCACGGGGGGGGGAGGGTACGAGACAGAGAGGGGGGCCGCGGGATTAGCCTAGGGAGGCTGAGGGTGCATACACACAGCTTTTCTCGGGTGGCAGGGCTGTGTGACTGCGTATGCGAGCGTGCGCCCGGGTCAATGCAGCGCGCGCGCGCGACAGTAACGGTGCCGGGTCTGGCTACTCCCGGCAAAACTGACTCGGGAGCACAATCCGCAAATGCGGACGACTGCCTGACTTGTCGCGGAGGACTTACCACGGGGGCTGCCGTGTGCGCTCCGTGCGCGCGCCGTACAGAGTGCACTTCCCGTCTGGCGGGAAGAGGAGATGCCTGAGGGTCTTGACGCGGGTGCAGTGGATGGATCGGTGGCGGGCCTCCACCGCGGGGCGATGAGACGCGCGCGCTTCTCAGCGGCACCCGGAATGGTCGGGAGCGTGACCCATTCCTTCATTCGACTGGTATTCACAAATGCGCCAGGGGCCTGTGGCACGGGCAGCCACGGGCAGACACGCCACTAGCGTCCGGCAAGGCATGCGGGTCTCGTCAGGAAACACCCCTGTACTATGCGCCGCCGGGTACTCCCGGCCCCACTCCGATCCAGAACTCGGTAGGAATCTGCTGCATCCGGTGCATGGCTCGGTAGGGACCAGCCCCGCCTGATCTGGCTTGGCGGACGCGAGTGGCACATCTGCAGGAGGGGAGGGGGGGTGGGTCAGACCTAGCAAAACGGGGGTTGGGGGATAGGGGTCCACTTCCCTCTCGGCCGGGCGTGGCCGTAGCAGCGAGGCGGCGGGGCGCCAGCGGAGCAAGGCGCGCCTGGCGGCCCCGCCGCCCCCTCATTGCTGTCGGCCCGGCATGCAGGGCCCCGCGCTGCGTGGGGGAGCGCAGGGGGCGGGGCCCGCAATATATGGCTGCGTGTCTGGGGATGGGGCAGCACGGGACAAAAACGCAGCGGGTTGCTGAGAGGGCAGCAGGAGGTTGGGGGGGGGGGGGGCAGCAGGCGGCGCCTGGGAAGGCGGCGGAGTTAGCGATGGCGGAGGTTTGGTAACACGCGCCCGTGGCTAAATAAGTACTGAGGTTGGTGGGCATTCACGGGGTGCGCACTCCCGCGGGGCGCCCCCGCAGAGAGCGGGCAGACCGCCGCGCGCGCAGCGGCGCGGAAGCCTTTGAAGGCGGCGGAGACGGGCCTTTGCGGATGCGAATCCAGCCCCCCCTCCCCCCCCCTGGGAAGCTGCTGAGTAGGATTCGGCCCCATCCTCTGGATAACTGAGTAGGAACCAGCCGCATTTCCGGGCCCCGGTTGATAAGGGACCTGCCTCCCCCATCCCCGGCAGAGGTCCCGAGCGGAGAAGAAACATGACAATCACGTGGGGCGGGCAGAACACACATGCAACTCTCGCCCTCCACACATGCGACGCCACCCCCCCTTTCTGGCGGTCTCGTTGGGCAGCTTCGTGACGCCACTTCCTTCAGACGATCAACGAACCCCCAAAAAGGCCAAAAGGCACGCCGACACTTCCAAAATATAGCGCGACAGCGGCGCGGAAACCGGTGCACCCGCGCTCCCACGATGATGAGGTCGAGGGCGTTGCAGAGAGCAGGGGGGCAAAGGTTGCATGACCGCGGGGCCGGTGCCCAAGTAGCGACGCGACGCACGCGCGCCGTGGTCTCTAGTTGGCCGCAGACGGGGCCACTGCGCAACGCAAAGCACATGCCGTGCCTCTGTACCTGCGCCGGACCGCCCCGCGCCGGCGCTGGAGCGGGCGGCCCGTGCGCAGCCTCTCAGCGCGAAGGTGGCGGCCAATGGTGTGTGGCTGGATCAGACCGAGCGGTGTGTGTGGGGAGTGGAATGGGCTCCGACGGGGGGTGTGCGGGGCGCACGCGACAATATGTAAGGCCCGGCCAAGACTAATATAATTCCTACGGTAGACCGGCCCGGGGACGTGCCGCGGAGGGAGGCTCGCCCTCCGCCCGCGGCGCCGCCCCGACTCGGCACGGGTCCCCGTGCCGCAGCGGCCGGTGGGCTCGCTGCGTGCCCAGGGGCCCCCGGATTCCATCGCCGGAAGGGCGGGGCACCGGTTGCACCGCCGGTGATCGCCTCCGTCGGAGGAGGGAAGGGACAAGACACTGGTCTGTTCTGCGGTGCCTGTACATGCGGAGGCACACGGCCGCGACCCCTCTAAGGAGAGGCCCGCGGCCCGGAGCCGGTGGGGCGCGTTGCCCCCCGGCCCGACGTCTAACACCACCTCTAAAAGCGCTAACCCTAACCCGGACCCTGAGCCGCAACAACGCGCCAACCCAAAGCGACTTGGCCGTGATGCAGCGGGGGCCAGGGGCGTGATCGGGCGGTCGATGGGGTCATGGGAGGCAGGTCCCGGGGTCCCGCGGGGGGAAGGGGTCTTCGGTAGGAAGCCGCCCCCTGCCTTCTGCCACTCGGTTCCGGGGGGGCACTCCCTAACGACTGACCCACAGTCCCAGCGGCGGCAATTTGAAACATCGTCACTCCGCTGAGCGGCTCGTGGGGGGTCGACGGTCGTGCCCCGTCAGGAACCCGCTTTGCTGCGCTGCGCTCCGCAACTCCCGAACTCCCGTTACATCCACTCCACACCCGAACCTCAGTAGGAACCAGCGGGGCCCCATGTCCCACTCAGTAGGACTCGGCTCCCTCTGATCACGCGTGATGTGGCGGGCGCCAGTGGCAACTCTGCGCAGGCCCGTGCATATTGCGCGGGCCATCCTGGCGCCCATGACCCCGACCCCCGAATCAGGCCCTGGCCCTTCCCATAGCCCATGTGGCGTCGCCAGCAGCCCCAAGCCGGACGAGGGCAGCAGAGGCCCCGGTGGCGGGTATAAGCCACAGCAGATCCACACACCAAATCCGAACATTGAAGCAGGGCGGCTTCCAGGCAACAGTGCGAGCCCTGTTGGAGGCCAACGGGCGGTGGCAACCCAACCCCCCCCCCCGTCCCCGTTGTCAGACCTGCCCCTAGGTGACCTGGAGGGCCAAGGTCCAACCCCAAGGGTACTGGAGGAGGGGGCGGATCGGGCACCGCACCGACCTCCCAATGCATTATGCACCCGTGTCAGTCAGGGTGGGACCCACCTGAGATGGGTGGGGGGGGAGCCCTAGCCCTGAGACTGACCGTAGCAAAGCCAAGAGCTGGTCACTGCAGCTGAAGGGTAGATGGGAAATCAAACAAAGTAGATTTCCCCGGATGTCTAATGGGGGGATGCGCAAACAAACAGACACAAGATGACTTGTCAGACTGACACATTCACAGACACACAGACAGACAGACACACACACACACACGGTAGACGCGACAAACAGGGCACTGAGCAAAGGCGGCCCGGTCCGAATGTACTAAGTCTCGTCAGGTGCAGCGTCAAAACAAAGGCATGTTCAAACGCGGCACGAGGCGCCTTTCTGCAGTGCAAAGGACGGGAGAGGACCCCGCCAACAGCTCGACCCCAGCACCCCGTGCACACACGCACACACACTTAGTGATAGTGAAGGGACCAAGAACCAACCGATAACCGATGCGGATAGAAATGCACCGGGAGGCACTGGGGGCACAAGTCCCCGGCATCCTCATCAGAGGAGCAAAAAAGGTGGCGCTCAGACTGAACGGAACCGAACTGAACACACAGACACACACACACACACACAATGAAGACCGCAAAAACAAGAACAGAGCAAGAAAAGCGGTGAAAGAAAGCTCCTGGGGAACAGCAGAGCAGCCCTGGACGTCTTTCGGTCCGTTGACAAATGCAGTGAACACACACACCAACACACCAACACACACACCAACACACACACAGACAGACAGACAGGCAAGCATACAGAAAAATGGACAGAGAGAGGGGGGGTGGGGGGCGGGAGAGAGAGAGAGAGAGAGAGAGAGAGAGAGACGGCCGCCTGCGAGGGCCAGGGTTGGAGGGAGGAAATAGCGGGAGGGCGCTAGAATAATGCAGAGAGCCACTCGAATAGGGCCCTGTGGCCTTGAGACTCGGGCTTTGGCTTGGGTCGTGAAGGACTGGGTCGGAGGTTCCCCGTGGCCTTGACATGGCATATCTGTGGCAGCAGCAAATCCAGAGGAGTCGGGGGAAGCAGCAATACTCATCAGGGCACAGGGGGGGGGGTGCTGTGGCGGTACCGCGCTGCACGGCACTGCAACCATGCACACCTCACGACACGGCTGCGTGGCTGCACCCCCACCGTGAGGTCCCCCACCTTTCTGATGAAAGCCCGGTACTAAACACAAAATCCCTCTCCCATCCCCGCCAGCCGGTTCCCCCACCTCCCCCCCTTTGCCACCCTGTCGTGCTTCGGCGCTCTGCATCCCCCTGTGTGACATTCCGTCTGGCTGTGGTTTCTTTACGGGGCCCTAGACAGTCACCCGTTCTTCCCTCCGCATGTTGCGTCGGGTCGCTGCGTTCTGTCGGCCGCTGCGGCCGGTGCTCCTGCTGGTGTCGTTTCCACGTTCGCAGAGCCCAGTGGTTGCTGTGCCGGGGCTGTGCTGGATGTGGCGGGATGTGCCGTTTGCGCGTCAGTGGCGCCCAGTAGTTGGCGTATGGAGGTTGTGCTGGTTGTTGTGGGGGTCGTTTGACTATTGTCTACGATCCGCAGACCATGTCCACCTCTGCCAGACAGGGTCTACAGACTACAGACCGCTCTTCGACGGACCGACATTGGCCCCGTTCCTTCACATTGTCTTCGAGCGACAACACGCCCCGAATGCCCACCAGCCCATTGCATGCGGCGTGCGGCGTGTGGGTCTGTCTCCTTTCTTCTCTGTGTTGGCCTGCTTGGCTCGTCTTTTTGGACCTGGGGGCACTTGAAGGCAGTGGTGGTACAGTGGTACTGTTGGTGTTCGAAGGGGGCCCGTACTAATACCTGGGGCGTCCTGGGCAAATCCCAGCCAGAACAGCACAGGCGATGGATCACCACTCAGCAGAACCGGCGACATATTATACTTTGCATGGCCTTCCGAGGATAACCCTTGCACCAGGGATGTATTAGAAGGGGGGGTAGGGGGGGGGAGGGGGCGGTTGGCTGGGACCCCCTCCTCCCAGGGTCCCCATATGGTCCCCGCCGAAAATTTTGAAGCTGAAATCCTCTCGGCGCCGAATGCGCCAAAGCAAAATTTTGGCTGTCAGCCTCAAACATTGGAAGGGGAGGAGGGGGGGGGGGTCCAGGGGGGGGGGGGGGTACCCCCCTCCTCATACGGTGTACGGCCGTTCCAATACATCCCTGCCTTGCACCCCTTGCCGATGCCCGAAGCAGTACGTTTGCGCGCGAAATCCCCAAGTGCATCAGCAAGCGGGTCACCAGGTTGCATTTGTTGCTCTAACTACCCTCTGGGTATGGTGCGGGGTCACTCACTCAAGGGCAAAAGAGAGATGTTGTGCAGGCGAAGAGGGCCGTTTTGCGGCGCAGGTGCGGGCGCAGTTCTCGGCGCGTCAGCCGACGGGACGCTCATGCATGAACGGGGCAATGATGCCACCGACTCTGAAGAACGCGGCGCCAGCAGATATGGAGCCTGGTCAAGGAATTTTGCCATGGGAGACCATTCAACCCCCCCCCCCCGTTCCGGTCACCGGAATTGCCGGAACGTGCCGGAACGTTTTGCCGGAACGTTGTGATTCTGTGAGGCTCAATGTTTTTCAGTGAAAACGCTTGCTGCTGCTGTCAACCGTTGTCGTCCACTTTGCCAGTAACACTTTTGTTCGTCCATCCACTGGCAGAGATGTTGAAATGTTGTTTTTGTGGCTCGGTTACAATGAACGGCAACAACACTACACTTGTCTGAGATGTGAAGTGCAGTTTGATACAATTCTCCACTTGTGTGCATTTGTCTGCCTGTTGCCACTTTTCTTTCAGACTTGTTTCTGCATGGAAAAAAAAAGGACAGCTTTGAATGCCGATCAGAGCCAAGTGACAAAAAGTGCAAAAAGGTTCGGTGGCCCGTTACAGGGGATTGCACCCACGCTTGCAGATCTGCAGACCAGTGCATATCCACTGGACCAGTGGCAGGTTCTGAAATACTGCTGACCAGGAACCATATACAGACCGAGAGATGAAAATTGTTTTTTTGCAAATTGAGGGATGCTTTGGGTTTCCACATTACTCCAACTACCGAACAACCAAAAGGAAGGTGTGTTTGCGCCCTGGGACTGAGATCCTGGGCACCGGGAACCTCTTTTGCTGAAAAAACGGCTCGCCGGAACGTTGCGCCAGAACATTGGGTTTTGCTCGCCGGAACGGGGGGGGGGTTGGCATTGCAGGGCATTATTGGGGGGCCGGGTGAACCAGACGGGAATCCCTGTCACCAGCAATAGAAAGGGCGCCAAGAGCCCATCCAAAAAAATTTCCTCGATCTCTTGGGGGGGGGGGGGGTGGCACAAGGCCTCGGAATTAGGTTGTTTGCCTTTGGCGGCGCCTATTGGCCCCTCGCCACGGCTCATTCTGACCCTCTGTGGGCCTGAACGTGTTTTGGTTGTGTCAACGGAGCCCCCGGATGACTTGTCCTGTTTGACTACTCCGGGGGTCGGCCGTCGCGGAGACGGGGCTGTTGCCCGTGCCGTTGACCAGGTTCGGGGTGGGGGGGGGGGGGGGGCACACCCCACGCCCCTCAGGTGATGCTGAGCCGTTGAGCGAAGCCCTGCTGCTGGCCACCCCTTTAGTCTCAGATGTCTCGCCCGAAGGAAGAGTCGACAACTCAGCGCGTCCAAAGCAAACGATGCTCGGCCGCATGATTCAGGGTAAAGGATCGATCACGTGTGGACAGACTTGTTCGAATGGCCTCTGGTCTCCAAAGGGCAACACCCCGCAATCACAAGCTGCAAAGGACGGCCCGTGACAAGGCCGCGCCTCCCATCTGCCCCACGGCACACCTTGCACGTCCGCTGTTTGGTGGAATACCCCAGATGGGGCGTGAACGTGTAGTACGAGGAGCAGTCATTGCAGAACACATCGCCACACAGAATGCAATGATGCTGAGACTGAGAAGGGAAGAGAAGGGACTGAGAAGAGAAGGGGCAACACATGAGCCGGATCCACAACAGTGATGCACGTGAATAGAGCAGCAATCCATCCATCCATCCACCCATCAATCAATCAATCAATCAATACATAAAGAACCAGACAGAGAAATGAACCAGAACAACAACCAACATCTCAAGGTGCTTTCATGATGCCAACGGCCAGAGATACTGGTAACCAGTATGCGATACCAAATACCACGCAAATTGGCAGAAGCAATTTATGAGGCGGGCAACCCGCCAACAACAAATGTCCGGACCGAAAAGCACCTCACATTAAGCACTGTGCATCTTACTTCACCCAAAATCGTGACGTCTGCGGACTAGACCCATGACCCGATCCACATGTGCAGGCATGCAATGCTCGTGCACACGCATGCAGGCTGTCACCCGACCCTCCCTCAAAGCCCCCTACCCCCCCAACATCACCATCACTACCCTGGGCAGCTCCGGCAATCAAGGGCCAACGGTCTGCAGTGCCCGCACGGAGTGCAGAGGTCTCCGCCGGACACCGGCGCCCGGCCTGTACTCCGTGGCACAGAGGACAGTCATACCTCACCTCCAAGCATGCTGAAGAAGTGGACGGGCTTGAGGCACGCATTGCAGCATCCTCGGCGAGGCACGGCACTGCAAGACACAGGTGGAGGGCGCCGTGCGGATCGGCTGCAGCCCTCGTTTATAAGAGGGGGAGGCATTTTGGGTAGGACCCACCCATCCAAAAAGAAATTCTTGGCCCACTTTTTGGTCTTCATGGGGCCCTGGACAGTCACCCGTTCTCCCCTTCGCATGTTGTGTCAGGTCGCTGCTTTCTGTGGGCCGCTGCGGCCGGTGCTCCTGCCGGTGTCGTTTCCGTTCGCGGAGCCCAGTGGTTGGCGTGCTGGGGCTGTGCTGGATGTGGCATGATGTGCCGTTTGCGCGTCAGTGGCGCCCAGTAGTTGGCGTATTGAGGTTATGCTGGTTGTTGCTGGGGTCGTTTGACTGTTTTTGCTGTCCACACACCACCGTCCTCAGGCCGTCCACAACCTGCCTCGCTGCGTTTCCGTGTGCGTGAGGCCCAGGTACCCTGCTCCTCCACGCGTTGTCCCGGCCGTCCACCACATACGCTCCCCCACTCCGTGGGTCGCGCGTGCGCGGGGCGCGTTCCTTGTTGATTGTCCCCCCCTTGCAGCTTAATTCTTATCAACGAGGGCTGCTCGGCTAACCGCTTTGTGGGCCAACAATTCTGTGGGGCTAACCGTTTGGGCGCGAGGAAGCGAGGGACGGATTGAGGCCAGCAAGCGAGCAGGCTGCCCCTCGAGCCCTGGTCCCAGCAACAGCAAAAATATCACTAGTGGCGGGACCAACATCTCATTGCCAGGACAAGAACATGGTTTACGCACCGGACGTGGCAAGGCATGGGCGACACCAACGATGGTGGAGGGAAATGGGAAGGAAATGGGAGGGAAATGGGAGGGGAACGGGAGGGAGATGGAAGGGTATTCTCGGAAAATGAGGGGGAACGGGCATGGCTCCCATTCCCATTTTCCCCGATGCTCACCACCCGCCCCTCCGTCCCTGAAAACCACTCCGCGCACTCACCGACACCCGCCGCCCCGGCGACCCGTGCGGGTGCTTGCCCCCTCAACCCGGGCGTACGTGAGACAAGGGAAGAAGGGCGCGAGGAGAGGAAGAGGCCGGCACCTGGGCTCAACGTGGACGAAGCAGTCCGTTGCGGCGGCGTCCACATCCTCCTCCGTCTCTATCTCGTTCTCCAGGTCCCACGACTGCTCGGGCTCCGCAAGCCACGCTGGGTAGTCCACCTCCCCGACGGAGGAGACAGCGCTGCTCGAGGACTCACAACCAACGCTCTTCTGCAATGGGGCCACCGTTGGGAGTGGGATCGGGAAGGAGTCCGGGGATCGCATAAGCACCAGCACCAGCACCAGCATAAGCACCAGCACCAGCACCAGCACCAGCACCAGCACCAGCACCAGCATAAGCACCAGCACCAGCACCAGCATAAGCACCAGCACCAGCACCAGCACCAGCACCAGCACCAGCACCAGCACCAGCACCAGCACCAGCACCAGCACCAGCACCAGCACCAGCACCAGCACCAGCACCAGCACCAGCACCAGCATAAGCACCAGCACCAGCACCAGCACCAGCACCAGCACCAGCATAAGCACCAGCATAAGCACCAGCACCAGCACCAGCACCAGCACCAGCACCAGCACCAGCATAAGCACCAGCACCAGCACCAGCACCAGCACCAGCAGCAGCAACAGCACCAGCACCAGCACCAGCACCAGCACCAGCACCAGCACCAGCACCAGCACCAGCACCAGCACCAGCACCAGCACCAGCACCAGCACCAGCACCAGCACCAGCACCAGCATAAGCACCAGCACCAGCACCAGCACCAGCAACAGGGAATAGCGCAAGACGTGCCATGCCATATGCCTCTCTTGTGGCTCAGCTGCCATATCACATGGCACATGCCCAAGACGTCCCGAGACTACCCTTCAACGGCCACCATTTTCTCGGAGGCTGGGGCCGTCGCCATCCACCAAGTGCCACACTGCGGATGAAGGACGCCGCAGTTTGCTGCCTCCGTGCACTGGCACAGGATCCAGGAACCGAAAACGCTCTCAGAAATCCCGCGCTGGTCTCCTCGTTGAACGGTATTTTCGATGTCACACAGAGACACGGGACAGCACAAAATGCCATCTTGGGCTCGTCCCGTCCAGCAAAGAGGCCCGAGGCGACCCGGACCGGGGCCTTGGCAACCTCGCGTTGTTCCCAAGGGAGGGGCCCAACCGATACGTGCATGACCTATCAAATCACCAGCGCTTGCTCATCATTGGCCGTTCGCGCCGTGCGCATAGCAGGCGGCGACGGCGAGGGGGTCGGCGAGCATAGCTCGTCGGCCACTCCACGCCTCCCCAGTGTACATAGCGTGCAGGACAGTAAACGACTGATGCTTCATTATTGGCCGTCCCCTGAGCATTTTCAGTGCCTATCGGTATTCCGGGCATGATTCCGATGTCTGAGGCCGAGCAGGTTAGGGTCAATCTCAAGATTTCAAGGTCGAGAGGTTTGGCACAGGTTCCTGTTCACTGGCGAGACGAAAAAGCACACGTGAGCTCGGGAGGGAGGAGGGAAAGGGGATCCCAACTGTGCATTGGGGCCTGGTGGCCTGGCAGGTAAATCGGCTTGGAACTTTGGGGTGGAACATGGCCTTCCGGGGGGGGGGGGGGGGGTTGCAACCCACCGCGGCAAAATACAGCGTTGTTGGGGAGGTGAGGCTTCGAGGGTCACTCTTAGCAGTACGATCAGGGAGCTCCCGGAGCGGCATCTCGTGGCTCAGCGTTTAAGAGATGTCTGAGGACAGGCTGGCTTTTGGATGACTGTCTCACGGTCAACATTGTGTCCATGATGAGGCGTTCCAGCTTCGTCAGCAAGACTGAGGTTCCTGTGTCTGGATTTTCTGGGCTTCGCAAGAGGGCAGGGATAAGGGTACCAGACCAGTATCAGGAACTTTGGGGGGGGGGGGGGGTGGCATCTAAAAGTGCGGTGGTCAAGCGCACAATCCAAGGGACTCCCTGATGGACCTCCGTCTTCTCGCCCCTTCCGAACCCCACAGCCCGCTCCGGGTCACCGGTGACCCGACGGCGCCCCCCAAAAGCACTACTCCCACCAACGCAAGGCCTCCAATTCGTGACGCGGGCCCCTGCGGGTCGAGTCCTGCGAACGCGGCTTCTCCTGCGAGCCCCACGCCCTCTTATCCCGCCGAGCTCAAGCGCTGTGTCACCGACCCCCAGCCCCTGGGGCTCTCGTGAGAGCGCCGCGGCATGTGGTCCAGCCCCTCGCCGCGCTCCCCTGAGGCGGACAATGGCATGGGATGCGGACGCAAGCCAGAGGTGTGTGATGCGGAGGCAGTGGAATTGAGCACTTAACTTGATTTGGTGCTGTTTGAAGGAAACCCGCGCACAGTTTTTCTCTGTGCAATCGTAATTGTGTTGATCTGTGACACATATTGTGCAATTGTCTGCCCAAAGATGTGCATTTGAGACTGCATGGGCAGTGTCCAGTCACGGTACGTCACGGCAGTGAAGGTGACCGGTGTGGTTGTTGGTTGACGTCTTCGGGGGGAAACCGACCTGGGCGGTCCGTTGGTTCCCCTCCAACGTCCAGCTGCCCTTCAACGGCCGTGGATGGATGCACTCAGAACCTGAACCTGATGGCGACCCTGTAGACTTGGGGAGAGAGCAAGGGCATGATCATCGGGCGAGTCTGCGGCGCGGGCATGTAGAGTCAGTCAGGGGTGCGCACACCTTTCTCGGCGACAGCATGCCACGCTGTGGTTGTTGACAGGGGTTGGCAGGGGCCTGGGAGAGAGAACGTGAGCTCCAGGTTGAGAAGTAGCGCTCGGGCTTGGGTCAGGGAGGGAGATGGCGCCAACCCATGGCGTTCTTGGACCCCCATTACCCCCGATCAAAGGCCGTGTCGGATGGGCACGGTCCCAAAGAACGAGAACGGCAAGTGCGCCCCTTGCCACCAAGGGACCTCACCCCCTGTGGAAGGCGCGATCTACCACTGCCATACCCGGCGCTGCACAGTAGGGCTGCGGGGAGTGGGGTGTCCACACGCCGCCAGTGATCTGACTGAGACAGGTGCAGTGAAGCCTGCGACACACGCGCAGGCAGCAGAATGAACCGACCCTGAAGGTAATCGGCACAGCATGGGGCGATAGGAACTTCTCTGACTCCGGACAGGAACCCCTGAGTGCACGTACGTCCAAAGGTGCAATGCCTGCTGTGAGTCAGCACAAACAGTTGGGGCACAGAAAATGGCGCGGGTCCAGTCTTATGCAGGAACAAGTACCGAGAGCACACCAAGCAACCCCACCAACGATTAATGAAGCGACAAGGTGCACCATTTGCGACTAGTGCCTAGGCCCAATGCCACCGAGGTTCACCCAAGGCATCCTCGACATCAGTGAGCACCTTGGTGCGGCATCTCACTAACATCGTTGATATCATTCAGGGGCAAGATTACGACCATAGAAAGGTGGTAGCTAGGATGTCACCGTCTTGGTACACAGGCACACACAATCATATTACGTGATCACGTGATCGACTCGGAAGTGGTTGAAAAATAGGGATATTTTTGAACCCAGCATCCTTAAAATAAGGCCCCAACAAGGTCTTAGGAACATTGCCCTTCAGCATGAACATCAAAGCTGGGCCCACCAGCCCTGCTAAAACCGAACACTAATTTGTACGGCATGTGTTGCAGCTGCATGTGGCCAAAAAAACTTGTACTGCTAAGACCGCTTCGTTAAACCGCATGGAGGTATGTCCAAAAGCAAATCCTTGCTTCGGGTCTCATGGTTGGCAAAGCTCCCCACAACTTGGGCCTAACCTAGCAATCGAGGAAAAAATTCCCGTGTCTATACTACCATAGCAACAGGTCAACAGCGAGCGTGACAACAACCGCTTGCTCCTTCTCTCGCCGCCCCCTCTAACCCTAGCTTGTGCACCTTTGAGGAGCAATCTTCTATTGCAGCAGGGGCATGCACAACGCGTGAAGAAACTCCTTGCATGATCATGAGACTGGTGCAAAAGAATGGCCGGACCTGATCCCCGAGCAACGTGAGGGGGATGCTCGGGTGGTCCCCAAGTGGCATGCTGTGCCAAATCACCTCCCTCCCCTCCCTCCCTCCCTCCCTTCCTTCTTGAACGCCCCTTCCTTGAACGCCGTGGTTGTGGCAAACACACATGAAATTGAGGATCAAGCTTTTTGCCGTGCCGTAACCGAGCCACGACCTTCTCGTTCGAGAAGGCGCAAGACGCATTGGGTTGTGGTTCTATGACTCGGTAACCACGGCAATAAGGGGTAAGGCTCGAGGCACACCTCATTCTCTACGAGTTGATCCATTGCTTTGCCAACCAATGGGGAATGCTCTTGGTGGTTGCACATGGTGAATTGAAAAAAAGCTACAAACTACGACACGACGCATATGTGTACAAAATGCAAAAACAAGCGAGCACGTGTTTAACACGGCCTTCGACCTTGGGTTCCCCAAGCACCACATTCCAAAGAAAACAACAATCCTCATCCCGTTGTGCAACCCCATACGACAACGACAACCACAAGGCAAAGCAAATGCAATGGCCCGTAAGGGGGCCCCAAGCAAAGGGGGATGTCACCATGACCAGCATGATACATGACACGGCCAAAGATGACAAAGGAAAGCTCAATGCAAGTCATTGGTTCACAAATTTTTGTGGCTCCAATAAAACCCGTGGGTCCGAAAAACACCTTGGTCACGGGCAAGTACACAAAACCAAAAGGGCGAATTCGTCATTAGTCGGCTATCGGCTCGTAGCCAAAGATCAGAAACTCAATGAGCATTCACCATGGAAATTGTATCGCACTAAGGCTGGACAATCGCACTAGTAATGGCATCCGTGTGCAACACACCAATTGCTAACCACACGTGTTGCACGCCATAATTCATGTCCGCTTATGCTTCTCCTACATGACACACACACACGCGCGCGCGCGCGCGCACACACACACACACACACACACACTACAACCACACACATACACACCCGCCTGTTGCTTAAGAAGAAATCACTACTGCACATCAAGCCAACTTCGACTACGAAGCTTCTACTTCACGCCCGCCTTGATTTTCATGGGACTTCATCCACGGAATTTCGCAACTTAGACTTTGATCAACACGGCAATCTCACCACAAAACGGCACCTCGTTGTTACCAAGTCATGAGAGGTAGACAAGCACAACCTTCGGAGCGAGCATAGAGAGGCATGGGAACCGGAGTTTCAAAGCGTATGGGAGACCAAGCTACCCCACAAGAAAAGCAAAAAATCAGCAGGTTGTAGAGCCTAGACTTCCTAGTTGATGGCTTTGAACAATCATTCAAAAAGGATCTTCGGCGAGATCAAGCAAAATAGTTGCTCACACAACTATGCATTCTTCCGGTGGCCTTTACATATTCATCCCCAACCCGATTTTCAAATGCATAGCCGCGATTACAATCCATGACGTGTCGCACTCCATCTCATGGCACACTCATGGCACAATACAATGCAATAGCACATCGGCCAAAATTTTCGGCATCTTCGACACGAAAGGAGGAGACTTTTTCTTCATTCTCACTTTCCATGTTTCGCCCAAGGCACCCCATACGTAGCGCACGCTCTAGCGATCGGACCCGTGCTGTGTTCTTTTTCTGCCAGACATGCTTCCACGGGGAGTGGCAAACGATGAGACCTTGTGGCCAAGTTCTCGAAGATGTGAAAAGATTCCAATTTGAGGGATCGCCGCCCCGCTCGAGCCTCGTTGGCAACACGGTTATCATCGAACAGCATGCTTGCAAGTGTAGGCACTAAGAAAACTGCTCGAAGGCCTTTGGAGCGGCAAAATGTAAGAAACCGAGCACCGCAGTCATGAAATACCACACCTAGGTCTTGCACCCACCTCACAACATTCACCATCCTGGCCACACAAATAAGTTTAAGCACAGCCCCTCCCTCCTAACACGTTGAGGGTAATTTGAGGGGTCGTCAAGACATGCCCGCATGCCCGTTGACAGGACGTGTGCACGACGTGCATTGGAGGCGTGGTGGTAAGATTCGCATTCTTAGATGGTTGAGAAACGACCAAACGCGCGTGGTGGGCTCGACCATTTGAATCCAAAAGCAACGTGCCCATACGATGCTACGTGAGGATGTGGTTTCCACGCATACTTTCGTGGAAACCCGTCCACGTGCAATCAACAAGATGGAGAAATACCCACAAAGCTACAGGAACAAGGGACAAGGGCGGTTCGCTTTGCATGCGCATGAGTTTAGGGCACGCTATTAGGGTGAGGGAGGTCACCAACTACGGAGGGTTGGGCTCCGCAAACATCAACAAGATTCTAGAGCAATCGAGTCCCATGGAAATTTTGAACATGAATGCACTTGCTTGATCACCTTAATGGTAGTGAGGGCACGGCAAGCAGATTGCAATCGGCGGGATTTTGCGCGCATTCCTCAGAGCCTCGAATGGGAGTGGGACGGTCAAGAAGTGGTTGGGCAATGGTCCTCGATGAAATCCTGTTATTACAACAGTCTGAATCCGTCTTCCAATTGCGATAAGGCGGAACTAGATTGCAGGATTGCAGACTGGTGACCCGTTGTTTGAGCCACAGCACGCGCGCATTACCACTGTTGACGCCTGTGCAAAACGAAGTGATTGAGTGAGCCGAGCCGCGGAAGCCGTTGGTTCATGTATCTGTCATTTCGAAATCAAGAATTCCAGATGGGACAACCACAAAATCGCTCCACGATCGCTCCAGGATCCTGTAGGGTGATCGTCTCCTGTCCGGCTGCCGGGACCCACCCACAGCCGGAAATTGGAGCTGGCTGCAGGGCCCAAAGGAAAAGGTGGCATTTGAAATCCATGCGTCAACAACTACTCGACAATACACTTGAGCTGTCAAAGTTCGACATGGTGGGCCTAAGGTGTTAATGTTTGACAAGGTTTGTTCTTTGTAGCGAAGGCTCAGTCGGGGCACAAGACGGCTCTGGACATGGTCTTCAGCTGCCGTTGTAGCCAATGTTGACTA
Source organism: Eutreptiella sp. 'Long Island Sound 2002' (assembly GCA_964036045.1). Lineage (NCBI taxonomy): Eukaryota > Euglenozoa > Euglenophyceae > Eutreptiales > Eutreptiaceae > Eutreptiella > Eutreptiella sp. 'Long Island Sound 2002'. The sequence continues at coordinate 10,365,061 of OZ038402.1, forward strand.
CCTTCTTGCTCCTCACATGGGGGCTATGCCTATTTTATTTCGGTTAGGTTTCTGAGTGTCTATTTTTTTTCGCGAATGGATTGATTTTCGTTCAGTGCTTGCGATCCGTAGATTTTGCCTTTGTGTGCACAAATTTCCAATTAAGTTCGTTTGTTATGTCATTGTATGCCTTGTGCATTCATACTCTCTTCATACTCTCTTCACAGATGGTTATGGGCATTTCTTTGCTTTTGTGTGCCTTGCTTCTTGTCATTGCCCACTGAAGAGTGTGTGCCCGTATCAATAACGATTAAGATGGGCATTTCTCTGGCCAATTGTGTTTGCTCGCTTTGATTGCCCCCACTCCTCATCTCCTAGAATATTGTATGATGTTGCACGTTTGCCTTTGTAGAGCCGCAGGAGGGCCAAGTGCTTATTCTAGAACTATTGGAATGGGAGTTAGGAAACGAATGCTATGGTGGAAGGATAGTGACTTTTGCACAGCGCTTCACACTCGCATTCTTGGTTACAACAAGGCACATCGCCTCGTGATTGTTTGACCATGCCCCTTGCAAAACGCTTTGGCTAGGCTTCGTCTTACATGACTTACAAAACACATTTTTATGCACGATACACAAGGGAAATTGTGTGGGCTATTGGTTCAGGTGAGGGTTGTGCTGGTTGTACTTCACTGCAGGATAAAAGAGACCACACCATCGAGGGTGGGTGAGTCCAGCGCAATGGGGTTGGGGTGGCATTGCCTGATTGTCCGCCAAACGCATGGATATTGTTCTATGCTTGTGTTGTGGCCATGTGATGTGCGAGCGCACCGTTCAAGCCGTATAGTGGGATGGATGCACGCTTAAGGGTCAATTTACCATACTACAACCGCGTACACTCGTCTTGGATACTCAAAGCAATCCTCGGTACACTTGCCGATTGCCTCCAAGTGTCGTCATGAGACGGTGTCCGGGGAGCCCAATTCTAGAAGTGTAACGTAAGTGCCACTCCACGTCACGGCCCGTCTACTCAGTACATGCACTGGTTCTTGGCAAGGCTTGCTAGGTTTCAGACTTTAGTCGTAGAGGAGAGGTTTCGGCAGCTTGGGGAGCCACAAGGCGCCGGGGTAACCTTTAGAAAGCAAGAGTGTGAAAACGCCATGTTCCGTTGGTTGAAAGAGGGGGAGCGGTTGGCAGATACTAAGAGAGTCGCTGCGAACCACCTTGGGCACAAGTTGGGTGAGCTTGAATCTCCCTAAAAACAATGAACTCCGGTCCCCATCAGTTCCTAGTGCAGGGAACACACTCGTTAGTGGGAACGTGCGATGGAATGGAGGAATCATGATCAGTGGGCCGTGCAATTTTGGTAGTAGCAAATGCGTGTCGTGTTGTCATCGGAGTTCATTTTGATGGACAAGTGCATGTCAATGAGCCATCCATTACAGCTAACCTCTTCCATCGTTGCACGAATACTCAGAGCCCGCAAAGCCTACTCGTGCTTTTTCACGAGGGCTTCCGGAAGATGGACCTTGAAAGTGCAATTATGCTCGGTCTACCAAGTTTTGACAAAGCGTCGCTCGTCTAGTACAAATGTGCTTGTGCCGTTGGACGATTTTCTCGCCACATTGTGTTTGCAACCACATTCATCGGGAGGTTTGTGCTACATCTGTCTAAATGCATTTCTGATCAGTGCCGTGCTTGACTTGAGCTAGACAACCTTTGCGTGAGATGCACATGAATGGTTTGCATGTGCGCTTGTTGGTCGTTGGCGTGTTCGCGAATTTGATCATTTTTTCCCAACTGTAATTCGTTCATGTCAGTACATGACTCCCTACTTTCGTGTTTTAGATGGTTGAACTGCAAAGAATGCCATTTACTACAAAATATGCAAAATATGCGCACAGGCGACCTCGGCGCGTTTTATCGTCGTTGCTTTGTTGCTTCGCACCCAAGTGCATTTTGCAATCGAGGGCCCTAAGTTTTTCGCCATAAAATCGACAATTCACCGTCATACGAATGTGCTTCTGTGGCTTACTGTGCAAGCACATCAACGCCCCGACGTGCAATGACGAAGACATGCATGGGTTGGATCCACCGCATGGAATTGTGAATTTAAACATCGGACAAGCATGCATCCAAGATGATATTTTTATCTAATCGCACGCCAAACACGAAGCAATGCCATACCACAACCTGCAGCATTACTGTTACATAGATTTTGATGCTCTTTTGACAATGTTGAGCTCCCGCTCGTTTGCTATGCGTTGTGTACACACAATACACCGACCGCATATTCACATTTCACCGTGGCTATCACGTGGGCCGCCTCAACTCCCTCGGTTGACTTGGAGCACCACCAATGGGGCTTTAGTTGTGGCATAGGGATGTGTCGTAAATCGTCGAATGGAGACGTCTTCGATTGTGCACACTACACGTCAACAATTTCACCTCCGTTGTGGCCCATCCGATGGGCATTCGTAATGGATGTTTCCCGTGATATAGTAGACGATGTGGTATTGTCGTAGGTTGATGGCGGTTGACGCTTTTTGAGTTTTGTTATCTCCCTTCGATGAATGCGCTATATACGGGCAAGAAAGGATCGTAGGGATTGGTAGGGCACACCGCCAAGTGGAAGCAGCTTGTGAGTACCTCATCGACCCTCAGCCTTTTTTTCTACAATCATGCGGCTGCACAACTGATAATGTGACTTTGTCGGGACCCTATGCCCCTTGGGGCTGAGGCCCCACTCATCTTGTGGATCGGCTCTGTTGCCGCGGCTCTACTGCTAGTCGCGCTACACTACACCCCATCCCATACTCCCGTTGTGCAGCACTTGTCCCTCATCTTCTCGAAGAAGGCCCGCATTGGCACCCTCCGCAGAATGATGCCGGATCCGCACAATTGCAGTCTCCCGTCAGCGGTACACCCCCTCATCGCCTATCTCGAGGAACACTCCATTGCGCACCCGTACAACGGAACTGCCCCGAATTGGGTGGGGCCGTGCTGGGCGGCCACGCAATTCCACCAGCCTCTCCTGTTCGCGTCCACTCATGGTCGCATCCCGGTGGGGCTCATCGCGTACTGCCACGCCGCGACGCTGTATGCCCCTTGCAACGTCGCCTTCCACAAGTGCTTGCACATGTATACCCGCAAGTTTCCGACGGTTGAGGAGGTTGCCATCCATCTTGTTGATCATTCCTACCCCTTCCCGCTTCGGTTCCAGCTTTGCCCTACCCCACCCCCTTGCACACCGCACTTGTGCACACGGGGGATTTGTTCTATGCTCGCTTGCCCGCGAGCTTTGAATCACCCCTCCCCAGCATGCACCTTCCCCCGTGCATACCCACGTCCTCTACATAAACCTCCTCTCCCTTTCATTCCCCCCTTTGCGGATGTATCCCGAATGTCCACGGATGTCCGCGGATGTTTCCCGAATGTCCACGGATGTCCGCGGATGTTTTCCGGATGTCCGCGGATGTCCGCGGCTGTTTCCGGGACGTTGGCGGATGTTTCCCGGATGTCCGCGGATGTCCGCGGATGTTTCCCGAATGTCCACGGATGTCCGCGGATGTCCGCGGATGTTTCCCGAATGTCCACGGATGTCCGCGGATGTTTTCCGGATGTCCGCGGATGTTTCACGGATGTCCGCGGATGTCCGCGGCTGTTTCCGGGACGTTGGCGGATGTTTCCCGGATGTCCGCGGATGTCCGCGGATGTTTCCGGGTGCTCTCCTCTTCCAGTGCACATTCATCACTCTATGGTTGGTCACGCTCAATTCATGAATTCTTCTTGAGAAGGTCCATTTCTATTGCATTGCTAGATTGTGCGTGTGTGTGCGCGCGCGCATGATTGTCCATTGTTTTTTGAAGGGGGATGGTCTGTCCCTGCTCTCCATGTGTTGTGGCCTGACGAGCTGTTTCTCCTGGTGCCTTCGCCCTTTGCCTGCGTGGGTGTTAGTGATTTTGCATTGCATGTGCGCAGGGTACGGGTGTAGGGGTGGCGTGTCGTGTGTAGCTGCGATGCCCTGCTCCGCACTACTACATGTGGGTCTCCCTCGTTGATATTCCATCCTTTCGCATGAGCGTCCATGCACACCACGCACAACATAAACACACACATGCACACAAAAACACGCATCCAGCATAAACAAACACACACACACACAGAGAGAGAGAGAGACAGACAGACGCACACGCGCACGCACGCACCCACCCACCCACCCACCCACCCACCCACACACACCTACACCACCCAACAACTCCGCAACCCCCCACACAAACAACACAAACAAACAACACACACACGTGAACCATGTATCCCCTGTACATGCCGCTCCCCTGCACACGCAGGATCCCGTGCAGCCTGTACGCACCATCTGCGTGGTCAATCAGCGGGAAGTGCGCCAGAACATCGGCCACAGCATCCTGTACCTTCCGTTTCTGTGGCACTTCCGCGGCGTTTGCAACGTCATCGCTTACGCCTTCGAGCGGCCCCCGGACCCCGACGTCCTGCGCACGGATTGGACCTTCGCCCTCTGGCACGCGCTGTTCCCATCCATCGTGGACCTGGCGACCCTCAACACGTCGGAGGCCTTTCGGTACGTCCTCGCCCCCGTACAACCCATGGCTTTCGACTACAACTTCGTGTACCCGCCCGGCAGCGTAGACGGCCTGCGGGACCGCGTGTTCGCGGCCCACGGCATTGCCCCGGGGCCGGGGCCGGCCCCGGGCCGGCTCCCCGTGGCCCTGATCGCGACGCGCCACTCCGTGCGCGGCCGCGCCGTGCAGAACGCCACCGCGCTGGAGGCGCAGGTTGCGGCGGCGGGCTTCGAGGTCCGGCCGACGGACCTGGGGAGCCTGCCATTCGCGGCGCAGGCGGCGGCGGTGGCGGCGGCGGACGTGCTCGTGGCGCCGCACGGGGCGGCGCTCACGAACGCCTACGCGCTCCCGGCGCGCGGCTGCGTCGTGGAGCTCTTCCCGGACGGGTTCGTGGGCACGCACTACGCCGTTATCGTCCTGAGCGCACGCCGCTGCTACGCGCCCGTCGTCAACGCGGCGCCGGGGGACGGGGGCCGGCCGCGCTGGGACTGCGTGGCATGCCAGCGCGGCGCCCGCGGCGCCGACATCGTCCCGGAGCCGGACGCGCTGACGCTTGCGCTCAACTTCTGCGCGGTGTGCAGTGCACATGCGGCGGCCGGCAAGCCAGCACCCGTGACCGAAGCCGACCGCCAACATGTTGATGGGGCCGGGGCTGGGCCGGGGGGGCCGGTTGTGGACCAGTGCACCGCGTCCGACGCGCGCGCCGTGGCCTTCCTGGATCCCGCCGGCGGCGCGGCATTCGCGAATGCCGACGCGCTCGCGCAGGACCTGCAGCGCCACCTGGGCCTCGAGGCGCTGCGCTACCGCGCGCCGGTGGGTGACGCGGACGTCGCGCGCACGTACGTGCTAGTGTCGCCGTACGCGGCGTGGCTCGAGCTTGCGGCCCGGCTGCCGCGCCGCGCGTGCGTCGTGGAGGTGTTCACCCCGGCGCAGAGCAACGCCACCCGGACGATGGCGGCAGCGATGGAGCACGGGCTGTGCTACAGCCCTTTTGTCGCCCCGGGGCCCGGGCCCCCGCTGCATGTGCCCGACTGGAAGTTGCTGCTGGCGCTCTCCGTGTGCGAGTACTGCACGCGGCAACTCCGCTACCCCAAGATCTCCGGGCACTTGAGCTATTACGAGCCCTGGCACGTCCGCATTCCGCAAAAGTACCGCGAAGCCCTCGGCTAAGCAGGGCTGGCCTGTGAAGAGAACCCCAATCCTTTCTATTCGCCCTCGGGTTTCGGTGGCAATGTTGCGGTCATTCAACGGCGGTTGGCGGTCAACCGACGGCGGTTGGGGATCAACCGACGGGCGACGAGCGCGCCGGCATCCGGCCTGTGCTTGAAGAAGCTGCTGGCGGTTGCGAAAGCGGTTGGAGACAAAAGGCCGTGCGGGTAACCCCCCCCACCCCCCCACCCCCACCACCTATAACCCCATCCCCCCACCTATAACCCCCCCACCACCACCTATAACCCCACCCCCCCCACCTATAACCCCGCCCCACCCACCTAGAACCCAGCCCCCCACCTATAAACCCCCCCCACCCACCACCTATAACACCACTCCCCAACCTATAAACCCCCCCCACCCACCACCTATAACACCACTCCCCAACCTATAAACCCCCCCCACCCACCACCTATAACACCACTCCCCAACCTATAAACCCCCCCACCCACCACCTGTAACACCACTCCCCAACCTATAAACCCCCCCACCCACCACCTATAACCCCACCCCCCCCACCTATAACCCCGCCCCACCCACCTAGAACCCAGCCCCCCACCTATAAACCCCCCCACCCACCACCTATAACACCACTCCCCAACCTATAAACCCCCCACCCACCACCTGTAACACCACTCCCCAACCTATAAAACCCCCCCACCCACCACCTATAACCCCACCCCCCCCACCTATAACCCCGCCCCACCCACCTAGAACCCAGCCCCCCACCTATAAACCCCCCCACCCACCACCTATAACACCACTCCCCAACCTATAAACCCCCCCACCCACCACCTGACCCCACGCCCCCACCGACAAACCCCCCCCTCCCAACAGAAGAACCATGCCACCTTGGGCCATTTAGCCCCCCCTTTTAAACACAGGCCGTGACTTCTGTCCAGCAGCATGCGGTGCCTCCTCGGCAGCAGCAGGTTCCAGAGGAGGGACAGGAGGGTCAGCCTGGTCTGCAGCACCTTCACCCGGATCACTGCGGTGTGCAGCAGCAGGCGCATGAGGAGGGAGGCGGTCTGATGGCGTAAATTACAGTCGGGGGCACCTAATCCCCTCGCCTACAACTCTATTACCCCCCTGCACTTTCGATCAAACCGTAATGCCACTGCTCCCGGGGACGGTTGTAGGTGGTTTGGGGGGGGGGGGGGTTATAAAACGGTTGGAGAGCGGCTGGGAACCAGCGGAAGCCGTTGGGGCGGGCCGGAGCTCCGTCTCCAAGGAACGGGGCGCACATCACCTCCGCCAAGCACCGCCGTGGGGAGGGTCGGGCCTTCCTAACCTGATAACCTGACCCTGACCCTCCAACGTGACCCGCAGGTGTCGTGGACCGGGGCCGGGGGGGAGGGGGGGCTTTTGTCGGATTACGTTCTGCAGAGTAGAGCGCGCCAGCCCACCCTCCGGCATCGGGGGGGGGCCAACGCCCCCCCTGCAGCGGAGACCCGTTGCCCGGATGTCGCCCGGAGAAGGGCACCGCGAAAGCCCCGGCGTCGCCCGGCGGTTCTCGGGCCGACGGCTGTCCCTTTGGTGAGCGGACGGAGGGCCCCGTGGTCACCGAACGGGTCGGGGACACGAGGGGTGTGGGCGGTGCGCTGTAGCCCCGGTGCATGGGCGGTAGACCGACTGGCGCATGGCTGTGGGACCCCGCGGGACCGGGTCCCGCTGCTGGCCCTTGCCCTTGAACAGGCCAAATGTGTCAGGCTGGTCTGCAGATGCTGCGCGGCCGAATTCTTTTTTCGGAGGGGCCAAAAGTGGTCCGGAATCGCGAGCTCAACTTCCAAAAACTGTCACGAGGCCCATCAAATTGATCAGCGGGACGCGAAGATGTATGGGGGGGGAGGGGGGTTACTTTTTTGTTTTACCAAGCGTCAAAGGCGGTGAAAATTGGCCAAAATTGGCCGGCCGAATTCCGTCATCGGGGAGGGGGGGGGGGGGGGGCACCCCCCCCCTCCCACACACACAGAGAGAGGCAGGTTGTGGAGGGCCTGAGGACGGAGGTGTGTGGGCAGCAAAATCCGTCAAACGACCCCCGCAACAACCAGCACAGCCCCGGCACGCCAACTATTGGGCACCGCTGACACACAAACGGCACATCCTGCCACATCCAGCACAGCCCCGGCACACCAACCACTGGGCTCTGCGAACGTGGAAACGACACCAGCAGGAGCACCGGCCGCAGCGGCCGACAGAACGCAGCGACCCGACGCAACATGCGAAGGGAAGAACGGGTGACTGTCCAGGGCCCAGGTCCTGCCAAATGCCCTGCACCGACTTGGTCTCTCTGACTTGGCGCAAGATCGTCTGCTGCGCACACCGGCCCGCCCCCTCATCCCCTTGCACTCACGGGGGCTGCTCCTGGTCAGGACCCGACCCCAAAGGGGGGGGGGTCCCCCCCCCAAAATGGTTGTACAGAACAATGGGTTTTGTGGGCGCTGGAGATTTTGTTTGAGGCATACGGCAGGGGGAAATTTTTTTCTTCGCCCTTATGTGTCTATACTCAAAATACTCAGAATTTTTTGGAGACTTCAAAAATGGATGAAAAGCACAAAAAGGGATTTTGACCCCGACCCGACCTCCGGGTCGGACCTTGGCTGACGGGAGCCTGAGTTGATGGTCAAATTTTTTTTGAAAATTTTTTTACCCCACTTGTGCATATTCAAAATGATCAGCGTGTCATGGGGATCATTTTGAGGTATGTATGTTGGGGTACCCACCGCCCCCCCCCCCCCCCCCGGGGAGCCCGGCGGCTGACGACCCGACCCACCGACCCCCAAGGTTTGGGTCAACTAAAGGGGGGGGGGGGGAGGGGTCCCCCCCCCTACAACCCCCAAAACGGTTGTACACCCCCCGGGGTCACACATTGGCTGGCGGCAGCCCCCGTGCTTGCACTGCTGCGGAAGTGAGCGAAGTATGCGTTGCTTCACGGCCCTGTTGTATATCTAGACCTGAACGCCGGGGAGGGCCGTCCCAGACAAACGCCGTCCTCAACGGCAGCAGCAGAACGCCGGCTGGATCCCCACCCCACGCCGCCCCCCTGTACGACACGCTCTGTCCTGACGACATCTTTGGATGGCGTTGCGTCAGCCTCGACGACAATTTTCGCAGCAGTGCGTTGTGTCCACAACCGTCGGAGTGCCGTGACCCAGGCCTTGACTTCAGCGGCGGCGGAATGGGCCGCGAGGGTCAAAGGGCGCAGGGTCTTGCCGTCACGGATGATGTGGGCTGACCATTGTCCGGGGGAGGTTCAATGGACGAGAACAACAAATCGCATTGTTGTATGCGAAGAAAAAATCCGGCGCCGGTAGTGCCCGAATTTGTCAGCCAATAGTTCGCCGCGGCAGGTTCGCACCATCTGAAGGGCCCGGATGCGGGGGGGCTTGGTCTCCAGCCAACAGACCGGGCACCGGACGCCACGCCCGCACTGGGCAAAGCTGCAGCCCGAAGCGCTTTGGACCGGTGCTATCGAAGCGGCCCCCCCAACTCCTCCCCCATTTGGGGGACCCTGGTGTGGCAGGGGCTCTGTACTGTTTCGCAGGATGGCGAGGATGACGCTGATGTTTGTGCTTTTGTACTATGACACGCAGACCACCACCAGGGATGCATTAGAAGGAGAGGGAGCTCAGAGGTGGCCTCAGGGGCGGTTGGATAGGCGGTTGGAGGAGGTTGCCAAAGCGGCTGGGGACGGTTAGTGTCGGTTATAAATGCCATGGAAGCTGGCACTTGGCGTCAGAGAGACAGTGGCTGGGCATAGGCTGGCCGCCCTGGAGGGGGGGGGGGGGGGGTAACCTCCCCTCCTTTCCAATGCATCCGTAAGCGCCACACCCTGCGGGCAGTGCTACGTGGATGAACCTGTTGGTGGGGGCGGGGGGGGGGGGCAAGTGTCCAAACCCCCGCCCCCACAAAAAGAAATGCGCGTGTTCTTATGGTGCCTCTCCCATTCCCACCACCGCTAAGTTGGACAACAAGAACATCAGTCCTGGGCTTTTCAAAGAAAGGAACACACCGGGTGTTCCCCATGAGTCCTTTCACCTGACGATTTTTGAGATGGTCTCATCGTTCTTTTTCATTGTGATCATGGCTAGCGGTGGTGGTTGTGGGCCAACCGGCGGTGGCTGCACCAAGCGGATGCATGCACAACCAGATTTGTCTCCTCTATGCATCTTGTCCCAGTCTCATGGCGAAGGGGTTTCACAGGATACCTTCCCCCCCCCCTTTCAATAGCTACGCCCTTGTCCAGGCTGCAGCGGGTGTAGGGACCGTATTAATTTGGTACCTAATTTGAATTGGTGCAAATGTAGTACAGCCACATAAGACATGGGTTTGGTGACAAATTTGCCAGTTACATAGGGTCATGGACCCATTTATTGTGAGCATTTGCCTACTTGAACCCGCATAGCTCTGATTTTGGGGATATTTGTGCATTATATCCCCCTTTCTCGCACCAGCTCACCATGTATGTGGTACGTGCAAGCTACGGCCTTGTCCAAGCTATAGTAGGCGTGGGGACCGTATTAATTTGGGACTTTTCCGTAGCTATTACAAGGGGGGGGGGGTATGTCTGTCCCCAAAACAACCATTTTTGCTCCCCGCTTTGGCGTCCCCAACATGGTCGGCTTTGTGTTGCCATGTTCCCTCCTGGCCTTAGGGACCCCAATACAGTAGGGGCAATGCAGTGGCATCTCCCGTCCGCTCTGGAAATCCAAGTGGGGACGGAGCATTGGCTGCTCTGCACGTTGGCATTGGCTGCTCCGGACGTTGGTGCTGGCTGCTGCGGCGATGGAGCACTGGGTTGGGTGTTCATGCACAGCACGCAGTGTTCTGCGATGATGTCAGAAATTCAGAAAGACTTTCGGTTGTCCGTCCCTGGGATTTACTGTACCCACAACCTCATGCTTGGCCCGTACCCCAAGACACCACTACCAAACGCACATCGTGTGCAACACGTTAATAGCAGAGAGCAAGCGAATTGTCACCTCCAAGTTTTTGAATTCAACCGTCCAAACAACAGCAATAGGGTCATATAATCAAGGCTGATCTGCTTGAAGGTCATACGGGTGATGAGCAACACGATTCTTGCACACAGAAAGATGACACGTGGAGCCCTGCTCAGTGTCCTTTGGGGCATACCACTACCAAAGAAAAGTATCATCGGCAGCACATTCCAGCCTCATCTTCATGCCAAATGGACGCAGGGACATGTTTGCGTGGGCCCTAAGATTGAGATAACCCTTTGGCCTTCGCATCGGAAATGGCAGACAATTGCATAGCATGCAGCAACTGGCCAGAAAAGCCCATCCAATATCTCTAGAATCACCTTCCAAGGCCGAAGATGGGCAAATAAGTCCTCCACACAAGCATGATAGCAGAGCGTGCTGCAACAGGGGCCCCAAAGCAGAGAGCCGCCCTAGCTATGTAACCCTTGCCACACAGCATCCAATGCCAACATTCAGAGCCGCCTTTGCCTGTCCAAGGTTCGGCCGGTCCACGGCTCAACAAACTCGCACCTAAGTTTCATTCGGGATACACCGTAGTGATGTATTGCAAAGCCAGGGGGGGTTGCAGACAGATGCTTTACCATCTTCATTGGGGGTATGTTTGGTGTTTGCCCTTCTGTTCACCAGCTCCACATGTAGAATTCTTTTTTGTGGGCTAGGCGCGCGTTTTATTCTACGTCAGTTTTTCCACAGCTTTGCGTGCAACCTACGGCTGTGTCTCGGATAGAGTGGGTTGCTGTACGGGCTGGATTAATTTGGCACTCTGCTTTACGTTGGGACAAAAAAAAAGGGCGGTGGAAACAAGCATCGTCGGAACCACATCTCACGCAGCAATATCCCTGACGCAAACGCAACGATTGACCTAATTTTGGAAGGTTCAAATCCCACTTTTGGCGCTGTCTGGCTCGTGAGGATTGCATGCCTCACTTTTTCTGATGGGGAGCGCCCCGTCCTCCCGATGGCGGGATCTGATGTGCTGTCCGTTGGGCTGTAGCTACTGCAGCGGTCGCTGGCCCTGCTCCAAGTGCCTCCGGTACACTTCTCACCTGCTGTTCCATGTATGGCCTTCAAGTGGTCTGTTTGCAAGTGCCGCAGCGTTGGCGCTGATCGCCATCGGCTGCTGTTGTGCGGGTGTTGGTCAACGTCCACTCGCCGCCCAGTCATGTCCACACGCATCGGCCAATTCCCCACCCATCGTTCGCTGTCAGCTACTTCCACCCGCAGTCGGCGGACATGCGACCGCTGCGGGAAGCTGTAACCGCTGCCGTTTGTATTCCAACCGCTTTGGCGGTATGTAAACCCTTCGGCGGTTGGTAAATCGGTTGCTAGTTTTCAACGGTATTTCCGCCGCCGTCGTGTCCTGCTGGACAGTCATTACCTGGTCCTCGTTGCAGTGTACACGCCCCCACACTACTTTGTCGTCTCTACTCTCCGCAGTCCTACTCAGTCATACGTCAGATTTGGGTGGCTCCTATTGAGCCACAGATCAGATGTGGGTGGGTGCCATCGAGTGGCACAACAGATACGTGCAGGTCCTACCGAGGTACATCAAACGGGGGGATATGCCACTGAACATGAGGTGTGGGGGGTGGGGGTGGATTTGGATGGTCCTACCGAGCAGCACTATCAGCAGGTTCTCGCGCTGAGCGCGTGTGTCGCGTCCGCTGCTGCCGCAGGTCTTGTGCAAGGTTGGCCCATGGAGTCCCCGGGGATTGCCCCGGCACCGGCCTATGCCATGGAGCCGCCCCAGAAGTCGGGGGCTTTGAAGCGGCGCCCGGGCACACAGTGGGTGTTCTACGTGTGCCGGCTCCCCATGTCCGAGCCCGAGATTCGCGGCTTCATGGCGCAGGCGGAGGGCCTGCTGTCCGTGGACGTCCTGACCGACGACGCGGGGTACCCCACGGGCTTCGGGTACGCGCAATACCGCACCCCCGACCTGTGTGCCCGGGCCATCGAGGCCCTGAGCGGCACGGAAATCGCCAGCAGCATCACCATTCAACTGCGCCCCAGCCCAGGGCCCCCTGCTGCACGCGCCGCGAAGGTACTGACCCATCGCCGCCGTCGCCTTTGCTCAGTGGTTGCCGGGGGGGGGGGGGGGGCACCCGAAAAAGGTTTGTATACCGAAAATCGCCCTCCAATTCTGAGCCTCTTTTGTAACTTTCACTTCTCCCCCCGGAGGAATATTTTGATGCGGCCGGGTGGGTCAGCCACGGGGCCAGGGCTCTGAATGACCCCCCACCCCCCGCCCTGGGTTTGACCAAAGAGACATTCGATAGCCCGTGGGCGAACTCAAGGCGGCATTCCGTAGTGGTTTGGAAGTGCTGCAGTGCAGCAGAACAATTGCGAGCCGTGACCGGTCGCCTGTGACACGGCGGCGTTCGGGAGCCGAGTATCCGTTGCTTTGTGGCCCCCCGCCCTGGGTTTGTGGGATGGTGGGGTGTGATCTGTGCCCTGGGAGCGGGAAGAGCTGACCCAGGCAGCCCAGGAAACATTCAATAGCTATGCCTGTCCGGCGACCTCAAGGCAACACTCGGTGCTGGTCCGGTTTTGCATTGCAATTTGGGGACAGCGAACAGTTTTGAATTGAACTGAGTGAGTCTGAATCGAGGTCAGGATCGTGATGCTTACTTCAAAACCTGACGTCATGGCCCGGGGCCGTGGAGTGGGTGGCAGGTGTGCCGTTGGTGCATCTGCGCACCCCGGTTTAGGACATGAGGCATACACCGCGGTTTCGGCCGCTGTGTTGTTAGGGTAAGGTCTCATGTGAGGGCCGTGGCCAAGGAGTGCCGGCATCTGCGCCCCAGGTGTATACGTTGGGGGCGCACTGTGCGCTGTGCGAAAAGTCGGCTGCTTTCCACCACCGGTAGCCACGGGTCCCAGGGTCCTGAATTCTGCACCCCCGATGCTGTTTTGAATGGATCATGCATGCCTCTGTAGGTGGGTGGTTTTCAGGGGTGTTCCTGGGATAAACAACGTAATGATTTTGGCGCTGTGCGAAAACGCCCCCATTCTCAGAAGGGTATACACAGCTTTTCTTTTCCTATCGTGTACATCGGGGGCATGTTGTGTGGTGTGCACCCGCTGTGCACCAAGTTTGCACAGGATCATACACATCGACACACCTACAACATTGCTTTGTCCAAAAATGCCAAAGTGGTGTCGCAACTAGACAAAAAGTTCCCCAATTTCTCAGTTTAAGATGTGTGCTGTGCACAAACGCCCCCACATTGAGGCTTTACTTACCATGTTTGGTCTTTTGCCAGTTGCAAGTTCGCGAATTGCTGAAAGCAGGTCTGGCCTGCAAGTTGGACATTGCTTTGCGGGGGCTTCAGCGCATGATGGAATGGATCCCCCCCCCCCCCCTGGGCAGGGATGCATTAGAATGGAAGGGACCTGAGACGCGGCCCCAGACACAGTTAGACAGGCAGTTGGAGGAGGTTGCCAAAGCGGTTGGAGGAGGTTGCCAAAGCGGTTGGGGGCGGTTACTGCCGGTTATAAATGCCATTGAAGCTGGCATTTGCCGTCAGGGAGACAGTGGCTGGGCATAGGCTGGGCGCCCTGGAGAGGGGGGGGTAAGCCCCCCCCCCCCTCTCCCATGCATCCCTGCTCTGGGGCCCTGGGCTTCCGGGGTCCGTCAGCAGTGGTCCCTGTGGATCCAGAGCTCCTTGTTGTAGGTGGCGTGAGAGTTGTCTAGACTGATATGGGTCATAGCCATGATACTTGTAAGCGGCGATGTGTCTTGTTGTGAGTGTTCTCTTGTGGGTCTCCTGTCACTCTACCGCCTGCACTCTTTGACTTTCCCATTTTGTGTCTTTTCGGGTCTTGTGATGCGACTGTTGCCTTGAAGGGATGCAGGTGATGTTTGTGCTGCTGCGCTGGAAGCGACTTGCTGGAGCGTAGGACACGCCCTTGACAAGAAACTGGTCCAAATCAGCCTGAAACCCTGTGTTTTGAGACGTTTCAGGCGGCCTTCAGGCCGCCCGGCCTGCTGCCAAGCCAGCCTAGCTGCCCCGCCCATGCCCTTCGCTCAAGCCTGAGGTGTGGCCATGGCCCTTACTGGTGGGTCTCACTGCCGCATGCCGGGTGCAGTGCTGAGGGGTGTCCTCTTGTGGGCAGGCCCTAAGGCCGGCCCTGGAGGTGGAGGTGGAGGCCTCGAGGCCCAGTCTGACAATAGTCTCCATCTTTTGCTGTCTGTCTCCATTTCGGTGGCTGCAGACAGAAGGGCTTCGAACGATTGGTTGGAGCATTGCCCGTTCATGTCTGGCGACACAATGTGCGTGACCGGCTTCGTTTGAGACGCCGTGTCCTTGTTAGGGTTGTGCTTGGTGTTTGGCCCACGGGACAGGGGTTGGGTTGGTGGGTGGCTATGAGGGCCAGAGTTTTGCTTAACAACTCAGCATCTCCTGGGGGTGGGTGAGGGGGGGTCTGACAGCCCCCCCCCCCCCCCCTTTAAGTGATTGGGCAATTTTTTCTCCGGGTCTTCGGCCAATCACAAATTTTCTCTGGCACGTCAGCAGTTTAGGCCAAAAAATTTCTTCGCTGCCTCTAACAACTCAGGGTCTCGTGGGGGGGGGGGGTCCCCCCACAGCCCCCCCCCCCCCCATTGACCCCTTGAGCAAAATCACCTCGAAGAGAGGTTGTTAGATCAAGCGCAGGCGCGGGCGTCGTATACTCCCCCCTTTTTAGGGGTCGTTCGCGTAGCATACCCCAAGGTATGGTTTCCGACGTCGAACCCATCATTTTAGGATCAAAAATGATCCCCCAATGATTTTTTTTGGAATTTGACCCCTTTACCCCCCCTTGCACCTAGGTACCCCTTTTGGGGGGGGGGACTTCTTTGCGTATTGTGGCCGCTGTGTGTGTATTTGGACTTGGGCCCCGAAGAACTTTTTTCTTGTATACAGACCCCCTAACCCATGGCGGGGTCCCGGGTCCCAACTCTAGGTACCCCCAGTCGCCCCCCCCCCCCCATATGGCCCCTTGCTAGTGAGGACTTAGCCATTTTCATGGTGGGTAGGCTGTTTAGTGACACTTGAAAAATCTTCAAAATTCGACTTTTTCCGAAACCCTTCTGATGCCCCTAGGATGGGTTTGTGTGATCATTTGGTGACAATACGGTTACTTGAGCACCCATGGGGACCCACGTAGTGGCCGCTAGGGCCATGTAGTCCGAGCCATGGGCCCTCCAAAAGCCTCAAATTTGCTGTATGTCGGTGGGTTAGTGGCATTTGGTGTGCGCAAAAACTGCTCAAGCAGTTTTCCACCCTCTACAGCTCAAAAAGGGAATTTTTTTCATTTGTTTTTTTGGATGTTCTGACCATTCCCAATGATGAATTATCCTATGTAAAGCATGATTTAGACCATTTTTGTGTGTTTTTCACCCTATTTGGGGGCTGGGGCACAACCTGCTGATGCAATTTTCCAGCCTATGCAGCTGAAAAATGCAAAGTTTTGAAACTGATTTTTTTTATATTTTGACCATTCAAAATGATCAAATCTCCCATGTAAAGCATATTTTAGACCCTCTTTATGTGTTTTTCACCCTATTTGGGTTTTTTATGTTGCGGGGGGGGGGGGGGGGCAAGGGGTCTAGGGCACAACCTGCTAATGCAGTTTCCCGGCTTCTGCAGCTCAAAAATGGAAATTTCCGAAACTGATTTTTTTTTACATTCTAACCATCCACAATGATCAAATATCCTATGTAAAGCATGTTTTAGACCCTATTCATGTGCTTTTCACGTCCCTCCTGGCCGCCGTGCAGACCCGGGGGGGGGCTTGTAGGGGTGGCCACGGGCGTCTGAACTCGACTCGGCCCACCTCCCCGCCCCTCTGCCTCTGTACATATTCCAGTGGACGCTAAAAGACGAATGCCCTTTTCATGTGCTTTTCACCCTATTTGGGTGTTTGGACGGGGGCAAGGGGCTGGGGCACAACCTGCTTGTGCAATTTTCCACTCTCGGCAGCTCAAAAATGGAACTGATTTGTTTGATGTTTTTACCATTCAGAATGATCAAATATCCTACGTAAACCATGTTTTAGACCCCCTATACGTGTTTTTCACCCTATTTTGCTGTTGGAGGGGGGATGGGGGTTTTCTGAATGACTTCGTGACTAGCTAACTGATTGACTGACTGTGCGCCCTCCCTCTTTGAGGTGTCTTGCCGATAGGCAATAGATTTCTGATGAGGGCAGAAAGTTTGCATACCTCACATGGGCCTCTCATTTTTGGCGCCCTACTCAAAGTTTCATTTTTCCTGACCGGAAGAATGGTTTTGGTTTTGGGCGGGTGAACCCCCTACCCCCCACCCCCCGTGGATAATAAGCACATCCCTGTCCTCATGTCTCTGGTTTGGTCGCCTCAGATGGCGGGGGTGGGTGGGGCTAAAGGAGGTGAGCCAAGCGAATGCGCAGTCTGTCCATCCCGCCTCGGCTTCCAGGACTCCAAATTCCCCCCCACTGCCATCGGCTGCGTCGAGCCTCGCCCCCCAAAGCCCTGCACCCCGAGCGCGGCGGTGGTGGCCCTCTCCAAGGCTGAAATGACCCGGGAACTGTTCCACGCGGTCACGAAGGTCCCCTCGGACCTGGACTACATGGCGCAGCTCATCGTGGCGAAGGCGGACCTGGACGCCAGCCCCGCGGACCGCATGGGGGGCACGCCGCTGATGCTAGCGGTGCGGGCGGGGCAGCCCGATGCGGTGGAGCTGCTGCTGCAGTACGGCGCGAAAGTGCAGCTGCAGAACCAGTCGGTCTGACCCCTCCCCTGCCGCGCCCCTGTCCCGATGTCTCGCCCTCGTTCCTGTCACAGAGCAGGCGGTCGGGTGTTGAAAAACGTCCACGTCCGAGCGCCGTCGGTTACCCTCCAGCCGCCATCGGTTACCCTCCAACCGACGTCGGGTACCCTCCAGCCGCCGTTGGTTACCCTCCAACCGCTGTCGGTTACCCTCCAACTGCGTTGCTTACCCTCCAACCGCCGTTGCTTACCCTCTAGCCGCCGTCGGTTACCCTCCAACCGCCGTCGGTTAACCTCCAATCGCTGTCGGTTACCTTCCAATCGCCATCGATTACCCTCCAACCGCCGTTGCTTACCCTCCAACCGCCGTCGGTTACCCTCCAACCGCCGCCGGTTACCCTCCAACCGCCGTCGGTGACCCCCCAATCCGTCGGTTACCTTCCAACCGCCGTTGCTTACCCTTCAACCGCCGTCGGTTACCCTCCAACTGCCGCCGGTTGCCGTCCAACCGCCGTCGGCGACCCCCCAATTGCCGCCGGTTACCTTCCAACCGCCGTTGGTAGCCCTGCAGGTGCCGTCCCATTGTGTGCCTCAATGATGAGCTGGCTCCTGGACGGCCTAGTTTTTTCACATCTGGGTGGGTCCTACTTAGTCCCGCATCAGATGTGCGCAGGTCCTACCGGGTTGCACATCGGATGTGGGTGGGTCTTACTGAGCCCCACATCAGATGGTGGATCTAACCGAGTCATACATCCGATGCAGGTGGGCGTTGCTGAGTCCGATGTGTGGGTTCTGAGCAACGCATCGAAACTTGGTGGGTTCCTTCCATCAGGTGATGAACGGACCTGGGTGGGCGAATGCTGACGCAACCACAGCTCCAACGTCACCGTACCAAGCTGGATGCCCGCAGTCAGTCTGATTCATGGCCATGACCTTCGCCATGCGGCTATGTGTCGGACCCTCAGGCACCTGACGTGTGGTGCAGCAACACCCACCCACTCCTGACGCCCCCCCCCCCCCCCACCACCTCCACTCAGGATCTAAAAGAGCTTGAACAAAAGGGAGGGGCAACATAGGCAACATACCATACCATACCATACCATACCATACCGTACCGTACCGTACCGTACCGTACCGTACCGTACCGTACCGAACCGTACCGCACCGTACCGCACCGTACCGTACCGTACCGCACCGTACCATACCATACCATACCATACCATACCATACCATACCATACCATACCATACCATACCATACCATACCATACCATACCATACCATACCATACCATACCATACCATATAGCGGAGTCCCCCCCGGCGAATCCGAGGTTCTTCCTCGAAGGGGCCCACGAGCCCAGGGGACGCCACCGGGTTTTCACGGCCAAGCCGGACGAAGCTCCCACCGGCGACCCCCCCCCGCATGGGTGGGTGCACGCGACAACCGCCAGCCCCCCCCCCCCCCCAGCCCCCCCAAAAAGGGACTCCGGCGCGGAGGGTTGGGGATATAGTCCCATGCCGCGCGGCCATGAATCGACATGGCCCTACACCGGGCGATACACGCCCGCCCCCCCCCCTCGCTCAAGAGGGGCCCCCGTCGTCCCCCGGGCAGGGAGCAACCCCCCCCCCCCCCCCCTCAAGGAGCGGCCGCCCTCGGGGGCCCTCGCCCAGCCCCCGGGGGCCTCTCGGGATTCGGCCCCGAGCCAGCACAGCCCTCCAGCCCCTCCCCCCCCCGGCCGCAGCCCTAGGGCCCGCCCGGTCTCCCACGCGCCGGCCCACGCACTACCGGGACCCGGGCCTCGGAGCCCCGGTGCCCAGCCCAGCCCGCCCCCCCGGTGTCCCTCCGGCGGGGCCCGTCCCGGTCCGGTTCGGCCGCGAGGGGACGGTGTGGCACTCCCCCCGCCTCCACCAGGATTCGCCCCCGTGGATGGTGCTCGGCGGGATTCGTCCCCGCCGAGCGGGGTGCGGGCCCCATCGCCGTCCGCAGCCCCCCCGTCACCAGCAGCGCCCCGGGCTCCCCGGCCGACTTTGGCCAGCCCCGGCCGCGCACCCGCTACGGACGGCCACACGGTGACGCTTGGCGGCCGAGCGCACCGACCCCCTTCCCCCCGAGCACGCGCGCACACGCCCCTCCCACGCCCCACCCCCCCTCTCCCCGCACACGCCGCCCCTCCCTCCCGGTCCCCTCCCTTCCTTTCGCCTCACAGGTGCAGCGAGAGAACCAACCTCGCGCCGTGACGTCAAGACAACTACGGGCCCCCCACCGCCGGCGGGGGTCCCAGGCCTACTCCCTCACTCCTGCGCCCCCCCCCCCCTCGCCCCCAGCACGCCAGGGCCGCACCAGCTGTGCTGTGCAGGCCCCACAGGCACCCCCGCACGCCAGGGCCGCACCAGCAGTGCTGAGCAGGCCCCACAGGAACCCCCGCACGCCAGGGCCGCACCAGCAGTGCTGAGCAGGCCCCACAGGAACCCCCGCACGCCAGGGCCGCACCAGCAGTGCTGAGCAGGCCCCACAGGCACCCCCGCACGCCAGGGCCGCACCAGCAGTGCTGAGCAAGCCCCACAGGCACCCCCGCACGCCAGGGCCGCACCAGCAGTGCTGAGCAGGCCCCACAGGCACCCCCGCACGCCAGGGCCGCACCAGCAGTGCTGTGCAGGCCCCACAGGAACCCCCGCACGCCAGGGCCGCACCAGCAGTGCTGAGCAGGCCCCACAGGAACCCCCGCACGCCAGGGCCGCACCAGCAGTGCTGAGCAGGCCCCACAGGAACCCCCGCACGCCAGGGCCGCACCAGCAGTGCTGTGCAGGCCCCACAGAAACCCCCGCACGCCAGGGCCGCACCAGCAGTGCTGAGCAGGCCCCACAGGAACCCCCGCACGCCAGGGCCGCACCAGCAGTGCTGTGCAGGCCCCACAGGAACCCCCAGCACGCCAGGGCCGCACCAGCTGTGCTGTGCAGGCCCCACAGGCACCCCCGCACGCCAGGGCCGCACCAGCAGTGCTGAGCAGGCCCCACAGGCACCCCCGCACGCCAGGGCCGCACCAGCAGTGCTGAGCAGGCCCCACAGGAACCCCCGCACGCCAGGGCCGCACCAGCAGTGCTGAGCAGGCCCCACAGGCACCCCCGCACGCCAGGGCCGCACCAGCAGTGCTGAGCAGGCCCCACAGGAACCCCCGCACGCCAGGGCCGCACCAGCAGTGCTGTGCAGGCCCCACAGGCACCCCCGCAGGCCAGGGCCGCACCAGCAGTGCTGGGCAGGCCCCACAGAAACCCCCGCACGCCAGGGCCGCACCAGCAGTGCTGAGCAGGCCCCACAGGAACCCCCGCACGCCAGGGCCGCACCAGCAGTGCTGAGCAGGCCCCACAGGCACCCCCGCACGCCAGGGCCGCACCAGCAGTGCTGAGCTGGCCCCACAGGAACCCCCGCACGCCAGGGCCGCCCCAGCTGTGCTGAGCAGGCCCCACAGGCACCCCCGCACGCCAGGGCCGCACCAGCAGTGCTGTGCAGGCCCCACAGAAACCCCCGCACGCCAGGGCCGCACCAGCAGTGCTGAGCAGGCCCCACAGGAACCCCCGCACGCCAGGGCCGCACCAGCAGTGCTGAGCAGGCCCCACAGAAACCCCCGCACGCCAGGGCCGCACCAGCAGTGCTGAGCAGGCCCCACAGGAACCCCCGCACGCCAGGGCCGCACCAGCAGTGCTGAGCAGGCCCCACAGGCACCCCCGCACGCCAGGGCCGCACCAGCAGTGCTGAGCAGGCCCCACAGAAACCCCCGCACGCCAGGGCCGCACCAGCAGTGCTGAGCAGGCCCCACAGGAACCCCCCGCACGCCAGGGCCGCACCAGCAGTGCTGAGCAGGCCCCACAGGAACCCCCGCACGCCAGGGCCGCACCAGCAGTGCTGAGCAGGCCCCACAGGAACCCCCGCACGCCAGGGCCGCACCAGCAGTGCTGAGCAGGCCCCACAGGCACCCCCGCACGCCAGGGCCGCACCAGCAGTGCTGTGCAGGCCCCACAGGCACCCCCGCACGCCAGGGCCGCACCAGCAGTGCTGTGCAGGCCCCACAGGAACCCCCGCACGCCAGGGCCGCACCAGCAGTGCTGAGCTGGCCCCACAGGAACCCCCGCACGCCAGGGCCGCACCAGCAGTGCTGAGCAGGCCCCACAGGCACCCCCGCACGCCAGGGCCGCACCAGCAGTGCTGAGCAGGCCCCACAGGAACCCCCGCACGCCAGGGCCGCACCAGCAGTGCTGAGCAGGCCCCACAGGAACCCCCGCACGCCAGGGCCGCACCAGCAGTGCTGTGCAGGCCCCACAGGAACCCCCGCACGCCAGGGCCGCACCAGCAGTGCTGAGCAGGCCCCACAGAAACCCCCGCACGCCAGGGCCGCACCAGCAGTGCTGAGCAGGCCCCACAGGAACCCCCGCACGCCAGGGCCGCACCAGCAGTGCTGAGCAGGCCCCACAGGAAGCCCCGCACGCCAGGGCCGCACCAGCAGTGCTGAGCAGGCCCCACAGAAACCCCCGCACGCCAGGGCCGCACCAGCAGTGCTGAGCAGGCCCCACAGGAACCCCCCGCACGCCAGGGCCGCACCAGCAGTGCTGTGCAGGCCCCACAGGAACCCCTGCACGCCAGGGCCGCACCAGCAGTGCTGTGCAGGCCCCACAGAAACCCCCGCACGCCAGGGCCGCACCAGCAGTGCTGTGCAGCCCCCACAGGAACCCCCGCACGCCAGGGCCGCACCAGCAGTGCTGAGCAGGCCCCACAGGCACCCCCGCACGCCAGGGCCGCACCAGCAGTGCTGTGCAGGCCCCACAGGAACCCCCGCACGCCAGGGCCGCACCAGCAGTGCTGAGCAGGCCCCACAGGCACCCCCGCACGCCAGGGCCGCACCAGCAGTGCTGAGCAGGCCCCACAGGAACCCCCGCACGCCAGGGCCGCACCAGCAGTGCTGTGCAGGCCCCACAGGAACCCCCGCACGCCAGGGCCGCACCAGCAGTGCTGAGCAGGCCCCACAGGCACCCCCGCACGCCAGGGCCGCACCAGCAGTGCTGAGCAGGCCCCACAGGAACCCCCGCACGCCAGGGCCGCACCAGCAGTGCTGAGCAGGCCCCACAGGAACCCCCGCACGCCAGGGCCGCACCAGCAGTGCTGAGCAGGCCCCACAGGAACCCCCGCACGCCAGGGCCGCACCAGCAGTGCTGTGCAGGCCCCACAGGAACCCCCGCACGCCAGGGCCGCACCAGCAGTGCTGAGCAGGCCCCACAGAAACCCCCGCACGCCAGGGCCGCACCAGCAGTGCTGTGCAGCCCCCACAGGAACCCCCGCACGCCAGGGCCGCACCAGCAGTGCTGTGCAGGCCCCACAGGCACCCCCGCACGCCAGGGCCGCACCAGCAGTGCTGTGCAGGCCCCACAGGAACCCCCGCACGCCAGGGCCGCACCAGCAGTGCTGTGCAGGCCCCACAGGCACCCCCGCACGCCAGGGCCGCACCAGCAGTGCTGTGCAGGCCCCACAGGCACCCCCGCACGCCAGGGCCGCACCAGCAGTGCTGTGCAGGCCCCACAGGCACCCCCGCACGCCAGGGCCGCACCAGCAGTGCTGAGCAGGCCCCACAGGAACCCCCGCACGCCAGGGCCGCACCAGCAGTGCTGAGCAGGCCCCACAGGAACCCCCGCACGCCAGGGCCGCACCAGCAGTGCTGTGCAGGCCCCACAGAAACCCCCGCACGCCAGGGCCGCACCAGCAGTGCTGAGCAGGCCCCACAGGCACCCCCGCACGCCAGGGCCGCACCAGCAGTGCTGAGCAGGCCCCACAGGAACCCCCCGCACGCCAGGGCCGCACCAGCAGTGCTGTGCAGGCCCCACAGGAACCCCCGCACGCCAGGGCCGCACCAGCAGTGCTGTGCAGGCCCCACAGAAACCCCCGCACGCCAGGGCCGCACCAGCAGTGCTGTGCAGCCCCCACAGGAACCCCCGCACGCCAGGGCCGCACCAGCAGTGCTGAGCAGGCCCCACAGGCACCCCCGCACGCCAGGGCCGCACCAGCAGTGCTGTGCAGGCCCCACAGGAACCCCCGCACGCCAGGGCCGCACCAGCAGTGCTGAGCAGGCCCCACAGGCACCCCCGCACGCCAGGGCCGCACCAGCAGTGCTGAGCAGGCCCCACAGGAACCCCCGCACGCCAGGGCCGCACCAGCAGTGCTGTGCAGGCCCCACAGGCACCCCCGCAGGCCAGGGCCGCACCAGCAGTGCTGAGCAGGCCCCACAGCAACCCCCGCACGCCAGGGCCGCACCAGCAGTGCTGAGCAGGCCCCACAGGAACCCCCGCACGCCAGGGCCGCACCAGCAGTGCTGAGCAGGCCCCACAGGAACCCCCGCACGCCAGGGCCGCACCAGCAGTGCTGAGCAGGCCCCACAGGAACCCCCGCACGCCAGGGCCGCACCAGCAGTGCTGTGCAGGCCCCACAGGAACCCCCGCACGCCAGGGCCGCACCAGCAGTGCTGAGCAGGCCCCACAGAAACCCCCGCACGCCAGGGCCGCACCAGCAGTGCTGTGCAGCCCCCACAGGAACCCCCGCACGCCAGGGCCGCACCAGCAGTGCTGTGCAGGCCCCACAGGCACCCCCGCACGCCAGGGCCGCACCAGCTGTGCTGTGCAGCCCCCACAGGAACCCCCGCACGCCAGGGCCGCACCAGCAGTGCTGTGCAGGCCCCACAGGCACCCCCGCACGCCAGGGCCGCACCAGCAGTGCTGTGCAGGCCCCACAGGAACCCCCGCACGCCAGGGCCGCACCAGCAGTGCTGTGCAGGCCCCACGGGAAACGGGCAGCGCCCCCCCACGCCCGCGCTCGTGCGGTTCAGGGTTACGCAGGCAGATTGCCCCCTCCCCTGTCGTGGGGGAGCGGCGGCCGGAAGCAAGGGGAATCGGGGCCCCGCAGGTCCCCGAACAGGTGGTCCCTCCATCCAGCCCCCCCACCCCGCCTCTGTCATGCACAGGTCGGGTCACCCTCCCCCCCGCAGCGGGGGAGGGCTCCAGGGTAACACACACAGGTGGCTCCTCCCTCCTCCGTGCGCGCGCACCCCCCCCCCCCCCTCCACACCACGGCGGCCCCCACCCCCCCCCCCCCCCCCCCTCGGTCGTTGTCGGCACACGCCCGGCCAGCGTGACGCCGGCCGACTGCTCCCTTGCGCCCTGCCCAGGGAGAGCGTGTCTGGCAATTTCTCCCGCCGGCACGTGCTGGGTGCCCTCACAGCAACAACAACAACAACATACCATACCATACCATACCATACCATACCATACCATACCATACCGTACCATGCCATGCCGTCTCCCTTTGCTCAAGAACTAGAATACCTGCCGCTTGTTGGGCCTAACAAAGAAGACAGTGCTGGTAGAATAAAGGCAGCCACACCGAGCCACAGGTCACCTCAGATCTATTGGCCCAACCCTTGCAGATGTTCACCTGAGTCTTACCGGCAGTACTGCCTCTCACGGGATCAAGCACCCTCCGGTCGTGACCGCCCTGCCCTGCCGCAGTCCCGCCCAATCCGCTGACCGTGCTCAGGGGCAGACCGCGATGATGCAGGCGGCGGACATATCCCAAGAAGCGATCCTCAAGCTCTTGGTGTGCTACAGCACCCTGAACCTGCACCCTCCCGCTGCGGCCCCCGCGGTGCCGGGCCTGCCCGGCGTCCCCGTCCCGCCCCCGGGCTTGTTCCACCTCCACCACCACCACATGCACGCCATGTCCCCCGCCGTCATGGCCGCAGCCCATGCCCACGCCCTCACCCATGGCCACCACCACCACCACCACGCGATGATGCCCTTCGGGCGCGGGGTGGCCCTGGGCACAGAGCCCTCCGAGCACACCAGCGGCGCCGACGGCAAGGGCCCACCTTCGACGTCCGCAGCATCGCTGGATGCCATGGACCCGCAGACACGCCTGACGAAGATGCAGGAGAAGCAGCAGCAGATGCGGGAGGCGGGAGCACCGGCGGCGGTTGCTGCGCCCGGTTCGGTGATCGCGGCCGCGCGCGCTGCCTCCAGTGCGCCCGGCGGCAAGGCAGGGTACCCGCCCCCGGCCGCCGCCGCAAAGGGCAAGGGTGGTAAAGGCGATGCCGAGGGGCCTGGGGGCTGGGGTGCATGGGGAAAGGGGGAGGCAGGTGCAAAGGGCGAGGGGAAGGGCGATTCCTATGGAGGCAAGGGTGGTAAAGGCGAGGGCTATGCTGGCAAGGGCGATGCGTGGAGTGGCAAGGGCGATGGTTGGAGTGGCAAGGGCGATGCGTGGAGTGGCAAGGGCGATGCGTGGAGTGGCAAGGGCGATGCGTGGAGTGGCAAGGGGGATGGCTGGAGTAGTAAGGGCGATGGTTGGAGTGGTAAGGGGGATGGCTGGAGTAGTAAGGGCGATGGTTGGAGTGGCAAGGGCGATGCGTGGAGTGGCAAGGGCGATGCTTGGAGTGGTAAGGGGGATGGCTGGAGTGGTAAGGGCGATGCATGGAGTGGTAAGGGGGTTGCGTGGGGGGGCGGAAAGGGCGACGAATGGGGTGGTAAAGGAGACGGCTGGGGTGTGGGTAAGGGGGATGCGTGGGGTGGGAAGGGCGATGCATGGGGTGGTGGTAAGGGTAAGGGCGACGAAAAGGGCGGTAAAGGAGACGCCTGGGGCGGTAAAGGGGATGCCGGGAAGGGTGCATACCCCGGAGGCAAGGGCAAGGGGGATGCCCACCCAGCGCCTGGTGTCCTGGATGCAGCCCCCGGTGCCAAGGGTGAGGCGGGGAAAGGGGCGGCGTTCGGCAAAGGAGGCAAACCCGACGCGTACGCGGCCTCTGGGAAGGCCGGGAAGGGGCCCGCATTCCCCGGGAAGGGCGACGCCCTCGCCGAGAAGGGGGGCAAGCCCGGCGCCGGGAAGGCTGACGGGAAGGGCGCCCCGGCCCCGGCCCCCGGCAAAGGCGGCCGCGGCGCCCCGGCCCCCGCCGCGGCACCGGGGGCGTACCCCTACGCCCCCCCAACCGCCCCAGCGCCGGCCCCGGCGGCATCGGCGGCCCGCGCCAGCCCCCCTGGCTACGCCACCGCGACCGCCCCCCCGTCCACCAGCAGCAGCACCACCACTTCCTCGTACCCCACCGACCCGGCGTACTGGCGGAACTACTACAACTGGTACTACAACACCTACGGGGTCCACTACCCGGGGGCCCCCGCCGACCTCTCCGGACCCCCGGCCGAGACCCCGGACACCCCCTCGTACTCCACCACCGCCGGCCCCTACGCTGCCTCCTCGTACCCGTCGTCAAGCTACCCCGCCACCGACCCCTACGCCCCCGCCACCAGCGCTGCCTCCACCGCGCCGTACCCCACCAGCGGTGCCTACGGCGCCGAGGACCCGTACAGCAGCTACGCGACGCCGGCGACGCCGGGCGCGGCATCGGCCGCGTACCCCCCGTACCCCTCCGGCAGCGACCCCTCCTCCTACGCCTACTCCAGCTCCTCCCCCTCCGCTTACCCCCCCGGCTCCACCGCCGGCGCGGCGGTGTCGCCGTACGTCGTCGCGCCCGAGACCGTCCCCTCCACCGACCCGTCGAGCGCGTACTACTCCGGCTACGGGGCCGCGTACTCGGCCCCGGGCGGGTCGTACTCCGCGGCGTACCCGGGCGCGGAGCCGGCGGCGAAGCGGCCGAAGCCCAACGATGCGGACACGACCTCCACGATTGAGAGCTACATCGCTGCAAAGTACGCGGCGAAGCAGACGGGGAAAGCGTAGGGGGCGCGGGCCATGCGGGGGTGGGGAGGGGGGTCATCGATGGGGAACGGGTTTGGCCAGGCAGGCGTCTGAGGGCAAGGGGTGCTCAAAGCGGTTACCTGCGGTTGGGTGGCGGTTTCCGTCGGGTGCAAACCGGTTGACGGGCTGTTGGGGGCGGGGGAAACGCGGTTGGAAGGGCTGACTGTGGGCGTGGGACGATGCTCCCCCCCCCCTCCCCCCCTTCCCTCACGCCCAGGCCTGGGGGTGGCTGGGGGGCAGTGAGCGCGGAGTGCTGCGATGCCGGGACGATCTGGGGTGCATAGGGGGTACTTCGGTATGCGGGTCCGATGTCTGAGCATCGCTCGCCGACACGCTACCCCCCGACTGAAGCGCGGCCCCTACCCTCGGTGTCACGCCGTGGGTTCGAATCCCGCCCCTGAGAGTCTTGGGGAGGGTGTGGCCGCCGCGGCCGCACTCCTGGCGCCCGATCGAGTCCCAGCTTCCGGGCTTTGGGGGACCGGGGACCGGATGCCCGAGTTTTGGGATAGAAGAGTGACGTGCACGCAGGCGCTGCGGGACGTGTGACGCAGTTGTGCAGGGGGTGGGTCGGAGAGGGTGTGCAGAGGATAGGGCAAAGGGGGCGGCAAGGGACGGAGGCACAAGTAACGCGAATCCCGACAGTCCGCCCAGCGCCCTCGTTCCCCCATCCACCTCAGACAGCCACCCCCCCCCCCCCCAGCCCCAGGGATGCACAAGAAGGGAAGGGACCGCAGAGGCGGCCCCCGAGGCGGTTAGGCAGGCGGTTGAAGGAGGTTGCCAAAGCGGTTGGGGGCGGTTACTGTCGGTTACAAATTCCACTGAAGCGGGCACTTGGCGTCAGAGAGACAGTGGCTGGGCATAGGCTGGGTGCCCTGGAGGCGGGGGGGGGGGTACCCCCCCCCCCCTTCCTATGCACTTATGCCTGACTGTGGAGTGCATTACCTCTGGTTTGCATTTGTCTGTTTTTTAATTAGGTCACACCCCCCTTTCCTATGCATCTCTGCCCACCCCCCCGTCCTATTCTCCCCCGAGGGGTGAACGACCGGTTATTGAGCACTTCACCGACGGCTGCGGGCGGTTCGTACGGAGCAACGGGCGCCCGGCGCCGCCGAGCGGCAGGAGTACCCCACGGCGGCCGGTGGGTAACCGACAGAACTCCGGCGGTTGGTGAGTCAGGCAATGGCAATTTGGTGGGTGGATGGACGGCGCTTGGGGCATCAGCGGCGCTTGGTGGCGTGTATAGTGTAATGAAGTGCAGTGGAATGAAGCGTTGGGAAGTGCAAGAAGTACATGTGGTTTGACAGAGCGAAGGAGGACGGGGGGGACCACCCGAATCAATCGTGTTTTTAACTGCGTCGACCATTAGTGAAAGCCCGGGACAGGGACGCCAGCCCCCTGATCACGGGTTTACCTGGAGAGCCTCTTTTCTTGGTGGGGAAATCGACGGCATTTGGAGGGGGACTGCCGGCGTCTGGGCGTCGGTCACCCTCCGAAGAGCCGCCGGTCGCTGTCAACGTCCTCGGAAACCGCCATCACTCCAACCGCCGTCGGCCTCCCCTCGAACTGCCGTCGCCGGACCATCCAACTGCTCTTGCTGTACCCTCCACACGCCGCCGTTGGGCTCCGTCAAATTTGCCCCCAACCGCGTTTTGCAGGGGACATCGTTGACGGTGGGAGGGTGAACCGACGGCGGTCGGGATGCCGTGGGGAACGGGCACGAGGGCCTCGCTGCTCGGGCCGTCCGGCCGGCGGTTGCGGCGTGGGGCTCCGTCCGTCCTCGTCCGTGGCCCACGTTTCTGAACCTCCCGGGACCAGCACGGGTCATGCTCTGGAGGAGTTGTGCGGGGCGATGATGGAGTTTCGCGGCGGTTGTGCTGACCCCTCCCCCCCCCCCCCCGTTGGTGTTGGCCCCGGGTGGCGTGGGGGGGGGGGGGAGGTAGTACTCTGCTGCTGCTGGGCGATGCATTGGGGGTGTCGGTGCGAGGGCACACACCTTGGGCACGCCCATTGTCAGGCCCAAGCGCAAACGTGGACCGCGCCGCTGCAGTCGGCGTTCTGCACAAGAATCGGGCACCTCGCGTTTCGCGCACCAGTGATCGCGCACGATGAGCACGCGCGGCGTGCGCAGGGGAGGGGGTACGTTCCGCCTCACAAAAAAAAAAGCAAAACGGACCAGCGACGGGGCATTCCGCAAACCTGCGCCTTGCGGTACCGTTTGGACAATCGTCCGTCGCCCCCTGAGCCGGGCATCCCTCGCCAAACCCACGGCTGCGGATTACGGGAGCACCGGCGGGGGCGATCGTGTTCTCGCGGCCGTTTCGGCGCCGCACGGGCGCAGCACCGGACAAGACCCAACGACGAGCCCTCCCTCACACCCACCCAAAGCCCCTCCCCCGGCCGCACTCCCTCCTCCTCTTACCCGGTGACTCACAAGTTCTTTGTGGCCACCCAGCCATTGACCACCTGGTGACCTGCCACCTGCTGACTGACCACCCACGGGGCTGCCTCCCTCTCTCCCCCCTATGTCCCCCTCGCCCCCCCAGCCCTTCCTACCTCCCTACCTGCATGCAGGCCTGCATGTGGTTTTTCTGTCTGACCTTGCGTACCAGAGATTCCTGTTTTTTTTTGTGGTGGGGGGGGGGCTTTTTTCTTTTAATTTCTTCATTTTTTTGCCAGTGTATCTCGTCTCGTTCAACAGTGGCTCAATTCTGATAGCCCATCTCTTGTCCTCTCAGAACCCCCTGCCCGTGGCCCCCCCCTTCCAAGTTTCTGCACGTTT
The DNA here is from genome assembly GCA_964036045.1 of Eutreptiella sp. 'Long Island Sound 2002'. NCBI lineage: Eukaryota > Euglenozoa > Euglenophyceae > Eutreptiales > Eutreptiaceae > Eutreptiella > Eutreptiella sp. 'Long Island Sound 2002'. The sequence goes on from OZ038402.1 coordinate 10,395,137, forward strand.
TCAACCCCCCCCCCCCAAGACCTCCAGGAAAGGCTCCCTGATGGCAGGGTGATACGATATTTAAGTAGGATTCAAAATAAATTGGTTTGCAGGGCATAAGAATGACACATGTATGCACTGCTACTGTGCTCCAATGACAAGCATCTTGGTGAATACATCCCGTGCATTTCTGTTTTGCATCGTGTTTTGCTCACGGACCAGAGTAATCCAGAGTTCCAGATTTCCAGATTTTCAGGACTTTTCCTGCATTCTCAGAATTGCCTTTGAAATGTGCTAAAAGCTCCGTTGTGAGGACAAGGAAAAGTTGGAGGAAGAGGCAATTTGTGGGTTGTCCTTTTGTGGCTGACTGCTGGCTGCAGAGTGTGTAACCTGAGGAAAACGTGTGATGAAAATATTTGGTGAAAAGAAAGGGCACAACAACGAAAATAGTTCTGCTCAGGACAAGCACAATGGCAACTCCTGGCCATGTTTCAGGACACAGCAGTTGTGTGCATGGCAGCGATCTTCATCACCTCCCTGGCTCTTCCCACACGGGGAGTGTTTTTGCCAATGCTAATACCTTACTAAAGTAGTATCAGCAGCCACAACAACCACCGCACAACCATGCTGCCACCACCAACAATGAGCAACAATGACAACAGCAACAACAGCAGTACCAACAACAACAGCAGCAGCGGCGGTGGCGGCGTCACCGGTAGCTGCAGCAGCCACAACAGCAACAACAACAACAACAACAACAACAACAACAACAACAACAACAACAACAACAACAACAACAACAACAACAACAACAACAACAACAACACCAACAACAACAACACCAACAACAACACCACCAACAACAACACCAACAACAACACCAACAACAACAACACCAACAACAACACCAACGACAACAACAACAACAACAACAACAACAGGAACAACACCAATGACAACAACAACAACAACAACAGGAACAACAAAGATGACCACAGCAACGACAACCATTATTGAGTGATATTCCAATCCCCACGGTGGATTCTGCAGTGGATTGTGCGCTGTCTTCATCAGTTTGCTGTTAGCGCAGTTTTCCCGGCTTTTAATTTGCCTAAACCCTGGAAAGCAACCCGGAGAACAAGTTGTAGTGATGGTATTGGGGGCGCGCCGTGCGCTGTGCCCGCGCTGTGCGAAAACGCCCCCATTTTCCCAGTGGCAAAGGCATGACCATCTGCTCAGTGTGTGTTGGTGACGTGTGCTGTGTGTGTTGTGCTCTGCTCATGTAACCCCAAGATCTGAAATTCCAAACCTGCTACTTTTTTCCGGGTATACAACACAATCTGAGTGGGGGCCTGCCACCCAAAAACCCATGCTATGGGGAAAAAATCCCGAGAAAGCACTACAATTGTTAATTAGAAATTCTGAAACTGATCCAGAAATTTCTGACTCAAATTTCTGGCCTACAATTCAGGGGGGCAGTTTTCCAAGTGTAACATCCAAAAATGACTCTACTCATCACCTTTTTTTTTTCGACCAAGCTGCATCATTTCTGCAACAAAACGAGAGAGTCTCGGTATCTAAGTACACTCACAGAATATAACATCGCTTCTTCCCCTGTCATGGTGCCTTGAAATGCCTTGAAAATGGGTTGCTTAGGGACAAAAAATGGGCCAATAAAGAGTGAAAAACACATTTGTCAAATTTGTTCCTGGACCAGTTGGGATGCACAAACAAATGAAATGAGCCCATTTTAAGCCCATTTTGAGCCATTTTGGCCTGTCGAAAGTCCAGAGAGGCTTGAAAATGCGCCATTTTGGGATTAAGAACGGGTCAAAAATGGGTCAAAAACATCTTTTTTCAAAAATTATCCCGGGCCATTTAGGGTACCATAACAGGTGAACTGAGCCATTTTGAGCCCAGTTTGACCCGTTTTAGCCCATCTAGGCACATCATGCGCCACTTGTACACTTGTGACTACCATAGGGCCGTGCTTCGGAGCCACCTAGAGGAGGGGAGAGGGGTGTCCATTAGAGGATATATTTTTTTACTGCGGTTTCTGTTGGTTGTAAGATGCAGCTGGGTGCGGCACCAAGACTGCGGCCCCCAAACCGGAACGGTCTGGTTCATGAGGAGCAGGCCAAGTGTGGGTGGGTCCTATTGCGCTGCAGCAAAATGTTTCGGCATGCAATGGTGTAGCGACCTGTAGCCCACCCAGGTACCTGGGTGGTTCGTGACAGTGACAGCAATTGATTACAAATGAAACTCGTTGTGTACCATACTACGTGTGGTACACTTTGTACGTTTCCACATCCACAAGCCAGTTATTTCCTGAACACTTAAAATGGACCACTCAGGTACCTGGGTGCTCTGTCGGAATGTCGAATGCTCATGCTATAAAAAATTCGGACTTCAGCACGCGCATCTACTATGGGTCAATGAAGTTTCTGAAAAAAGGTATTTGGCTGAATACCTTCACCTGGGTTGTTGTGCCGTAATAGGGCAGGAAAAAATAGATGTCCAGTACGTTGTCCCAAGCTCCAAGTGGTGGTGGCCCCTGTTCCTAGCCATGATCCATGCTGCCCAGTTTGAGCATTTGATCCCAATACACAGGGTCAAGACATGGGTTGGAGAGGGTCGGGTTTTCAGTCCGTCCCGAGGGCTGGTGTGAAGTGCGAAACACGAGCCGGCCTAAGGGACGGACTGCTGCTTTTTTCTGTGTCAGTCTTCGCTGTTGCTGTGCCGTGTCGGCCTTTTGCAACCAACACCACCCCAACTACATTACATTTGACATGACACTGCCAACACCAACCATTCTTTCCACCTATGGAATGCTATGACATGTGCACCACAATCTTCCTTGCGGTGTAACACCGCAGGATCCCTCGTATTGGTAAAACACATGCATTCAATCAACAATGCAATCCACTGCCTGAAATGATTCCTCCTATCCATTGTTGTGCAATTCGTTTTCTTCACGCTCCCACCTACAAACCATAAGCCATTTGCCTTGTCATCAAAGAGGCCTACAAACCCCTCAGCCAACCATGCCCACGGGAGTATGGTGTAGATTACCGGATACATTACTTCACTGTCTCCCCATGAATCTAGCTGACAAGGAAGCAAGCAACAACAAAACAACAACAGCAGCAGCAGCAAGCTTTCCTTTTTGGGCATTACTCAGTTCCAATGTGGAGGTGGTCTTGCCGGGCACCAACATGCCTTGAGAGACCGAAGTGATGCGGTCACAGGTAAGCTCCATATGGGTACATAAGTACCCATACAGTTCAAAAGGAAAGCCTTGCATAGTATCTTCCATTTTTTCAACCCTCTCAAGTGCAGTACTGTCCACACCCTGGTACATGTATCCGCCTTGCTCCCCTTGGCCCATGGACAATTGTGCATCGGCCACTCAGTCACACACACACTCTCCTGGGGCACATTTGAGGGCTGAAACCAAATGACGACAGCTCAGGTAGCCGACCAAGGATCCTTGGGGTGGACAAACATGATTACATGCATGCAGATGCACGATGAAGAACGTCAACTTTGCCTTGTTTATGTTTGCAATTGAGCATGAAGGCACCAGAGCGACCCCAAGAGTGGAATGAGCCCCGAAAAAATTCTATGTGGTGTCCTCATAGTGGGATGCATAGTTGGAAGACAAGGTCCGGCGATTGCAAAAAGAGTTGGTGGCCATTGAGAGTGCACAACAACGACGTTAATCGAAGGCTTTTTGGGTGTCCTTCTTCGCCTACCTGTTTTCCTTGTGCTCTTCTTACGACGGAGGGTGGCTGCTGAGGGGAGGCACATTCAGGGGGAAAACCAGCCTTATGCTTCCTCCATGCAAGAAAAAGTGGTAGGATACAGGGTTGGGATGGCACAAGAGGTAGGGAAATAGTCCTTCCCGCAGTTCAAGCGCATACCGCCCTGTGGTGCTCCTTCTCTTGAAAAGGGGTTGTGGGGAGGGTACGTGTGTCAATCAGAACCATTTTATGCAGCACCGCCGGTTGGGCTTTGTTTTGCACAGCCAACCATCGTCGCAAACCAGCCCAATATATTGCTTTGTGCCCACCGTTTCTTTTCATGCCATCGATGTGCCCTGCTCTCCCCGCACTACAGCACTGGGGCCCGAGGTCCATACCGGTGTCCATCGTTGCACCGATTGGTTTGTAGTGGTCGGGAGGTTTGGCATTTGCGGGGAGGGCAGGGGGGCGATCCGTGATCTGTGGCCCGAAGCATAGGGGGGGGGGGGGGGGCTGTCCTTGTATGCACCCCCCCCCCCCAGCCCCCCCCCCCCACCTGGGTTTTGGGAGATGGTGGTCCAGGTGGTGTGACGGGTTGGACCATGTGGGGTTTTGTGTTTTGCCTTGACTGCCATGCCTCTTGCCCCATTCTGCACCTTGCTTCAAGTCCAGAGAGTGCTATGTTGGTTTGACCCCCATACACACCTACCCCAGGAGGTATGTATGTAGTAGTGGGTCGCGCGCAAGCCCCAAACCCCGCAGCACCCCCCACCCAAACCCCCCCCCGACCTCCCACCAACACCCCTTCGCAGTACTGCTGGACTAATGGCTGGAATTGTCTATGGCGGGGACATTCAGTCTATCGGAACCGACCATTGATCCCCCCCCCCCCCACCAACACCCCCCCCCCCCCCGAGTTTTCGATAGATAGCTGGGGGCTGGGTCGCATCGGGACCGGTTACAGTCACCCCCCCCGTGGCCCGAAGTTTGGGGTGCGCGGGGGCGCGGATCACTGATCCCTGGGCTGTTGACCACACAAGTGGCCACTGTTGTGGACAGAAGGGGTTTGGAAATGGGGCCTTCCCAACTTTTCGACTGTCCCAGATGCCCTGAAAATGAATCCCAGAATGCTGACCTGACGCCCGGTTGCACACACAACACAGCGGGGCCTGCAGCATGGCCGAAGGCCATGCATCCCTGCGCTCTGTCAGTTGTGTGGTCATGTGGTGCGTGGTGGCGCTCCTTGGAAGCGTCGTTTTGCAGTACCTCCTGGTCCGCCATCTGGGTCCCTGGCGATCACCGGCGGCTGATACCCGCCACCCGGCGGCGGTTGGCTTTGTCGCGGGGTTCATGCAGCACCAGCACGCGTTGATGCAGCTCCCAAAGGCCAGGCGCCAGTACCTTGTGTATGATCATCCCGGAGTGGGCCTGGGGAATGTGCTCAGGGGTCTCTTGGGCATACTGCAGGTAGCAATGCGCATGCTGGGGGCTGATCCGCCCTGTGGAGCCGCATTCGGTGCCGCTGTCTTGCCCAGCCAGACCCCTGCATTGGGGGAACCAACAGCCGGACACAGCCTACAGAATCATGAGGCTTTTTGCACTTGGCTGCCCCTCAGTCCCTTTTTCCAGTTGTGCTCCGCGTGCTTTCCACAGGAGTAGATTCAGTTGTTCAGTGTCGGGGTCTTGATGGGGACCTGCTGGGGTTTTCCCTTTACAGTGACGGTGCCGGGTTGCCATGGGAGTCCCAGGGGCTTGCTGCCCCCCTTGTGCGCCGGCACCTTCTTGCCTCCTGCCGGGGGGTGCACTCCCCCTGTGGGTTGCTCCCAGGTGTCGCCGACACCGCTGCCTGCGGCCATGTGTACTATTGACGAGGGCATCTGGCTTTTATTGTCCTGGGCGGCAGGGGCACACACTGTGCTGGCGGTTATGAGGGGGCCCTTTGGGCTGCCATACCCTCCACATGGTCTGGCTCAGAGGGGGCACAACAGTGCACTGTGGGACATACTCTGACCCAACAGCGGCAGGATCGAATGGCATGTACTACACCATCCGATCCTCAGAACACGTCCTGTCATCTGCCCAACCAGCGGTCATGGCGCCCTCCTCCGTCCCCATCATCCGTTGCATGGGCTCTTGGGTCAGGGAAGGGGTTAGGGTTGGGGTTACCTAAGCCCTACAGTTTGTCGAGGATTTTGAGAGACTTCTGCAGCACTGGCTCGGGCACGGGCAAATTGCAGTCGCCTGAAGAGTGAGGGCAGGGGTGGGTGGGTGGGGGGGGGGGGGGGTAGCGTTTGGCCAGTGCGCACCTGGCACACTGTTTTCTAGGCCAGTGTCCTGGACGTTAGTCCCGAGTCTACAAATCCCTGGGGAACCCCCCAAAACAGACTGCGGGCACACGGGAGGGCCAGTGGCGAAGTGACCTGACCGCGGAGGCCCAGTCCTTCCGTCTCGCTGGGTTGCCATGGCCGGGGGGTTCCCAAGGGATAGGGCTTAGGTCAACCCTAACCCTATCCCACGGGCCCAAGAGCGTCCAGGACAATAATAGCCACATGCCCTCGTTAATAGTACAGAGCCACACACAAACACACAGAGAGTCATTTTCTGTATTTCACTTTGCTGGATGTGTTCTGCTTGTCAGCCACAGCACAGAAAATGAGGCACGGAGCCAAAAAAGCAAGTGGCAGACAGTGCCAGCTCTACTTGGGCTAACCCGAACCGCGAACCCGAAAGGCGCGTGTCACGAATGCAGGAGTCGGGCAGGTCATAAAGGGACCACAGACTAAAAGAACCTGGTATATCTCCGTAGGTGTGCCCCACAGGAGGCCTTGCCCCACTTGCAAACTTCCACATGCATGTTGTAGTGCGTTGTGCACGTGCCATTCCATGATGTTGTTGGGCGTTTGCCACAAGCACTGGGGACATGGTGTGCGTCCGGGTAGCAGGTATGTGCAACAGGTACTGAGCATTGCTGCCCTCAATCAAGCCATTAGCAGCCCTCTGAAGCAGTTGTTGTTGTTGTTATCGTTGTTGGGCAGGGACGGGGGGGAGGGGGCTGTTGGCCACCTGGTAACCCTCACCCAGGGCCGCCCTTGGATGTCCGGAGGGTGGCTTTGCGGCAGAGTAACAAGCGAAGCAGAATGGAGGCAATGGTGGGCCAAGTTGGGCACGGCCGTGTGGGGGCAGGGGTCGGGGGTGGGGGGTAGGGGGGGAAATTATGCGATTCGCATATTTTCGCATATTCTCGCATTTTTTTCGCATATTTTTTCAGGGTGACCTACTGTGTTTTCTGTAGAGGTATGGTCAATGGTGAATGTCCAATGGTGAATGTCCAGCTAGGGCTGCGCAAATGACCAGTGACGTGTCTGTGTGTCATGTGTCACGGATCCCTCTGTTGCGTGATCTCCTTTTTTTTCCACATGGAAAGTCCAGACTCCCCTACACATGAAGATTGCCTGTCAATATCAAGCAATGAAACGAAAAAGCGGACCCGTTTGAAATGTGTGAAAGGTCAAGGGGGCGCGAAGGCAAAGCATTGCATGCACATAACGCCACAGCAACGATGGGAACAATTTCCTCATGAGCACTTACCATCAAACTGACGGAACAAGGAAACATTTGAAGAGCGCGAGGCAAAGCGAAAGGCGAGTATTGTTGCTGAGTGCGACATCCCAGCCAAGATGCAACGTGTGACGACATTAAAACAACCATTGCTGGCCCATGTGGTGAACACTGCTGCGGCCAGGTATGACATTGCAGATGACACGGTGTTCATGTGTTTGGGGGCTGGAATACCACCAGAGAAATTGGACCACCCACTTTTCCGAAAATGGTTGCAGAAGTACACTGACATCAACGGTTGTATCCCCACGCTTTCCAGACAAACCGGTGGCGTGCTACGTATATGATGATTTGATGAAGTTGGACCGGGAATGGCAAGGTATTGTGGACAGTCAAAAGTTCAGCACGCGTATTGAGCACTGCTTGTTTGCAAGCCTGCACCTTTTCGATCTCTCCTTCTTGAAGCCACCAAAACGTCTATTGGATGCTTTGCGTGCACGGCTGAACAAAGAGGCCAATCAGGTGGCTTTTTTCAAGCAATTGCGGATTTTGAATCCACGACATCTTTGTGATTTGTCACACAGTTTGTCCGATTATCCTGCCCTGCGGTTGGCAGAAATTCCAGGTGTCGCAAATGAATGGGCATCGTATTTTGAGACCATCTATCAAGACATCGCAGGCCCCCAACGCCTAGTTGAGTGGTGGGTGTCTCGCCCATCATCTCTTTTCAAAGACCACGTGTTGTTTCTGATTACCATGGTAATGGGAACGGGCAGTGTGGACCGCTTCTTTTCATTTGCCAAGTATACCGATACTGATCAGAGGCACGGTTTGCATGACAAGGGCGGCCGCTTGGCCTTCATGACCCACTACAATGGCAATTTGGAGGGACGCTTGGACTAAGCGGAATTATCGGCAAGCGCTCATTGCATACCCTGTTATGTGCATCTGCTACACAACCTACAGAAATTGGGACAGATGGCAAGCATCAGACCAAAAATGAAAATCTTTGCTGCAAAGGAGGGGCCACTAGGGGCAGAAATTGGGACACTAGGACTTAGAGCAACTACCAAACACTTTCAAAACTTCCGTGATGCAAGGATCCGAATCCCGGGCTCCAACCGTCTACTTGAATCATGTTCAAAAAATCGTATATTTTGAGTCGCATATTTTCGCATATTTTTCGCATATTTTTCGCGTAATTTTCGTGGCTCCGCCATTGCATAATCCCCCCCCCCAAGGTGGGGGGATAAGAATATCGCAGGTTTCACCCCGGCTTTCCCAAGGACAGCCCTGCGGCGGCGTCGCGGAAGCCAGATTTATGGTGTGGTTTTATGCTTGTCTGTGCGCGCCCTTATTCCTATGCCTCTGGCACATTGTTCTCATGGTCTACCGTGCAGATTGCTCTACTCAACGATCGAATCCTGTGCGCCCAGTTGCCCGATTTCCTCCTTTTCTTCCGACCTCTGTTCCCGTGCCGCTGCCACACCCTTCCCAAGCGGGGCCATGTGCAGGCTCCGCAGTGGTTCACTCACCCCAATGGCACGGTGTACGAGGAGTTCCTGAACGCGACGATTTTGCACGCCACAGCCAGCGGTATGCCCGTCACATTCTTGCCCTGCCCTCAAAGCCGTGATCTCCCCCGGGGACCAGATCATTAGGCAAGGAGTTAAGACAGCGGGCGCTGGGCTACTGGCAGCCGCAGGGACAAGGCCAAGCGGCAGATATCGCGAGAGCAGAGATTCACAGGGAGAGGAGGGGGGGGGGGGGCAAGCGAGGATGATCTCTACGCTGAACCACATGCTCAGGCAAACACAGATTCGGCCAAGGGGGTGCACGGCACATGGTTCATTGGTGCCACCAACCTGCAAACGTGCCCTACAGCAACGGTATAGAGCAACGGTATTGAGCAACAGTATGGCGTCACAGCAGAGAGTTATGGTGTCGAGTAGCGGCATAGAGTCACGGTGTAGATTACCCGTATAGAGGAACGCTATACCTGCTTTTGGTGGCTCCCTGCGAATTACTGAGAATTTCTGAGGTCAGGAACGACAACTGGTGTGTGCCATACCATAACTCTCTGCTGTGACTCCATACTGCTGCTCTATAATTGAGCACATTCCAGTCACCTTTCTCTCTCACCTCCCTGTCTCTCCTTCGGCGCGCCCCCGTCTGTCGCACCCGGTTGCAGGCTCGCGGACTTGGTGGGCGGACTCCTCTGCGGTGTACCGGCTCACGAACATCCTCCGCAGCGTCCCCACAAAGTACGACCACCTCCGGGGGCTGCTGGCACTCTTGTTCTCTCGACCGAAGCAGGGCTTTGCGAGCACTGTTGCACATGCGATGGCGAAGTGCCGGTGGTCGGAGTATCGCCGCGTCGTCAGTGTGCACTATCGCCAATGCGTTGACTGCGGTGATGAGAATATCAGCCCGCCGGAGTTCGTGATGCACGCTGTAAACTGCATATGGTCCACGCTGCCCTTGGCGAAGGACGGGGACACACTCTTCTTCATTGCGAGCGATAGTGCGGCGGCCGTGCGGCAGCTGCAAACGGAGCTTGGGAGGTGTGCCTGCTGTGTGGTGAGCTCCGTGTGGCTGCCTCAAGGAACAAGTTGTTTGCTGCTGTCGGTGAATCACCAACTCCGCTGTTGTTGACTGCCGCCCATTGCTGTGTTGAAGTGCGCATGGGTAGCAGTTTTTATTCTTTCCTTGGCGTCAGGCACAGCCCGATCGGCGGGCGGCATGGGGCCTGGGCTGATGAAGGGCATTGGTCCAGAGACGACCAGTGGCGCCTCGACGTAGCTGCATGGACTGAAGTGGGTCAAAAAGGGGCTCAAAATGGGCTCAACTCACCCGTTTGGGCATCCCAGATGGTCCAGGATCCTTTTCGGGAAAAACGCGTTTTTGACCCATTTTTGACCCATTTTGCGTCCCAAAACGGCCCACGTGTCAATGGACTGCAGCAACAGAGGCATCCCCTCTCCCCGCCCCACAGCTAGTGGGTGCAACTCCATGACCGCTGAGGTGTGCCAGCCTGTTCAGCGCTCTGGGCTGAACATGGGGGATGCCCCGGAGCTCGGACCACGTTGGCCTTCATGTCTTTGAAATCGGGTCAGAATGCTTTCAGGCTCCGTCCCTGAGGGCTTGTGGGGGTGCTTATCCTGCGGCGCCTGCTGCACGCCCTGTAACGCGCCCTGCAGCGCACGGTGCAGCGCGCAATTTGGGTAATTATCTTGGAACAAAGGCAATATAGTGGTGCATACACACATGCGTTTTTTATGTCACGTATACCCCTATATGGGTCGATGGGCTGCTGGCTGCAGATTGGCAGATGCACATTCTTAGCGAGACATGCAGGTATCATCGGCTACGCTGACCACTGGACCGGCACTTATTTCTGTGTTTCCACTGCATTGTTTGCCGATCTTACCGGGGCTTGTGGTGTATGTGCGCATCACGAAAATTTTGATTTCGTCGCAGGGCTTTCTTTGGGGGTGTGGGCCATAAAGGCGGAGTTGGTTTGCCGATGGGTAATTCCGCCCACAATGTGGATTTCTTTTGCAGCTTGTGGATCATTGATACTTGATGCCACGGGTCCCCCCAGGTGCAATCCATGACCCCAATCCTCCCCCTCCCCCCTCCCAGGTGCCAAGATGTTTAAAAGGTCCCGACCATCGTACAAGCCAATATGGAGAAGTTGGTAGGCTCTGCAGGCGTCGGAAAATTTTGGTGCCCCATTTGAAGGGGTTGGTAAAACCCGTCACCCCATGTGTTTATACTCAAAATGATCAGTTTTTTTTTTAGCATTTTCTGTGACCCCCCAACTTGGCAGGGTTTATGTGGCGATTTCTGATTTCTTCCCCCTGCTGGGTATCCCAGGAAACTGGGCCAATTATCATTAACCTTCCGGGGTTATTGGGGAAACCGGGCCAATTATTGTTAACCTTCCGGTGCTATTGAGAATAACCGGTCCACAGTTCTCTCCTCCACGTTGGAGGCCCCTTGAGTTGGGGTGATGGACTCTCACCCTTCGGTGTGGCCCCTCGAGTTGGGGATACGGACTCCCACGCTTCGGTGTGTCCTCTCGAGTTAGGGATCCGGACTCCCACGCTTCGGTGTGGCTCCTCGAGTTGAGGATATGGACTCCCAGGCTTCGGTGTGGCCCATTGAGTTGAGGATCCGGACTCCCACGCTTCGGTGTGGCCCCTCAAGTTGGGGAGGCAGGTGAAGAGGTGAGCAGAGTAGAGACCGCCACCGCGTCCCTGCCACTTTGTTCATAGACAGGATTATGAAGGCATGAGGTCATTATGAGATGAACAACAAGGTTTCCTTGGGTGAGTGGACAGGGTGCGTCGGTTCAAATATTCCCTAGACACCGCGGCGGCTCGAAGAAGGGGGTGGTTTTGCCCCCCCACCCCTTCAAGGGGCCAAAATGTTTAAGGGGTGTCGGGGTCAAGGAGTGCACCTGGGCATCCCCATGCTTGATGCAGTCTCAACAACTGCATCACTTGAAGAGCATTGCTTCACTGGCAGAGGGCTCACTGATGCCAAAGATAGGCATCAGATGAACTCTACTTTCACGGCGGCTGCTGTGGCAGCTTTTGTACTGTGATGTGGAGGCAAGGTTTAGCAAGCCTTAGTTAGACCCATGAATCACCAGTTGTGAAAGTGCCAAAAGTGTGGAAGACCTGTGTGTGTGTGTGTGTGTGTGTGTGTCACGGAGTGGGATATTGCAGGGCAAAGAGAGAGTTTGGGGCTTATGGCATTCTCTACTTCCCAAACCCCTGAATGTTTCAGGACGAAATTTGTGCTTGTGATTCCGAATCAGCGAGAACCCCTGCTTCCGAACATGTGTTCTCAGGCGTGGCCAGACGTGCTCATACCCTTCCGTCAACTTCACTAATTCCGAGTCACAGAACCTGCACCCCTCCAAGCTGTTGCCCAGTTACCTCGACTGGTGGCTGTTGGGCGAGGCGGACTTGCACTACGGCAGTGGAACCACATATGGCACAACTGCTGCTCTTCGCCGAGGCATCCCCATCACGTCGTTTGGGGACAAGAGTGGCCCGCAGTGTGGCCACCTATTGGAGCGTTCCAAAGAAACTGTTGTAGACCTCAAGATATAACCTGCGGGTGAGCACTGGTTCAAGCTTCCGCATTAGCCGAAAAATCAGCTAGTGTCGGCGAGGCAATAGTTTTCCATTTTTCCAGTCGTCTAGCTCGGCTAGCAAAATCTATCAAAGGAACCTGAAGGAAAGGTGGCGAGGCTGTGGAAAAAATGGGACTGGAAAAAATGGAAGATTGTCCAAAATTGTCCCATTTTTCTCTGATTTTCCTCATGTTTCCTATCAATTTCACACCTTTTTCATACATTTCCCACAATGTACTTTTGGCCATTTCTCACAATTCCCGTTTTTCTCGATTCCCCCCCATTTCCCCCCATTCCCCCCGATTTTTCCATTTTCCCCATTTTTCCAAGCCCCTGCGGCTGGGTGGCAAATTCTGCTGGGGCTAATGCGGAAGCCTGCTGATTCAGGGTACGGGGCGCGACGGCCTACTGAAGGACGGTGGGGCGCAGCTTCAGCTCCCGCCCCCTTTTCCACCGGCTCCTAGTTGCCGCCTGGACCTTATTGGATTGACGCTGTTCGTGTGTCTTCTGTGTGTGTTTCTGTCTGAGGACGGTATGTGTTTGTCTCTCCCCTCTTTGAGGCTCGACCAGGTCTGATTTGGAGAACAAAGCTGCACTTAATTTCGACTGTGCAGTGCATGGCTCAGTTCTGCTTGATTTGATGTGCAGCCGAATCCAGGTTGGCGACTCTTGAGGGTGCCCCCCCCACCACACGAAATGCGGGTGTGCGGAACACTGGGCCGGGCCGCCACTGTGACCGCTGCAGCACAGGGCACGGCTGCCGCGCCACATCCACGGGCCACGCCAACACTTCCGGCCACAGCTGCGCACCGCTACACCAACGGAACTGTGGAATTCCTCTGTGCCGTTCAGGTGTGTCATGCCACTTCTCGCGATAAGTGCACTGACTTCCGTCCCCCCCCCCCCCCCTCGCGCCCTGCGCCACCGCGGTCGTATCTAAGCCCAGTGGCCCCAGGGATGGATTAGAACGGCCGACAACCGTAGCACAAGGGGGTCACCCTTCCGCCCCTTGGACCCCCCCTGCCCCCTGGACTGCATTTCATAAATGGAAAAAATGAAACTTACAAAAGGAAAAATGGATTGGGGCCATTTTTCGTACACGTCCACCACGTCCAGACCCCCCACCCCTCCTTTCTTCGAACACATCCCTGAGTGGCCCCGTCTGACCGCAGTCGTAATGGTCGGGGCAGGAGGACATGTTTGTGAGCCACGTGCTGTGGGGCAAAGGGGCCGAGTCATGCCCGTGACGAGTTGGTCAAGGCGCGACGATACTCAGCGTGAGACCGCACCACCGCACCACCGGTTGTTCTGATGTAACTGCCGACAAATGCTGGGCCCAAAGCCCCCGTGAACCGCTGCCCTGTTTCGTGCACAAGCGCGGCCTGGCCTCAGCATGCTGCCCATCAACTTCCCTGACTTTGGCCGTGCCCCCAAAGTGAAGGCGGGAGGTGGGGGGTTACTTGGGACATGGTGCTGAGCGCTGGGCTTGCGCTGATGAGTCTCCTTCGGTGACCGGTACCATCCGGTTTGGCTCACATGAAATGATGCCTTGTAGGAAAGGTCATCGTTTTTTGTACGAAACGGCGCTTAAGAAATTAATGAAGCTAAAGTTTAGCAATAAACTAGAGTTGAGACCCTGCAGGACCGAACAGGCCATTGTTTGTTTGGTGTGATCGGGATCTTTCCTGGGGGGGGGGGGGGGGCTCAAGGTCTGTCCCTGCATTCAATTTCGTGATCGTAGCTGCCAGCCGGCTTATATGATGCTGCGGAGTGACACGGTGTACTGGTCGTGCCTGCAAGTCCCTGTTTTGTACCCCAGGGATTGAGGGGATGCACAGTGTTAAAAAAACAGTGCCTGTTTGTTTGTCCCAGGGTTTAATGGGTCAGGATCGAACAACGAGGTGGGGGGGCAACACTTAAAACACACATTTCCCTGCAAAAGTCTCGTCATTTTGGATGTGAATTGTGGTAAGTCCCGACATTTCGGAACGTGCGCATGGCCGCGGACAAATGCCTCCGGCATTCGGGAGTGGCCACTAAGAGAGGCTGCCACTCAATCAGAGGCGTTTGCTTTCTCTGCATCCCCCATTTCTGTGACCCAAGAAAATTTGCTTTTTCCAAGTCATGACGCCAAACGCCGGGCACCTGCCGGTGCAGCCCTTACAGCTGGGGCTCGCCCACAGACTGGCCCCGCATCACAAGGTACTTGGCCTTCCGCAGGGGGCCAGAATGAAGGATCACCGACTTTGGAAGTCATTGCATTGGCGTTGGGGAGGGGCTGGGGTCACGGCCCTCCAAGGGAACAATCAAGCAAATTATGGAAGCCACTTAGGAATGTAGTGGCATGTTGCGCCAAAGTCGAAGGCAATGCTGATTGGGAAGCTATGGCTTGGATCACTGGACAGCACTGGCAGGCCCAAGAATTTGTCAATTTGGACAACTGCTATGGCACGGGGGCCGCTCCTGGTCGGGACCCGACCCCAAAGGGGGGGGGGGGGGGCTCTACGGACCCCAAAATTGTTGTACAGAACAATGTGCTTTGTCGGCGCCGGAGGCGCCGGAGATTTTGTTTTAGGCATAGGGCCGGGGGAAATTTTTGTGTTCGACCCTATGTGTCTGTACTCAAAATACTCAGAATTTCGTGGAGAATTCAAAAATGGCCGAAAAGCACAAAAAAGGATTTTGACCCTGACCCGGCCTCCGGGTCGGGCCTTGGCTGATGGGAGCCTGTTTGAGCGTTAGCCAGGGCGGTCGTTATGGGATGTGATTTTTTTTTGTTAAGGTTCCCCGCTTTGAAACGGTGGAGACCCCCCAGGCTGCAGGAGTTATGTAGCCACCTTGCCCACTGGGGGGCCACCTCTGATTCTGCCCCCCGCTCTGAAGCGGTGGGGATCCCCCAGGCGGCAGGGGTTATGTAGCCACCTTGCCCACTTGGGGGCCACCTCTGATTCTGCCCCCCGCTCTGAAGCGGTGGGGATCCCCCAGGTGGCAGGGGTTATGTAGTCACCTTGCCCACTTGGGGGCCACCTCTGATTCTGTCCCCCGCTCTGAAGCGGTGGGGACCCCCAAGGCGGCACGGGTTATGTGGCCACCTTGCCCACTTGTGGGCCACTTCTGATTCTGTCCCCCGCTCTGCTGGGTTTGGGTCAACGAAGGGGGGGGTGCCCCCCCCCCCCCTACAGCCCCCCAAACTTTCGAACACCCCTTGGGGTCACACATTGGCTGGCGGCGGCCCCCGTGTGCTATGGCAAGAAGAGGACGCTCAAACGACACTGGCGGTTTTCAATCTGGCTGGACAACTTCGCAAAGGCGTACAATTCACACAAGCATCTGCAGAGCCGCTTCAAGTTGTGGCGGAAGCCACACAACAGCAACTAGATGCCCACAAGGAGTGGCGAACATTGTGTCATGGACTCTGTGATGCCGGGCATGTGCCGGGCATCTTTTTTTTACCATTCCCCACTCGTGCCCGTTTTTGCCCCCACCTCACCAAACAATTTGGAGTACCTTCTCGCTGTGTCTAACAATCTGGCCCATCCAGTCTATGACGATGGCATGGGTGGTGGTTGGAAGTGGTGGGAGTGACATTTTGTGTTGTTGAATTCTCATATTTTGGTTTATACAAGGTGCGTTGCAGAGAAGGTTTGCAATCTAGTGCGGTCTACTTAGGGGCTTTCCCAAGGTGAGGACAAACTTGGGGCTTGAGATAAGATACTTAATGCAAAGGTAGCGCGCCGGGTGCACGCCGGGCAAACGTTCCCCATACATCATGCCGACTGACCACGTCCAATCCTTCTTTGAACCATGTGCCAAGAAGGCAAAGCTACGGCCCACGAGACGCGGTGTGGCTGTGCGGAGCACATATTTGATCCTTGAACGCGTTGACACTACCCTACAGTGCACGCCTCTGGCGCAAATCCGCCACACTATAGTTTCTCATATTGATTCACTTTGAACACCCTGTTTGATCGCCAAAAAAATCATGTAATGATTGCCGTTGTGTGATGAACGTAGCCCAATTGCGCTCCGAAAAGTGATCGTTTTGCACCATGTGCTCCATATGTGCCAAAGAGGTTGGTGTTGTACTAGTGTATATGATTTACGTTTGCGGCAGCAAACTCACAAAATTCCAAACCATTTTCTGAGCCATCTTGGATTTGAGCGCAAGACCGACCAGGCAACAACCGAAAGCTCTATCGCTGAGGTACCAACTCAAAACATCGACAATTTAATGCCAATATTGCGCTAACAGGTTTGTTGATCTTGTCAGTTGATGCACACGGCCACATTGCAAGTACGTAGTTGCAAATCAACTACCCAAAATGAGAGGAATGAAACAACAACACTAGATAAAAAATGTTCAATCATTTTAATAAGTTCAAGAGTTTTACAGGAGTAAGGCTTTAGGGAAATGATACGGGACTGACAGGCTTTCAACCCACAACCTCCATCGTGACACTGCAATGCTCCAACCAATTGAACTGCAATCCCAATTGCTCATGGTAGAGTGGTAGACAAAATACGTCTAGCGGAACAATCAGACCATTATTTATGGAACACTCTATATTGTTCTACCAAACGTGAGGCTTATTCCACTCGAAGGTAATGTGTGTTGATTTTACATTGATATTTCAAGAAGCCTAGGAGATTGCAAGAATTGTGACAAAATTCTTTTCTAGTATGTGTGTTGGTTCCGCGGCAGAAGTTGCTGGTCCAAGGGAAGCGCGACCATCTGAAGTCAGCCGTTGACAAGCTGCGGCGTTGCTATCTTGTGTCATCTGTCATTCACACCCAACATAAAATCGTTGTGGGTAAACTTAGGATTCATTTTGTGCCTATTTTTCTTTTATTTGGGTTGATGGTGCAGTTGGTGTAAGTAAATAGATGCCGTGGATGGCTCTTTTCCATTGTCTTTGTTGTCCGCCAAGAGTACACCAAGATGCCCGGCTGCATGGTGCGAGGCAGGTTTGGTTACCTCACATCTTGCAGAGTACGGTCAACGGAAGCTTCTTTGCGCAACCCAGAGCGGTCATTAAGAAACCACCTTTTTTTTGTGTTGA
Source organism: Eutreptiella sp. 'Long Island Sound 2002' (assembly GCA_964036045.1). Lineage (NCBI taxonomy): Eukaryota > Euglenozoa > Euglenophyceae > Eutreptiales > Eutreptiaceae > Eutreptiella > Eutreptiella sp. 'Long Island Sound 2002'. Next base: position 10,412,626 of record OZ038402.1, read on the forward strand.
GGGCCGCCCTTAAGGACCACCCCAAGGGACCACCAACCGCCAGCCACCAACCGCCGCCAACCGCCGGCCGCGACCAACCACCAACTGCCAACCGCTACCTACCGCCACCAACCACCAACCACCAACCACCAACCACCAACCGGCAACCACCAACCACCAACCACCAACCACCGCCAACCACCACCAACCGCCACCAACCGCCAGTTGCTAACTACCAACCGCCAATCGCCACGGGGCCGCTGCAAAAAACCTGCGCGATTTTATCTTCGTACACCCCACCACCCTTGAGGGATAGCCGCCGGAAAAAAACACACTTGTGTCGTTTTTTTCGTGCAAGTGTGCGCCGTTTTGTGTAAGTGACCTAAATTTGCATGTGAACATTACTATGTTGCATCGTACACAATTTACACTTGAGTTGCGCTCCAGTTAAGAGTAGCCAGTTGTACATTTGCAAGTTGGGGTTCTAGGGGCAAAAGGAAGAGGGCAATCAGCGAGGTAGTGCAAGGAGAGGGACACAACGGAAAGGGTGAGAGGGAGAAGGTCAATGCAAGAATTGTCATGTTGGATTGCTCATTCAACAGTCGTTGAATCTCCATTTAACATTTTGTTGCTCCAACTTCTCATGGACTTTTTGCATGTTGGCAGTGATCAACATCGCATGGGGTAGGTGGGAAAGAAAAAGTCACTGCCATGTCTTTCTTTGAGGGCTTGATCCAGGCCAAGCCCCCCTTAAAACCCTTTTGTTGATGCTAAGACCAACTTAAGTATTTTTATCACTCTTTTGAAGCTTTTAGTACACTTTCTCAAAGGAACTAGGGCTATAACCCTAGCCCCCCATGAAGTTCACCCCTACCACTCAACTGAGCGGAGGTATCTTCCTTCATGGAGGATATACCGAAATAAAATAGGCATTTCATGCTTTAGGCCTTGGAGGTTAAGCCTAGTGGTCTTCCACCCCAAGACCATATACTCAATTGTCTCTACCACTTATTGTGATTCTACTTTTTAACTGTTTCTAAATTCAGTTGCTTGGCCAAGTCATAATCTGTGTCTGGCCTAACTCCTATGCCCCACATTCCTAACCAGCTCCATTTCATCCAAAAGAGTGTACGTCACGATACGTCTAATGGAACATTATAACGTTAAATCCAGTCCATTATAATATTCCGCTAGATGTAACACTTGTTCCAGAAGACGTAAGTCAAATTTTGTACATCTACCGGAACGTTATATGGGCCATTAGACGTAAGAACCAATCTTATCTATTCCGCAAGACGTATGCATGTATGGAAAACCAATTTCTCTATTTTTTAAAAACATATTAATTTCTGAACTTTTCAACAACATCAATGCTGACAAAAGCAAGTGGGCCTACAATAAAAAAAGTAGCAAAAGTGCAGCAACTCAGTCCATCACCATTTCAAGTAGCTTAATACTAACAACTTCACTATGACAGAATATCAATAAATGAGAAGGACAAAACAATTTAGCTTCACTGTGGAGTTAGTAATTGGATGTTAATGAGTGAGGCATTCAACCCTAGACAAAGCGGGCAGAATGAAGGTGCTTCGGCGTCGAGGTACCTGGGGTATAGGAATACCACCTTCCTGCTGGTACCCCTCCCACCGCCAGCGGACATACGTCCGCACCGGCGTACGTTAAACAGCTCAAGACCATGACAAGATCAGGCCCCGATCTGGTTCTGTGTGTGGTGCTGAAGTTCAGGCAGCTTATAATATTTTATTTTATACTATTCCATCTCTCTTTTGTGCCCGCCATTGCTGAGAATGGCTACCTTTTTCTATTTTTTCACCCGCTGATGGCAAGCGGGTCCTTTCACTCTTGTACATATAGTAAGAAAAAGTGTATTTCCATGCCTAGGGGTAAGCCTTAGTTTTCTTAGAGATGCCTAGAGGCATGCTACATTTTTATCTTAGTATTGGCCTAACCAAAAGGGGTGACAAAGCATTTTGACCTATAAAACCAAGCACTAGACTTTGGATGTTGTGTGGACCCCTGACCCCCGAAGTGATTGGACATAAACACCATTTCCTGGACTGATTGAGGCGCTGACATTGATCCAGAGCCTATACATTTTTCTATATTTTCTCATGAATGCTTAGCTATCCTAGTGGTCTGCACCCTAGGGGGCTGGGGCACCTCTTTTTGATAGGTCCTGGGTTCAATACCCAGTGCTGGTTATTTCTGATTGTGAACAGGTCATCCCTGTTTGTTTTTTTTACAACTTTGGATGGGTGCTGTTTGTTTCTGATTGTCACATGTCCATCGCTGTTTATTTTTTTTACAACTCTGGATGAGTGCTGTTTGTTTCTCATTGTCACCTGGACATCCTTGTTTCTGTTTTTTACAACTATAGATGGGTGCTGTTTATTTGTATTGTCACTTGGCCATGCACGACAAGTACATGAAAAACATTGTACCAGTCTCTCCACAAATTGCATGCATGCCTCATCAACAACCCGGTGGCACCTGCTGCATGTGTGCCTGGTGCCGCAAATGTTTGCACCGCAGCAAGCACATGGAACGGTCGTGAACCCAAACGTGGACAAGTTGGGCGCGGGGGCCGCAGCTGTGCACCGCGGGCGCGCGGGGGGAGCCACCACAAAAGATGATGGCTCATCGAAGGTGAAGGCGTAGCCGTCGCGAGTGGCGTTGGCTTCGGCAGCCCGCGCGACTTGGGTGTACTGGATGCACAGAGACACTCCGTCCTCCGAATGTACATAGCGGAGGGCCTCAGCAACGTTGGGAAAATGCATCCTAGCGACACCTTGGGGCGCAATGGGGCCAAGCGGCCGCACCCATATGTCAGAACCCATGTCAAGAGTAATCAGAAGAAAGAGGGGGGGGGGGATTGCAATGACAGCGCAGAGGAAAGAAGGACACTCTTGTAAGCAACCTTGTTGTGCCCTCAAGTTTGGGGAGGAGGCCGCCCCTACCACCGACATTTTTCTACTCTACATTTATTTTTCTCTTCTTTCCATACATTTTTCATTACCCCACCCCACCTGTTGATACCCTCGTTGTTGTGCCACCAAGTTTGGGGAGGAGGCCACCCTTGTCACCAACCCTCTTCTACCCCCAAGCTTTGCTCTTAACCGTTCTCCTATGCATAGATTACCCTGCCTCACCACGCGCGCGAAACTTGCCTTGACAACCATGTAAAAATGGCAACAATGTGAACAAAATGGCAAAAAGCACGCAACTTGCAAGACAATGAAGGTCAATTGCATCACGGAATAGTGCAAACATAGCAATATACACCAATTTACACCGAATTTACACCTCTAAACACCGCGGTGGCCCAAAAAATGGCGTTTTCGTAAAATTTACACATTTACGCGTAAATTTGCAATTTGGCCAACAGCTTGGCCAGCATCTAATGCAAGGCTGGTACCAGCACACGGTCGCGCCTCGGGCCCAGCGGCCCCAGATGGCGACCTGCCGCACCGTGGCCCCAGCGGACCACATGGCACAGGCACAAGCAGCCACAAAATCACGGAAGCATGGCCATGCATCTCTCCCCCAAACGACAGAACGTCACAGTTGCCCAGATCAGCACGTGGGATTCCGGAATGACGTTTTGCGGTCCTGTGATTATACACTAACGGTTTAAACACTGGAACAGCAGAAGAACCCTGAGTAGGGAAGGTGCAATGCGGAGTGCACCAGCGATAATGCACAAATGCGCAAAATAACAAAAACACTTGCAAAATCCTTGACAGGGGGCATGGGGGGCAAAAAGACCAAATCATGATACGCTCATCACAAAGAACGAACTGCCATCATTCATGACCAAGACATTGTGCATGCAGTGCTCATGAAGCGCAAAGACTCCACTATGGATTTTATGGCATTACGCCACATCGTGTACATTACATCAGATGACAGTGCCTGTGTCTCTGGGTACCATGGGGAAGTAAAAAAGCAAAATGGTGATCAAACAATCCTATGTGGAACACTGTTCCAAAATCCTTCGAAGGCATGGGGGGGGAAAAAAGCCAAATCGTGATGTGTCGTATCACAAAGAATCAAACGCCGTAGTCCATAGCCAAGAAATTGCGCATGCAGTGCCCATGAAGCGCAAAACCTCCACTATGGATTCTATAGCATTCCATAACATCAGATATATCACATCAGATGATAGTGTCCGAACCGTTTTGGTTGCAAACACAAGGGCTTCGCATCCGAATTTCAGAGGCATTGCAACAGCCAAAGGTGGCATTCTGGGAACATGCCTGGAAATCCTGGGGTCCAATCCTTAGTGGTAGGCATAGGGTACCGGCGTGTATGCTGATACAGGTGACAATGATGACACTGGTGTCGTATAATATGGTGCGCCCAAAAGATCAATGCTCCCATTGTTGTATCCATTGTTGTATCCATTTCCATTGCTGTAGCCATTGCCATTGCCATTGCTGTAAACATTGCCATTTCCATTGCTGTAACCATTGCCATTGCCGTTGCTGTAACCACTGCCATTGCTGTCACCCATAAAAATTAATGGATATCCCCCCACAGGGTATGAGGTATAAGGGTTCATGTAGAGGTTGTCAACCGCCGCCGCCTTTTCCAATTCCATTCTCTCCTCCTGCTGCACATTCGTCTCCTTCTCGAGGAGATCTTCATCCGCGTTGCGAACTTGGTGAGAACAATGCGATGTGAACACATGGCGTGGACTCACCTTAGTATTTCGCATGAGGAACCCCCAGATGCCGGGGTGCCTGTAACGCCTGTGCACGTTCTCGTCCGGCTCATGGCCGTGCGGCACAGCTTTGAGGAGGTTGAGCAGCAGTGGGGACAGTGCGCCTTGGACGAGGTTCCCAATGGCCACAATAGCCCAAGTTGTGGCAAGCAACGGGGCTAGAATGCCGGTATCGGCGCTGGCTGTGTCATCAGACGCAGCCCTTGTGGCGCTCGATGTGCCTGCAAGGTATGCGACGAATGTACTGTTCATTCCCAAGAACGCAGTCCCAAATGCAATGTGTCCACGCACGCCTGCCATATAGCCAATAAGGGCCGTTTTTGCTGTCCAGAACTTGTCGCTTGCAGGTTCCTTCCAGTTGGCTCGGTGCCACCCAGTGCGCTCCATCAGGGAATAGAACTCGAACAACGTGAGTGACTCGATATCGCCCTCATCCACAATGGTCATGAGCCCCTTAGTCTTCCCGTAGGTTTGCGGGTGGCCATACATCGCAAGGATCTCTTGCGTTTGCTCGACAGACAGTTCAGTCGAGCCCCCCGAGAAGTTATTGAAAACCCTCGCGAGTTCCACCTTCTCATCTTCGGTGAGGGGCTCGTGTGCGAAAGGTGGGTAGTTGATGAAATAAGAGGTCGGGCTCAGGAAGAGGGGACGCAGGATGGCGATCAAGGGAATCACAAATAGCCGGGCCGCAAACATGAGCCCGAGGATTGTCAAAGCATAGCCCCACACCCACTTGCCATTGTCCACAACATAGAACAAAGTGGAGCCCAGAATTGCATAATTGTACATCTCCGCCAAGTGCGCAAGTGCTCCAATGACCACTTGGTAATAATAGCGTGCTCCCTCCGACCAGTTTCCCCATGTAAGATTGCTCATAACAACTCCCGTGGCGCAAATGGCAATTGGTGAAGAAATTCGGACCTCCGTCTGAGCAAAGTTGATGTACTGGCAGCACCAGTAGCAGAAGTAGGGCATCACGAGTGCTAGGCCGACTTCTTGATACTGGTACAGCACCGTCCGCATGTCCAAGAGGTATTTGGTCAACAGCGTGTGCACAAGCGCGAAAAGTAATCCCACGAGCAGCCCCAAAATGACTGCAACCACTAATTTCCAGGCCCATCTGCCGAGCGCTTGACCCCAGTCAAGGTGCTGATCGTAGAGGCCAATGTACAGCAGCACCTCCGCAGAGTCAAACATTGTGGAGGAGCTGATAATGCTTTCCCAGAGTAGTATCCCATAGATCACTGGCTGAGGAACCAGGTGGTCCATATTGTACGTCTCAAAGAAATAGGCCAAGATGGCATCAGGCTCCACGGCGCTCACTATTGTGGCTGTAAAGAGGGTGCTCACAAGGAGACGTGTGTCATCCCCAAAAGCCGGCCAGTCCGATCCTGCACAACAGTTTTGAATGGCGTAAAACGTGATGGCAAAGAAGGCGAAATTGAGGACAAGGGCGCCGAAGATGTAGATGAAGATCGGCAATGCATTCAGTCGGAGAATCTGGGTGCGGGAATTGTAGCCAAAATTTAGCATCACTGTTGGAAGGATCACTGTGGAGAAGAATGTTTCATTGAAGTCGAAGGCTTCGCCACTGTGGTATGCGCCAGCAGCCCGGGCTATGCCTGCCACGCCGAGGCCGACAGCCATAGCAATGGCAGACTCGGATGGGAATGGAAGATGCAGTCGCCAATAGAAATACACAACGATAAAGATGATGAACAACAACAAAAGCGATGTAAAGAGGGTGCGATTCAGCTCCAGCCCTCCTGCAGCAGCTTCTGTGCCGACAACACTTGCTGCCAGCAACAAGATCCATAATAAGTTTCGCATGAGTCTTGAAAAAAATGGCTGAATGCACAGCAAGAAAGAACATACCACATCACACCACACCACAACACAACACACCACACCACACAGTGGGCGGATTGGCTACATCACCCCTGCCGTCTGGGGGGTCCACAACGCTTCAAAGCGGGCGAAAAAATCAGAAGCGGCCCACAAGTGGGCGGATTGGCTACATCATCCCGGGGGGGGGGGGGGGGTTCCCAACGCCTCAGAGTGGGGGACAAAAATCAGCAGCAGCCCACAAGTGGGCGGGTTGGGTACATCACCCCCGCTGTCTAGGGGGGGTCCCCAACGCCCTAGATCTGAGGACCAAATCAGTAGTGGCCCACACGTGGGCGGATTGGCTAAACCCCCTCCCCGTTTAGAACGACCCGCCCCACTAGAACGACCCCCCCGTATACAACGACCCCCCGTGTTTCCCGGAGCATGCCAACCAAATAAACCGACCCCTTCTCAGACCCAAACCCCAGGCAAAGAGTGAGACACATGGACCGGTGGACAGGAAATGGACTTCCTATTGAAACTGCAGTGCTCAACAGTTGTAGGCCTGCCCTCTGCCCTGCTCACCGTGGCACATGCATGACAAATAGAACGACCCCCACCAATTACAACGACCCTCGGGAAATGTTGCACCGCGCTACCCGAATTTAACGACCGGGTCATTCTAAATGGGGGGGGGGGGGTTTACATCACCCCTGCCGTCGGGGGGTCCCGCAACGCCTGAAAGCTGGAGAACAAAATCAGAAGCGGCCCACAAGTGGGTGGATTCGCTACATTACCCCTAGGGGGTTCCCAACGCATCAGAGTGGGGTACCAAAATCAGTAGCGGCCCACAAGTGGGCGGATTGGCTACATAACCCCTGCCATCTAGGGGGTCCCTAACGCCTGAGAGAGGAGGACAAAATCAGAAATGGCCCGCAAGTGGGCGGATTGGCTGCATCACCCTGAGCGTGTGGGGGATCACCAACGCCTCGGAGCAGGGGACAAAAAACAAGTGGCCCATAAGTGGGCAGGTTGCCTACATCACCCCTGCCATCTGACGCGTCCCCAACTCCCTAGAGCGGAGGACAAAATCAGAAGTAGCCTACAAGTCGGCGGATTGGCTACATCACCCTTGCCGTCAAGGGGTTCACACAAGCACCAAATACTAATATCAAAATCACCTCGGATGCAGTTGATCGTAGTACTATGGCACAATGCCATGGATGAGTGCGGCAAACTACTCCCAAGACAGCCGACCCCTCAAGGGTATATCTATAGACAATGGAACCCGAAGCGAACTCCAAACTCCAAAACACTCAGCCATAGGCCAACTCTACAACCGTACGACCCCACCACACACCACAGACAAACACGTCCCACCGCAATGCAAACGGCCGCAGCAATAGACCGAGATAAGCATACAAAGAAAACAAAAGGCCACAAGGGGTAGCGTCCCTTGTAATGGAAGACCGCGGCAACACACACAACACAGACCATGTGGGAAAGCCGTAGGGCCCGGCGGAATGTCCACCGTTTGTGTTTGGTTGTAAGGCTCCATAGCCACCCACGACTCACTCATTAGCACGCAGCGCGGGACAGCCACAAGGGGGATGGACCAATCGCCTCACCGACGTACGCCGGCTGAACCAGACTTGTACGTCCGTACTCGCCACGAGGTACAAGCGCCTGCTTCCCACTCTCCAATGCCACCACGGTGTCCCCACCGCTAGGCCCCCGAACCCTCCCACCACCCAACCCTGCCCGCCAGCGAGAGGACCAGAAACCAGACTTCTTGCACATGCAGGACCCGGCGCAGCACTTGCAGCGCAGCTGCACGAATGTCACCCACTTGCTGCGTGCCAAACCGAGAACCCAAAACCCGACCGTCCCACGTCAAACCCATCCAGTGACCCCCTCCAGCGGACACGCCCGCCAGCGAGCTCGAGAAAAGGAGGACTCTGTCCGCAAGGCGATCAACCCACGGCGAAGCAACCCAGCTCGCGCCACGGGGGAGAGGAATAGGTGCACAGTTCCACAAAGCCACCACCAACACTGCGAACACATCCACAGAACGGGACCGCGACCAATGAATACGGGGGGATCACCACATTGGAGCATAGTAGCCCCGGTACAGCCCCCTCAAGGTCGCGCACAGCGCAACGGGGCCGACGCCCAATCCCTCCGGCGTGCAACCAACACATGCGAGCGGCCACCAGCCCGTAGCCAGAAACTAGGCAAAAGCACCCACCAACACGTCGGTGAGCACCGACAGCCCTAGGCGCAGGGATAGCAGCAAGAGACCACGGGTGGGGCCCGCGACGTGCTCCAGACCTCTCGGGGCTGCGTCCATGACGGCGGACAGCTCACACAACCACTGCCGCACCACATCCCAAGGCCGGACCTGCACCACGATCTGTGCCGCGCCCTCACGCCAACGCGCCCACTCTGCATCTGTGACGATAACCTAGGCGTGGCGCTTGGCGTGGCAGTGGACGATAAGAGGGCAGGGCCACTAGTCATGGCATGGAAACCAAACAAGACCCTAAGTGGCCAGACAAAACAACACAAGGATGTAGTTGTGACGAGGGGAAGGGGTACTGAAGGTGATTTTGACATTGGGGTTTGTGTGAACTCTTGTTTGCCCCCCTATTCTGTGGGCGGACAGTGGTTCACTTTCGTTTACCGGTATCTCTGCATCTCTGCGAATTTTTGCAGAGAGAGACACTCGTGACTTTGATATTCACCGGTGGTAGAATAGCATGAAAGAACAATTGCCCACCATGTACCCATATGCAATCTGAACGCCTCTTGTGATGTTGGGCGCTCATTATCCATGTAGAACAATGTGCGCTTCGAGAAGCAATATAGTATGCAACATGTATTGCACAAAACATATGTTTCATTTGGATTCAACGGTGCTGTGAATGCACCATGAAAACCGAATTATGAATGGAAATGATTTCCGTGATGCTGTCTACTGCATGTAACTTGCTGGAAAGGAATGACAACCTTGTGCAACACCGTTTTTCACTGTTTTTCATATGGTTATGTCAGCACGTGTGTATGGGCATGGGCATGTGTTGGGCTTTACTGCGCCTGGGTCACCCAGGGTCTTCTTGTCACACGGCGTTGGCGGCCACCCTTGCCTGCATTATCATTGTTCACATAGTTTGTCCTCCCGGTGTCTCACATGTACATCTTCATCTGAGTTGTACATGTGCACAGATGAGATGCACAATCACCTGTACATCTGTCTCATGGCGGTGGTCTTGCAGGTGGCTAGTCCAAGCTTGTTTTTTAGATGCCAAATCTTATTTTTTAGCAGAAAAAAATTTTGACGCCAAAAAAAAAGGTTCCGCGTGAAAAAAAAGGTTCTGCACCAAAAAAAAATTCCGAGCTAAAAAAGATTGTGCACTAAAATTTTTTTTACATAATCATCATGTATGTCTCAAAAAATTGCACAGGCGGGGGGGGGGGGGGGGGCATCATCATTGCCACTATGCGCTCCATCTAGGAGACCGCCATACACTGAATTATGAAATTTGTTGCTACATTTCCCCATCAAATTATGGATCTTTTGCACATCATGCCCCAATATGGTTGCCAAACACACAACGCTCCCTTGCGACTGTGTTGATGACATCTTTGTGTGCACAAGGCAGTAGTTTGACCAGGGAGCCGAGATACACGGTCAACGAGCACCGATGGGAGATTTATCTGTACCAGATATGGCACAGCACAAACATCCTCATGATCGTGCTGAGAGCACCAAAGAATTTCTGTGGCACTTCGGAACCTCCCCAAAATGCAGCTGAGGGAAAAGGGGGGAGGGGGCAGAGCACAACACAGTAATGAGACATGCACTGAAATTCCTGTGACAATTACACATTCCAATTGGGTGCCCAGCCCACACTCAGCCTCAGCAATCCAAAACCTGGACAATGGCAGCAACAGAACAGACTCAGTCCCCAAGCTTGAAAACGGGGCTTTTGTCACCCCGAATAGGCACATGGTGACACTTGCCCACTAAAGAAGCAAGCCCATCTTTGAGCCCGGGTGCAAATAACACAAAAGAAAAGGGTGCACCACAAAACGAGGCCCTGGACCTGGAGGAGGGGCAGGGGCATAGGTTGCAGAGGTGGGGGTACCATGTGCTCCTTGTTGGCAGGGCATCTGCAGCGTCCTGCCTGGGAGGGGGAGGGGAAGTGCTCCTGCCACACCATGTGGTCGCGCGCGCACGTGCCGCACCAGCACTGCGCTCGGGCATACCCCCGTGCACCCGCACAACGCCCGTCCGCGCCGCCCGTGGCCTCCACGAAGACTGTCTCCTTGACATTACATACAGGGGCTCACGTGGACGCGTTGAGCCTTGGGCAACCCAATACTGCCGGCAGTGCAACCAGCGCAGCACTGCGCCAGGCCTTCCGTGACGTTCGTTCTGTCCCCCACGGTCCGCCTCGCGAAGGACGGGGCTTCGCGGCACAACATATGATCATGCATATCAACCTCCATTGCAGGTGCAGCCTGGGGGAAGGGGGGTGCGGGGCAAGGCGCGGCTGCAGAAGACGCACATGACTGCAATGCGGGCGCCGCGGCCAGCACAAGGAGGGGTAGGATTGCAGTGGCCCACGCCGTTGGGACGGTCAACGGCGCCAGAGGCGCGCAACGTACGCGCCACTCCCCAAGACCTGCGAGGGTTGGGATGCAGCGGAGGGCGTTGCGGAGGGCGCGTCGCCTCAACGGTAGGGGGGGGGGGGTCGGCACAGTCCCGCTTCCTGGCCTCTGCTCTGCAGCGAGGGCCCGCCGACCACGTGGAGGCCCCAGTCCGACGGGGGCATGCCACTGGCCAAATGCGCATCGGGGGGCAGGTTTGCGGAGGGCCCACCGTCCAGGCCGCCCCCCTCCGTATCGGTACTGCCGCTGCAGGGGGTGCCCTCACGAGACTGGGCGGTTGGGGGGGGGAGGGGGTGGGGGGATCAGGACCTGCAAACAGGAGTAGCAATAGGGTTCACAACGAATATCCCCCCCTCAGCCTGTGGCCGCTCAGGGGCCCGGCCGAGCGCCGGACTGAGGGGGTCCATCCGCGGGGGATGGGAAGGCTACAGTGTCTGAGGCCCCGGCCACCACCGGCCCCCTCACGTCGGTCCCTTCCCCGCGCCACCGACAGCGCACCCACCGCGGCCCGTGGCCCGTCCCACACCATCCGCTCCGACGCCCCAGCCCACACCCGCACCGGCACTCCAGCGCCGCCGCGGCCATCCCACGTGCCGCCTCCTCTACTCCACCCAACCCCCCGCACGCACCGCCGCACGCATGCCATTGCCCCGGGCCTGCGAATCCCCCACCGCCGTGGGATGCGGATGTCAAATGCTGACGGGTACCCCTCAAAAAATGGCAAAATGGGAGCTCCCATGGCAAAAGTGGGACACCGTCGGGGGGCCTGCGAGCGCGTTACGGCAAAAGAAAATGCAATAAACATTTGGTCTCCGGGTCTCCGGACAGCAAAATGGGGACAATTGGCACTCCCCGGGAGTCTCCAGGGATCCGGAGACTCAGGAGGCTTGCTCAAGGCACAGGCTGCAAAGCAACACTAGTCAGAAGAACCAACCCGTCGGTGACAATGCCATAGGCGCCTTTCGCGGTGACAATGAATCCCCTTATGTCTACACAATCCCCCAATGTCGAAAGCTACCTCGACCCTCCCAAAGGCCACGGCAACAGGCAATGGCACTCAGAATAACAAGCTCTTCAGCGACATTGCCATCGGCGCCTTTCGCTGTGACAGTCCCCAGGGACCCCGTACAGCACCACCATCCCCACGCCCGTCATGCCCACCGGGCCCGCAGCGACCGTCCCTGACCCGGCAGAAGTACGCGGACCATAGACCTACCCTGACCACCGCCGCCCCGCCACCCACTCCCTCTCAAAGGCATCCATCGCTCCGGACTCCTCCACTACTACGCCGCTCATCCCCGCCTGTTGTAGTGCCGCGTGAACTCCTCCAGCGACATGAACCCGTTCTCGTCCTCGTCCAAGTGGGAGAAGCCGGACAGGGCGTCGTTGTAGTTCCTCCCGAGGCCCAGGTCGAGCATCGCGGCCATGTACTCGAACACGTCGAGCGCCCCGTCCCCGTCGAGGTCGTACGTGCGGAACACCTCCGCCGCCCCGGCGTGCTCCATGTCCATCATCGGCTCGGGCGCCCACGTCCCGAAGGCGGACGACGCCCCCTGCGGCTCGATGTCCACGCCGGACTCGGCGGCGAAGTGCTCCGTGAACTCCTCCAGCGTCATCATGGGCTCACCGTTGGGGCCGGTGGACGAGAACCGCTGCTCAGCCTCCGTGTAGGAGAGGCCGAGCCCGGCGTCGCGCAGCGCCGCCATGAACTGGAACACGTCCAGGTACCCGGACCTGGGGAGGCGCAGGGACGGGGGATGGCCAGGGAAGTATCAGAAGGGGGGGAGGGGGCTGAGACCTACAGTCCAAGCGAAAATTACCCAAGGCAAATATTACCCAAAAAAAATTACCCAAAAAAATTACCTTAAAATGAAGGTCGTTCTCTTAGTTGGCCCTTTGTTTCATTGCAGGCCCCTGTTTGTTGCATCTATTGCTTGTGGTGTTGTTAGCTGGACTTTGACTGCACGAAAGTGTCTCTCATGCGCCAAATATGTTTGTGATGGTTGTTGGTTGGATCACTCCACAGCCATTTGTCCAGCTCTGTAACTAAAGCATCAATTGGGCAATCGAAATGTGTTTATCCCTTTGCGTTGTGTTGCATTGTGGCAGGGAAGGGTGGCGTCCCTTTTGCCACGGTACCAAAAAATACCAAAAAATTAACAAAGAATTGGGGTTTGTTGGCTAATTTTGGCCTTTGGTAATTTTTGCTTTCCGTGTAAATTCAAAAACAGACAAATGACCAAACCAGAGGCAATGCACTCCACAGTATGGCATAAGTGCATCTTTATTCTCTATGCCAAACCTGGTTAAACGTCAAGACACACTCTGCGCCTGAAACAGAAAACAGAACGTCATGTCTCACTACAGTTAGTCAGACAGAAGGGGGGAGATGGGGGGGGGGGGGGGCTCTGGGACCCACAAATCTGTGCACCAAAAATGGCCCGATCAGATTTTCCCGATGGTAAATTTCGTGTTTCCTGCGGTGGTCACTTTGGTCTGGAGGGGGAGGGGGTTCAGGGGGGGTACCTCCCCTCCTCCTGCGGTGTATGGCCATTCTAATACATCCCTGGGAACGGCGCCAGTGCACGGACTGGCGATGTGGTTTTGCAGAAAATGCATGTTGGATGGAGCGCTTCAGCAGGTAGAGGGACTAGCAGGGGGAGAAAACAGCAGTGTTGCCATGGAATCGCAGAACCTAGCTGCCAGATTAAATTTACTTTTCCCGAATGTTGCATTTTTTGACCAGGGCTGGGGTAAAATTGGCTTCTGCAGTGGGGGGGGGGGGCGTTCAACCCCCCCCCCCCTAGGGAAGGGGGGGGGGGTGTTCCTGAGGTACCCCAACACATGGCTCAAAATGATCCCCCACAATGCGCTGATCAGTTTGAGGTCTGTATCATGGGGGAAATTTTTTTGGAAAAAAATCTTCCGGGCCGCTTTGCAGCGCAATTGGTGAGTCATCATTAGAGGTTGTAGACTAGCCTCTTGGGACTGGCCTGTCACGAGAGCCCTTCACCCAGACCCCCCTCCCCCCTCCTATGGGGGGCTCGAATGACCCCCCCCCCCCTGCGCAAGCCAATTTTCCCCATGCCCAGAAATAACTTTTTTTTGCAATTTTCTCTGTTTGGCTATTTGCTGATAATACCAGCAGGGGCGGGGGGAAAGGGGGGGCTGTCCTGCCAAAGTCATATTTCCATAAATCATGTTGCTGTTAATTCTGTCCCAATCCTTAACAATGCCTGTTCTAAATATGAGCATTTCCTGGAAAAACTTGATCACCAAAGCATTCATTTTCTTGATGTGTCACTCACAGCAGAGCCTGGGGGGGGGACGTAGGAGGAGGGGGTGTTCCACATGTGTAGTACACCCGGTGCCCAGCACCACGTCTGTTGTGCGACCCACTTTGCGTGTGGTGTCCGGTGGGGGTGTGAGAGGAGTGGGAGGAGAGGCACAGGTGTATGGGGGTGGGCAGGCCTGGTGTACAGGGGGGGGGGGGCGGGGGGTCCACAGCGCCCCCACGACCGGACCCCCCTCCCCCAAAAAGGGGGCTCCATCGACGGCCCCCCCCAGACTCCGACCGGGAGCGACCCACCAGGCCCGGAAAGTCACCCTGACCCGGACACTTGAAACAACAAGAAATGGCATTTGTGGAATCAGCGCATCGCGCAGGGGAGGGGGGGGATCCGGGGATGCCATCGTTGCCGCGCACCCCGTGCACAAGAAGTTGCCTGTGGCAACCCTCCCCCCCCACCACCCAACAGAAATGTTTGGGGCAGACGTTCAGGTGGTGCGACTCCGGTTCGCGCGGGAGTCACAAATGCATTTTGGGAGGATTCGATGGGATCCACGGGAACTTTGTTGGGGGTTCGCAGGGACGCACAACACAAGCGCTTCTTGTTCGGTTGCACGGCCCCACCCACACTACGCACCTCTCGGCGTCGTGCTTGATGAACAGGGTCTCCGCGTCTTGGTAGACGTCCCCAGTCAGACGGGTCTTCGACACGTTGCGGAACGATTTGTGGGCCTTCCCGCTCAGCGCATCCTCCACGTACTCCCCATCGCCGGGGCCCTCAAACTGCTGAGGGGCCCCAATCTGCATGACGTGCTCCACAAACTCCTCCTTCAAAGAAACCGGTCCGGGGGGTTGCACACCACACCACTCTGCTGTTCAGCATGGCACTTCACGGAGCAGTTCCGTGACGCGATGGAGGAGCTGGGCATCCCAATGGACGTGGAGGAGGCGGCAACGCTGTTCTCGATGGTGGACGAGAATGGATACGGCATTATGGAAGAGGTGCCCGCTTTCCCAGTCATGAGGTTGACGATGGAGGGCGGGCCGAATCCACGCACGGTGCATCGCCGGCCAAAGCAGAGTTGCTGACGAGTGAAGTGAGCCCTGACACTCAAAAAACAAATCCGGGGCTGCCCTCGCGCTGGCACTCAAAAAAGGACATAAAACTTTGGTTTTTTTTGAGTGTCGCGAGTACACTTGCATGACTGTCAACGCCCGCATGACACTTCCCCCGTTGTTCAGGGCCAAGAAGCACCACCAGGACTGTAAAATTGTTGTTGAGGGTTGGGAGCACTGTGAAGGGTGTTGGGTGTATTCCTCAGGGCACGTTGTGGGTTCCTGGATCCCATGCCAAAAGGCCTGCAACGCATTGTACAGGGGTCGGGGGGTTTCGTGGGGGGTTTATTTCGCGTGGGAAATTTCGTGTTTCAAATTGACCGCGAAATTTCCCACGCTTTTTTCGGTGACCTCCGCGAGATTTCCCGCTGCGAAATAGTCGCCACACGAAAACCCCCCCCCCCCTCCCCTGAAAAATGGGCCACGCAGTCGTTCCGTTCATCGTGTGCATTTCAATGTACTGGTGGTTTGTACGGCCACTTCAAGTTTGGCGGATCTAGACCACGAGTCCATGAGCGCTGCTGCGCGAGCAGGGCTGTGAAACGGCTGGGGGGTGGAGATGGGCGGCTTGACGTAGGGGGAGGCGGGGGCTAAACCCCAGGGCTCCTTTTCACGACTCGGCACCACTGGGGCTGGGGTGGTCCACGGTTCACGGTGGGCCACCCCATTGAGTTCTGGACTTGGATCGTTCCAAATGCGTCTGTTGGGGGGGGGGGGGGGGCTAACACACCAGAAATGGGGCCCAGATTCGCAGCAACAAGGCAGAGTGATTCAAGTATTGCTCAATGGTTTCTAAATGCTGTTTTGGATGCTTTTTGAATGCTTTTTGAATGCTTTTTGAATCCTTTTTGATTGCTTTTTGAATGCTTTTTGATTGCTTTTTGAATGCTTTTTGATTGCTTTTTGATTGCTTTTTGATTGCTTTTTGATTGCTTTTTGAATGCTTTTTGAATGCATTTTGAATGCTGTTTGAATGCATTTTGAATGCTTTTTGAATGCATTTTGAATGTCTTTTGAATGCTTTTTGAATGCATTTTGAATGCCTGCCGAATGCGTCCATCAGAGTGGTGGGGAGGGGGGTGCAGAACTAAATACAGCAAACAGAGGGGACAGGGACGGGGACGGCTGCCGGGTATTGTGGGGGGAATTCATTGTAAAGTGTGCAGAGGGGTGCACACCCAACCAGCCAGTCATGTCCGCATCGAAGGCACGGAACATGTCCCGGGCCGCCAACTGGAGGTCGCTGGGGGGGGGCAGTGACCTACGGTGGAAAAGGGGAGGCATGGGAGCAGCCGGGCCCCAATAGCCCCATAGGCCCTGGATCGGCAACAAACTGGGGGAGGGGGGGGGGATTACTAGTGGCAGTAGCCCCGCCTGGAGAAACGGCGGGGAGGCCACATGCCACGGCCACTACCGGGGCGGGCGGGCTTTCACTTCCGGGGGGGGGGGGGGGGTCAATAGAGCCCTCCGGCTGGACCCCCCCCAAAAAAGGGCTCAATTGACGGGACCCGCAAAATCCTAACGAGATTGACCCCGTGCCTCGGAGGTGACCAAGACCCAAAAAATGGCAAAAAAAAATGAAAATGGGATTTTTGGAATCAGCGCGAGCCGAAGTCCAGAGCAAGAAGAAGTATATACAACAATTACCTGCTCGTGTTCTGACTAGGGTGTTATATGTTTGGACTTAGGGTGCATATTAAAACCCTTTTTCCTTGTCTTGCACTTCAGAATCAAATTGTTTTCAATGGTCTCTATTGCAATTGATCTTATTGGCGAGTGTACGTCACGATACGTCTAATGGAACATTATAACGTTAAATCCGGTCCATTATGATATTCCGCTAGATGTAACACTTGTTCCAGAAGACGTAAGTCAAATTTTGTACATCTACCGGAACGTTATATGGGCCATTAGACGTAAGAACCAATCTTATCTATTCCGCAAGACGTATGCATGTATGGAAAACCAATTTCTCTATTTTTTAAAAACATATTAATTTCTGAACTTTTCAACAACATCAATGCTGACAAAAGCAAGTGGGCCTACAATGAAAAAAGTAGCAAAAGTGCAGCAACTCAGTCCATCACCATTTCAAGTAGCTTAATACTAACAACTTCACTATGACAGAATATCAATAAATGAGAAGGACAAAACAATTTAGCTTCACTGCGGAGTTAGTAATTGGATGTTAATGAGTGAGGCATTCAACCCTGGACAAAGCGGGCAGAATGAAGGTGCTTCGGCGTCGAGGTACCTGGGGTATAGGAATACCACCTTCCTGCTGGTACCCCTCCCACCGCCAGCGGACATACGTCCGCACCGGCGTACGTTAAACAGCTCAAGACCATGACAAGATCAGGCCCCGATCTGGTTCTGTGTGTGGTGCTGAAGTTCAGGCAGCTTATAATATTTTATTTTATACTATTCCATCTCTCTTTTGTGCCCGCCATTGCTGAGAATGGCTACCTTTTTCTATTTTTTCACCCGCTGATGGCAAGCGGGTCCTTTCACTCTTGTACATATAGTAAGAAAAAGTGTATTTCCATGCCTAGGGGTAAGCCTTAGTTTTCTTAGAGATGCCTAGAGGCATGCTACATTTTTATCTTAGTATTGGCCTAACCAAAAGGGGTGACAAAGCATTTTGACCTATAAAACCAAGCACTAGACTTTGGATGTTGTGTGGACCCCTGACCCCCCAAGTGATTGGACATAAACACCATTTCCTGGACTGATTGAGGCGCTGACATTGATCCAGAGCCTATACATTTTTCTATATTTTCTCATGAATGCTTAGCTATCCTAGTGGTCTGCACCCTAGGGGGCTGGGGCACCTCTTTTTGATAGGTCCTGGGTTCAATACCCAGTGCTGGTTATTTCTTATTGTGAACAGGTCATCCCTGTTTGTTTTTTTTACAACTTTGGATGGGTGCTGTTTGTTTCTGATTGTCACATGTCCATCGCTGTTTATTTTTTTTACAACTCTGGATGAGTGCTGTTTGTTTCTCATTGTCACCTGGACATCCTTGTTTCTGTTTTTTACAACTATAGATGGGTGCTGTTTATTTGTATTGTCACTTGGCCATGCACGACAAGTACATGAAAAACATTGTACCAGTCTCTCCACAAATTGCATGCATGCCTCATCAACAACCCGGTGGCACCTGCTGCATGTGTGCCTGGTGCCGCAAATGTTTGCACCGCAGCAAGCACATGGAACGGTCGTGAACCCAAACGTGGACAAGTTGGGCGCGGGGGCCGCAGCTGTGCACCGCGGGCGCGCGGGGGGAGCCACCACAAAAGATGATGGCTCATCGAAGGTGAAGGCGTAGCCGTCGCGAGTGGCGTTGGCTTCGGCAGCCCGCGCGACTTGGGTGTACTGGATGCACAGAGACACTCCGTCCTCCGAATGTACATAGCGGAGGGCCTCAGCAACGTTGGGAAAATGCATCCTAGCGACACCTTGGGGCGCAATGGGGCCAAGCGGCCGCACCCATATGTCAGAACCCATGTCAAGAGTAATCAGAAGAAAGAGGGGGGGGGGGATTGCAATGACAGCGCAGAGGAAAGAAGGACACTCTTGTAAGCAACCTTGTTGTGCCCTCAAGTTTGGGGAGGAGGCCGCCCCTACCACCGACATTTTTCTACTCTACATTTATTTTTCTCTTCTTTCCATACATTTTTCATTACCCCACCCCACCTGTTGATACCCTCGTTGTTGTGCCACCAAGTTTGGGGAGGAGGCCACCCTTGTCACCAACCCTCTTCTACCCCCAAGCTTTGCTCTTAACCGTTCTCCTATGCATAGATTACCCTGCCTCACCACGCGCGCGAAACTTGCCTTGACAACCATGTAAAAATGGCAACAATGTGAACAAAATGGCAAAAAGCACGCAACTTGCAAGACAATGAAGGTCAATTGCATCACGGAATAGTGCAAACATAGCAATATACACCAATTTACACCGAATTTACACCTCTAAACACCGCGGTGGCCCAAAAAATGGCGTTTTCGTAAAATTTACACATTTACGCGTAAATTTGCAATTTGGCCAACAGCTTGGCCAGCATCTAATGCAAGGCTGGTACCAGCACACGGTCGCGCCTCGGGCCCAGCGGCCCCAGATGGCGACCTGCCGCACCGTGGCCCCAGCGGACCACATGGCACAGGCACAAGCAGCCACAAAATCACGGAAGCATGGCCATGCATCTCTCCCCCAAACGACAGAACGTCACAGTTGCCCAGATCAGCACGTGGGATTCCGGAATGACGTTTTGCGGTCCTGTGATTATACACTAACGGTTTAAACACTGGAACAGCAGAAGAACCCTGAGTAGGGAAGGTGCAATGCGGAGTGCACCAGCGATAATGCACAAATGCGCAAAATAACAAAAACACTTGCAAAATCCTTGACAGGGGGCATGGGGGGCAAAAAGACCAAATCATGATACGCTCATCACAAAGAACGAACTGCCATCATTCATGACCAAGACATTGTGCATGCAGTGCTCATGAAGCGCAAAGACTCCACTATGGATTTTATGGCATTACGCCACATCGTGTACATTACATCAGATGACAGTGCCTGTGTCTCTGGGTACCATGGGGAAGTAAAAAAGCAAAATGGTGATCAAACAATCCTATGTGGAACACTGTTCCAAAATCCTTCGAAGGCATGGGGGGGGAAAAAAGCCAAATCGTGATGTGTCGTATCACAAAGAATCAAACGCCGTAGTCCATAGCCAAGAAATTGCGCATGCAGTGCCCATGAAGCGCAAAACCTCCACTATGGATTCTATAGCATTCCATAACATCAGATATATCACATCAGATGATAGTGTCCGAACCGTTTTGGTTGCAAACACAAGGGCTTCGCATCCGAATTTCAGAGGCATTGCAACAGCCAAAGGTGGCATTCTGGGAACATGCCTGGAAATCCTGGGGTCCAATCCTTAGTGGTAGGCATAGGGTACCGGCGTGTATGCTGATACAGGTGACAATGATGACACTGGTGTCGTATAATATGGTGCGCCCAAAAGATCAATGCTCCCATTGTTGTATCCATTGTTGTATCCATTTCCATTGCTGTAGCCATTGCCATTGCCATTGCTGTAAACATTGCCATTTCCATTGCTGTAACCATTGCCATTGCCGTTGCTGTAACCACTGCCATTGCTGTCACCCATAAAAATTAATGGATATCCCCCCACAGGGTATGAGGTATAAGGGTTCATGTAGAGGTTGTCAACCGCCGCCGCCTTTTCCAATTCCATTCTCTCCTCCTGCTGCACATTCGTCTCCTTCTCGAGGAGATCTTCATCCGCGTTGCGAACTTGGTGAGAACAATGCGATGTGAACACATGGCGTGGACTCACCTTAGTATTTCGCATGAGGAACCCCCAGATGCCGGGGTGCCTGTAACGCCTGTGCACGTTCTCGTCCGGCTCATGGCCGTGCGGCACAGCTTTGAGGAGGTTGAGCAGCAGTGGGGACAGTGCGCCTTGGACGAGGTTCCCAATGGCCACAATAGCCCAAGTTGTGGCAAGCAACGGGGCTAGAATGCCGGTATCGGCGCTGGCTGTGTCATCAGACGCAGCCCTTGTGGCGCTCGATGTGCCTGCAAGGTATGCGACGAATGTACTGTTCATTCCCAAGAACGCAGTCCCAAATGCAATGTGTCCACGCACGCCTGCCATATAGCCAATAAGGGCCGTTTTTGCTGTCCAGAACTTGTCGCTTGCAGGTTCTTTCCAGTTGGCTCGGTGCCACCCAGTGCGCTCCATCAGGGAATAGAACTCGAACAACGTGAGTGACTCGATATCGCCCTCATCCACAATGGTCATGAGCCCCTTAGTCTTCCCGTAGGTTTGCGGGTGGCCATACATCGCAAGGATCTCTTGCGTTTGCTCGACAGACAGTTCAGTCGAGCCCCCCGAGAAGTTATTGAACACCCTCGCGAGTTCCACCTTCTCATCTTCGGTGAGGGGCTCGTGTGCGAAAGGTGGGTAGTTGATGAAATAAGAGGTCGGGCTCAGGAAGAGGGGACGCAGGATGGCGATCAAGGGAATCACAAATAGCCGGGCCGCAAACATGAGCCCGAGGATTGTCAAAGCATAGCCCCACACCCACTTGCCATTGTCCACAACATAAAACAAAGTGGAGCCCAGAATTGCATAATTGTACATCTCCGCCAAGTGCGCAAGTGCTCCAATGACCACTTGGTAATAATAGCGTGCTCCCTCCGACCAGTTTCCCCATGTAAGATTGCTCATAACAACTCCCGTGGCGCAAATGGCAATTGGTGAAGAAATTCGGACCTCCGTCTGAGCAAAGTTGATGTACTGGCAGCACCAGTAGCAGAAGTAGGGCATCACGAGTGCTAGGCCGACTTCTTGATACTGGTACAGCACCGTCCGCATGTCCAAGAGGTATTTGGTCAACAGCGTGTGCACAAGCGCGAAAAGTAATCCCACGAGCAGCCCCAAAATGACTGCAACCACTAATTTCCAGGCCCATCTGCCGAGCGCTTGACCCCAGTCAAGGTGCTGATCGTAGAGGCCAATGTACAGCAGCACCTCCGCAGAGTCAAACATTGTGGAGGAGCTGATAATGCTTTCCCAGAGTAGTATCCCATAGATCACTGGCTGAGGAACCAGGTGGTCCATATTGTACGTCTCAAAGAAATAGGCCAAGATGGCATCAGGCTCCACGGCGCTCACTATTGTGGCTGTAAAGAGGGTGCTCACAAGGAGACGTGTGTCATCCCCAAAAGCCGGCCAGTCCGATCCTGCACAACAGTTTTGAATGGCGTAAAACGTGATGGCAAAGAAGGCGAAATTGAGGACAAGGGCGCCGAAGATGTAGATGAAGATCGGCAATGCATTCAGTCGGAGAATCTGGGTGCGGGAATTGTAGCCAAAATTTAGCATCACTGTTGGAAGGATCACTGTGGAGAAGAATGTTTCATTGAAGTCGAAGGCTTCGCCACTGTGGTATGCGCCAGCAGCCCGGGCTATGCCTGCCACGCCGAGGCCGACAGCCATAGCAATGGCAGACTCGGATGGGAATGGAAGATGCAGTCGCCAATAGAAATACACAACGATAAAGATGATGAACAACAACAAAAGCGATGTAAAGAGGGTGCGATTCAGCTCCAGCCCTCCTGCAGCAGCTTCTGTGCCGACAACACTTGCTGCCAGCAACAAGGTCCATAATAAGTTTCGCATGAGTCTTGAAAAAAATGGCTGAATGCACAGCAAGAAAGAACATACCACATCACACCACACCACAACACAACACACCACACCACACAGTGGGCGGATTGGCTACATCACCCCTGCCGTCTGGAGGGTCCACAACGCTTCAAAGCGGGCGAAAAAATCAGAAGCGGCCCACAAGTGGGCGGATTGGCTACATCATCCCGGGGGGGGGGGGGGGGTTCCCAACGCCTCAGAGTGGGGGACAAAAATCAGCAGCAGCCCACAAGTGGGCGGGTTGGGTACATCACCCCCGCTGTCTAGGGGGGGCCCCCAACGCCCTAGATCTGAGGACCAAATCAGTAGTGGCCCACACGTGGGCGGATTGGCTAAACCCCCTCCCCGTTTAGAACGACCCGCCCCACTAGAACGACCCCCCCGTATACAACGACCCCCCGTGTTTCCCGGAGCATGCCAACCAAATAAACCGACCCCTTCTCAGACCCAAACCCCAGGCAAAGAGTGAGACACATGGACCGGTGGACAGGAAATGGACTTCCTATTGAAACTGCAGTGCTCAACAGTTGTAGGCCTGCCCTCTGCCCTGCTCACCGTGGCACATGCATGACAAATAGAACGACCCCCACCAATTACAACGACCCTCGGGAAATGTTGCACCGCGCTACCCGAATTTAACGACCGGGTCATTCTAAATGGGGGGGGGGGTTTACATCACCCCTGCCGTCGGGGGGTCCCGCAACGCCTGAAAGCTGGAGAACAAAATCAGAAGCGGCCCACAAGTGGGTGGATTCGCTACATTACCCCTAGGGGTACAGGGATTCGCTACATTACCCCAACGCATCAGAGTGGGGTACCAAAATCAGTAGCGGCCCACAAGTGGGCGGATTGGCTACATAACCCCTGCCATCTAGGGGGTCCCTAACGCCTGAGAGAGGAGGACAAAATCAGAAATGGCCCGCAAGTGGGCGGATTGGCTGCATCACCCTGAGCGTGTGGGGGATCACCAACGCCTCGGAGCAGGGGACAAAAAACAAGTGGCCCATAAGTGGGCAGGTTGCCTACATCACCCCTGCCATCTGACGCGTCCCCAACTCCCTAGAGCGGAGGACAAAATCAGAAGTAGCCTACAAGTCGGCGGATTGGCTACATCACCCTTGCCGTCAAGGGGTTCACACAAGCACCAAATACTAATATCAAAATCACCTCGGATGCAGTTGATCGTAGTACTATGGCACAATGCCATGGATGAGTGCGGCAAACTACTCCCAAGACAGCCGACCCCTCAAGGGTATATCTATAGACAATGGAACCCGAAGCGAACTCCAAACTCCAAAACACTCAGCCATAGGCCAACTCTACAACCGTACGACCCCACCACACACCACAGACAAACACGTCCCACCGCAATGCAAACGGCCGCAGCAATAGACCGAGATAAGCATACAAAGAAAACAAAAGGCCACAAGGGGCAGCGTCCCTTGTAATGGAAGACCGCGGCAACACACGCAACACAGACCATGTGGGAAAGCCGTAGGGCCCGGCGGAATGTCCACCGTTTGTGTTTGGTTGTAAGGCCCCATAGCCACCCACGACTCACTCATTAGCACGCAGCGCGGGACAGCCACAAGGGGGATGGACCAATCGCCTCACCGACGTACGCTGGCTGAACCAGATTTGTACGTCTGTACTCGCCACGAGGTACAAGCGCCTGCTTCCCACTCTCCAATGCCACCACGGTGTCCCCACCGCTAGGCCCCCGAACCCTCCCACCACCCAACCCTGCCCGCCAGCGAGAGGACCAGAAACCAGACTTCTTGCACATGCAGGACCCGGCGCAGCACTTGCAGCGCAGCTGCACGAATGTCACCCACTTGCTGCGTGCCAAACCGAGAACCCAAAACCCGACCGTCCCACGTCAAACCCATCCAGTGACCCCCTCCAGCGGACACGCCCGCCAGCGAGCTCGAGAAAAGGAGGACTCTGTCCGCAAGGCGATCAACCCACGGCGAAGCAACCCAGCCCGTAGCCAGAAACTAGGCAAAAGCACCCACCAACACGTCGGTGAGCACCGACAGCCCTAGGCGCAGGGATAGCAGCAAGAGACCACGGGTGGGGCCCGCGACGTGCTCCAGACCTCTCGGGGCTGCGTCCATGACGGCGGACAGCTCACACAACCACTGCCGCACCACATCCCAAGGCCGGACCTGCACCACGATCTGTGCCGCGCCCTCACGCCAACGCGCCCACTCTGCATCTGTGACGATAACCTAGGCGTGGCGCTTGGCGTGGCAGTGGACGATAAGAGGGCAGGGCCACTAGTCATGGCATGGAAACCAAACAAGACCCTAAGTGGCCAGACAAAACAACACAAGGATGTAGTTGTGACGAGGGGAAGGGGTACTAAAGGTGATTTTGACATTGGGGTTTGTGTGAACTCTTGTTTGCCCCCCTATTCTGTGGGCGGACAGTGGTTCACTTTCGTTTACCGGTATCTCTGCATCTCTGCGAATTTTTGCAGAGAGAGACACTCGTGACTTTGATATTCACCAGTGGTAGAATAGCATGAAAGAACAATTGCCCACCATGTACCCATATGCAATCTGAACGCCTCTTGTGATGTTGGGCGCTCATTATCCATGTAGAACAATGTGCGCTTCGAGAAGCAATATAGTATGCAACATGTATTGCACAAAACATATGTTTCATTTGGATTCAACGGTGCTGTGAATGCACCATGAAAACCGAATTATGAATGGAAATGATTTCCGTGATGCTGTCTACTGCATGTAACTTGCTGGAAAGGAATGACAACCTTGTGCAACACCGTTTTTCACTGTTTTTCATATGGTTATGTCAGCACGTGTGTATGGGCATGGGCATGTGTTGGGCTTTACTGCGCCTGGGTCACCCAGGGTCTTCTTGTCACACGGCGTTGGCGGCCACCCTTGCCTGCATTATCATTGTTCACATAGTTTGTCCTCCCGGTGTCTCACATGTACATCTTCATCTGAGTTGTACATGTGCACAGATGAGATGCACAATCACCTGTACATCTGTCTCATGGCGGTGGTCTTGCAGGTGGCTGGTCCAAGCTTGTTTTTTAGATGCCAAATCTTATTTTTTAGCAGAAAAAAATTTTGACGCCAAAAAAAAAGGTTCCGCGGGAAAAAAAAAGGTTCTGCACCAAAAAAAAATTCCAAGCTAAAAAAGATTGTGCACTAAAATTTTTTTTACATAATCATCATGTATGTCTCAAAAAATTGCACAGGCGGGGGGGGGGGGGGATCATCATTGCCACTATGCGCTCCATCTAGGAGACCGCCATACACTGAATTATGAAATTTGTTGCTACATTTCCCCATCAAATTATGGATCTTTTGCACATCATGCCCCAATATGGTTGTCAAACACACAACGCTCCCTTGCGACTGTGTTGATGACATCTTTGTGTGCACAAGGCAGTAGTTTGACCAGGGAGCCGAGATACACGGTCAACGAGCACCGATGGGAGATTTATCTGTACCAGATATGGCACAGCACAAACATCCTCATGATCGTGCTGAGAGCACCAAAGAATTTCTGTGGCACTTCGGAACCTCCCCAAAATGCAGCTGAGGGAAAAGGGGGGAGGGGGCAGAGCACAACACAGTAATGAGACATGCACTGAAATTCCTGTGACAATTACACATTCCAATTGGGTGCCCAGCCCACACTCAGCCTCAGCAATCCAAAACCTGGACAATGGCAGCAACAGAACAGACTCAGTCCCCAAGCTTGAAAACGGGGCTTTTGTCACCCCGAATAGGCACATGGTGACACTTGCCCACTAAAGAAGCAAGCCCATCTCCGAGCCCGGGTGCAAATAACACAAAAGAAAAGGGTGCACCACAAAACGAGGCCCTGGACCTGGAGGAGGGGCAGGGGCATAGGTTGCAGAGGTGGGGGTACCATGTGCTCCTTGTTGGCAGGGCATCTGCAGCGTCCTGCCTGGGAGGGGGAGGGGAAGTGCTCCTGCCACACCATGTGGTCGCGCGCACACGTGCCGCACCAGCACTGCGCTCGGGCATACCCCCGTGCACCCGCACAACGCCCGTCCGCGCCGCCCGTGGCCTCCACGAAGACTGTCTCCTTGACATTACATACAGGGGCTCGCGTGGACGCGTTGAGCCTTGGGCAACCCAATACTGCCGGCAGTGCAACCAGCGCAGCACTGCGCCAGGCCTTCCGTGACGTTCGTTCTGTCCCCCACGGTCCGCCTCGCGAAGGACGGGGCTTCGCGGCACAACATATGATCATGCATATCAACCTCCATTGCAGGTGCAGCCTGGGGGAAGGGGGGTGCGGGGCAAGGCGCGGCTGCAGAAGACGCACATGACTGCAATGCGGGCGCCGCGGCCAGCACAAGGAGGGGTAGGATTGCAGTGGCCCACGCCGTTGGGACGGTCAACGGCGCCAGAGGCGCGCAACGTACGCGCCACTCCCCAAGACCTGCGAGGGTTGGGATGCAGCGGAGGGCGTTGCGGAGGGCGCGTCGCCTCAACGGTAGGGGGGGGGGGGTCGGCACAGTCCCGCTTCCTGGCCTCTGCTCTGCAGCGAGGGCCCGCCGACCACGTGGAGGCCCCAGTCCGACGGGGGCATGCCACTGGCCAAATGCGCATCGGGGGGCAGGTTTGCGGAGGGCCCACCGTCCAGGCCGCCCCCCTCCGTATCGGTACTGCCGCTGCAGGGGGTGCCCTCACGAGACTGGGCGGTTGGGGGGGGGGGAGGGGGTGGGGGGATCAGGACCTGCAAACAGGAGTAGCAATAGGGTTCACAACGAATACCCCCCCCTCAGCCTGTGGCCGCTCAGGGGCCCGGCCGGGCGCCGGACTGAGGGGGTCCATCCGCGGGGGATGGGAAGGCTACAGTGTCTGAGGCCCCGGCCACCACCGGCCCCCTCACGTCGGTCCCTTCCCCGCGCCACCGACAGCGCACCCACCGCGGCCCGTGGCCCGTCCCACACCATCCACTCCGACGCCCCAGCCCACACCCGCACCGGCACTCCAGCGCCGCCGCGGCCATCCCACATGCCGCCTCCTCTACTCCACCCACCCCCCCGCACGCACCGCCGCACGCATGCCATTGCCCCGGGCCTGCGAATCCCCCGCCGCCGTGGGATGCGGATGTCAAATGCTGACGGGTACCCCTCAAAAAATGGCAAAATGGGAGCTCCCATGGCAAAAGTGGGACACCGTCGGGGGGCCTGCGAGCGCGTTACGGCAAAAGAAAATGCAATAAACATTTGGTCTCCGGGTCTCCGGACAGCAAAATGGGGACAATTGGCACTCCCCGGGAGTCTCCAGGGATCCGGAGACTCAGGAGGCTTGCTCAAGGCACAGGCTGCAAAGCAACACTAGTCAGAAGAACCAACCCGTCGGTGACAATGCCATAGGCGCCTTTCGCGGTGACAATGAATCCCCTTATGTCTACACAATCCCCCAATGTCGAAAGCTACCTCGACCCTCCCAAAGGCCACGGCAACAGGCAATGGCACTCAGAATAACAAGCTCTTCAGCGACATTGCCATCGGCGCCTTTCGCTGTGACAGTCCCCAGGGACCCCGTACAGCACCACCATCCCCACGCCCGTCATGCCCACCGGGCCCGCAGCGACCATCCCTGACCCGGCAGAAGTACGCGGACCATAGACCTACCCTGACCACCGCCGCCCCGCCACCCACTCCCTCTCAAAGGCATCCATCGCTCCGGACTCCTCCACTACTACGCCGCTCATCCCCGCCTGTTGTAGTGCCGCGTGAACTCCTCCAGCGACATGAACCCGTTCTCGTCCTCGTCCAAGTGGGAGAAGCCGGACAGGGCGTCGTTGTAGTTCCTCCCGAGGCCCAGGTCGAGCATCGCGGCCATGTACTCGAACACGTCGAGCGCCCCGTCCCCGTCGAGGTCGTACGTGCGGAACACCTCCGCCGCCCCGGCGTGCTCCATGTCCATCATCGGCTCGGGCGCCCACGTCCCGAAGGCGGACGACGCCCCCTGCGGCTCGATGTCCACGCCGGACTCGGCGGCGAAGTGCTCCGTGAACTCCTCCAGCGTCATCATGGGCTCACCGTTGGGGCCGGTGGACGAGAACCGCTGCTCAGCCTCCGTGTAGGAGAGGCCGAGCCCGGCGTCGCGCAGCGCCGCCATGAACTGGAACACGTCCAGGTACCCGGACCTGGGGAGGCGCAGGGACGGGGGATGGCCAGGGAAGTATCAGAAGGGGGGGAGGGGGCTGAGACCTACAGTCCAAGCGAAAATTACCCAAGGCAAATATTACCCAAAAAAAATTACCCAAAAAAATTACCTTAAAATGAAGGTCGTTCTCTTAGTTGGCCCTTTGTTTCATTGCAGGCCCCTGTTTGTTGCATCTATTGCTTGTGGTGTTGTTAGCTGGACTTTGACTGCACGAAAGTGTCTCTCATGCGCCAAATATGTTTGTGATGGTTGTTGGTTGGATCACTCCACAGCCATTTGTCCAGCTCTGTAACTAAAGCATCAATTGGGCAATCGAAATGTGTTTATCCCTTTGCGTTGTGTTGCATTGTGGCAGGGAAGGGTGGCGTCCCTTTTGCCACGGTACCAAAAAATACCAAAAAATTAACAAAGAATTGGGGTTTGTTGGCTAATTTTGACCTTTGGTAATTTTTGCTTTCCGTGTAAATTCAAAAACAGACAAATGACCAAACCAGAGGCAATGCACTCCACAGTATGGCATAAGTGCATCTTTATTCTCTATGCCAAACCTGGTTAAACGTCAAGACACACTCTGCACCTGAAACAGAAAACAGAACGTCATGTCTCACTACAGTTAGTCAGACAGAAGGGGGGAGATGGGGGGGGGGGGGGCTCTGGGACCCACAAATCTGTGCACCAAAAATGGCCCGATCAGATTTTCCCGATGGTAAATTTCGTGTTTCCTGCGGTGGTCACTTTGGTCTGGAGGGGGAGGGTGTTCAGGGGGGGTACCTCCCCTCCTCCTGCGGTGTATGGCCATTCTAATACATCCCTGGGAACGGCGCCAGTGCACGGACTGGCGATGTGGTTTTGCAGAAAATGCATGTTGGATGGAGCGCTTCAGCAGGTAGAGGGACTAGCAGGGGGAGAAAACAGCAGTGTTGCCATGGAATCGCAGAACCTAGCTACCAGATTAAATTTACTTTTCCCGAATGTTGCATTTTTTGACCAGGGCTGGGGTAAAATTGGCTTCTGCAGTGGGGGGGGGGGGCGTTCAACCCCCCCCCCCTAGGGAAGGGGGGGGGGGGTTCCTGAGGTACCCCAACACATGGCTCAAAATGATCCCCCACAATGCGCTGATCAGTTTGAGGTCTGTATCATGGGGGAAAAAAATCTTCCGGGCCGCTTTGCGGCGCAGTTAGTGAGTCATCATCAGAGGTTGTAGACTAGCCTCTTGGGACTGGCCTGTCACGAGAGCCCTTCACCCAGACCCCCCTCCCCACTCCTATGGGGGGCTCGAATGACCCCCCCCCCCCCTGCGCAAGCCAATTTTCCCCATGCCCAGAAATAACTTTTTTTTGCAATTTTCTCTGTTTGGCTATTTGCTGATAATACCAGCAGGGGCGGGGGGAAAGGGGGGGCTGTCCTGCCAAAGTCATATTTCCATAAATCATGTTGCTGTTAATTCTGTCCCAATCCTTAACAATGCCTGTTCTAAATATGAGCATTTCCTGGAAAAACTTGATCACCAAAGCATTCATTTTCTTGATGTGTCACTCACAGCAGAGCCTGGGGGGGGGACGTAGGAGGAGGGGGTGTTCCACATGTGTAGTACACCCGGTGCCCAGCACCACGTCTGTTGTGCGACCCACTTTGCGTGTGGTGTCCGGTGGGGGTGTGAGAGGAGTGGGAGGAGAGGCACAGGTGTATGGGGGTGGGCAGGCCTGGTGTACAGGGGGGGGGGCGGGGGGTCCACAGCGCCCCCACGACCGGACCCCCCTCCCCCAAAAAGGGGGCTCCATCGACGGCCCCCCCCAGACTCCGACCGGGAGCGACCCACCAGGCCCGGAAAGTCACCCTGACCCGGACACTCGAAACAACAAGAAATGGCATTTGTGGAATCAGCGCATCGCGCAGGGGAGGGGGGGGATCCGGGGATGCCATCGTTGCCGCGCACCCCGTGCACAAGAAGTTGCCTGTGGCAACCCTCCCCCCCCACCACCCAACAGAAATGTTTGGGGCAGACGTTCAGGTGGTGCGACTCCGGTTCGCGCGGGAGTCACAAATGCATTTTGGGAGGATTCGATGGGATCCACGGGAACTTTGTTGGGGGTTCGCAGGGACGCACAACACAAGTGCTTCTTGTTCGGTTGCACGGCCCCACCCACACTACGCACCTCTCGGCGTCGTGCTTGATGAACAGGGTCTCCGCGTCTTGGTAGACGTCCCCAGTCAGACGGGTCTTCGACACGTTGCGGAACGATTTGTGGGCCTTCCCGCTCAGCGCATCCTCCACGTACTCCCCATCGCCGGGGCCCTCAAACTGCTGAGGGGCCCCAATCTGCATGACGTGCTCCACAAACTCCTCCTTCAAAGAAACCGGTCCGGGGGGTTGCACACCACACCACTCTGCTGTTCAGCATGGCACTTCACACCCCTCTGCACACTTTACAATGAATTCCCCCCACAATACCCGGCAGCCGTCCCCGTCCCTGTCCCCTCTGTTTGCTGTATTTAGTTCTGCACCCCCCTCCCCACCACTCTGACGCACGCATTCGGCAGGCATTCAAAATGCATTCAAAATGCATTCAAAAGACATTCAAACAGCATTCAAAATGCATTCAAACAGCATTCAAAATGCATTCAAAATGCATTCAAAAAGCATTCAAAAAGCAATCAAAAAGCATTCAAAAAGCAATCAAAAAGCATTCAAAACAGCATTTAGAAACCATTCAGCAATACTTGAATCACTCTGCCTTGTTGCTGCGAATCTGGGCCCCATTTCTGGTGTGTTAGCCCCCCCCCCCCCAACAGACGCATTTGGAACGATCCAAGTCCAGAACTCAATGGGGTGGCCCACCGTGAACCGTGGACCACCCCAGCCCCAGTGGTGCCGAGTCGTGAAAAGGAGATTTCCCGCTGCGAAATAGTCGCCACACGAAAATCCCCCCCCCCTCCCCTGAAAAATGGGCCACGCAGTCGTTCCGTTCATCGTGTGCATTTCAATGTACTGGTGGTTTGTACGGCCACTTCAAGTTTGGCGGATCTAGACCACGAGTCCACGAGCGCTGCTGCGCGAGCAGGGCTGTGAAACGGCTGGGGGGTGTGAAGGGTGTTGGGTGTATTCCTCAGGGCACGTTGTGGGTTCCTGGATCCCATGCCAAAAGGCCTGCAACGCATTGTACAGGGGTCGGGGGGTTTCGTGGGGGGTTTATTTCGCGTGGGAAATTTCGTGTTTCAAATTGACCGCGAAATTTCCCACGCTTTTTTCGGTGACCTCCGCGTACAGTGCTCCCAACCCTCAACAACAATTTTACAGTCCTGGTGGTGCTTCTTGGCCCTGAACAAAATGCATTCAAACAGCATTCAAAATGCATTCAAAAAGCATTCAAAAAGCAATCAAACGATTCAAAAAATTCCCACGCGAAATAAACCCCCCACGAAACCCCCCGACCCCTGTACAATGCGTTGCAGGCCTTTTGGCATGGGATCCAGGAACCCACAACGTGCCCTGAGGAATACACCCAACACCCTTCACAGTGCTCCCAACCCTCAACAACAATTTTACAGTCCTGGTGGTGCTTCTTGGCCCTGAACAACGGGGGAAGTGTCATGCGGGCGTTGACAGTCATGCAAGTGTACTCGCGACACTCAAAAAAAACCAAAGTTTTATGTCCTTTTTTGAGTGCCAGCGCGAGGGCAGCCCCGGATTTGTTTTTTGAGTGTCAGGGCTCACTTCACTCGTCAGCAACTCTGCTTTGGCCGGCGATGCACCGTGCGTGGATTCGGCCCGCCCTCCATCGTCAACCTCATGACTGGGAAAGCGGGCACCTCTTCCATAATGCCATATCCATTCTCGTCCACCATCGAGAACAGCGTTGCCGCCTCCTCCACGTCCATTGGGATGCCCAGCTCCTCCATCGCGTCACGGAACTGCTCCACACCCAACCAGCCAGTCATGTCCGCATCGAAGGCACGGAACATGTCCCGGGCCGCCAACTGGAGGTCGCTGGGGGGGGGCAGTGACCTACGGTGGAAAAGGGGAGGCATGGGAGCAGCCGGGCCCCAATAGCCCCATAGGCCCTGGATCGGCAACAAACTGGGGGAGGGGGGGGGGATTACTAGTGGCAGTAGCCCCGCCTGGAGAAACGGCGGGGAGGCCACATGCCACGGCCACTACCGGGGCGGGCGGGCTTTCACTTTCTGGGGGGGGGGGGTCAATAGAGCCCTCCGGCTGGACCCCCCCCCAAAAAGGGCTCAATTGACGGGACCCGCAAAATCCTAACGAGATTGACCCCGTGCCTCGGAGGTGACCAAGACCAAGAAAAAAATGAAAATGGGATTTTTGGAATCAGCGCGTCGAGGGGGTTCAGAAAAGTCATCATTTGCCATGTATTTGGTGAAAAAAATTTGACCAATTGTAATGCTCAAAAAAGTCTTCAGCGCCTTTGGCGCCAGAGTTCATAACAACTGATTAATGGTGCCTGTTAATTGAGCCCTTTTCCTGAACCCCCCCCCCATTTTGGGGGGCTCTATCGACCCCCCCCCCTCCCCCCGGAAGTGAAAACCCGGCGCCCCCGCGGTAGTGCAACACAGTAGCACACTACAGCCGAGGTCTGCGGCATCCAAGTGCATCGCATGCCGCCATGGTACCCAGCTTCAACTATGGGAGGAAAGCAGAGGTCGAGTGCGGAAAAAGGCGTACCCCTGTCGACCTACTTGTAGAATACTTCCGCCATGTGCTGCAGTTTTCCTTCAACACAGAGTATATGCTGCCATGTATTGCAGCTATCAGGCATGTTGAGAATTTTTTCTTGCAGGGGGTCAATTTGTTCAGAAGCTGAGGCAGGAAATCAGAGGGATGTGGGATGTGGAATTGTCACATGCAATGCACAATCCCCGTGACTGTTTGCAGGGGAGAGTGTGTGATGGCTTTGTAGCTGTCCTGTGTTGCCCGTGTGATCAGTCCATACCAGCACCTCTGGGTCGTCTGGCGAGCTGTGGAACATGCCTCTGCACCCTTGGGACCCACAGGGCGATGGCTGCACGGGGCTCTCCCATCCTGCCACAGGTTCTGGTGAAGTATGGGTCTTATCAGCACAGAGCAGTCCAGAACCTGCCGGGTCCGCTGCGGCTGCGTCTGAGCAGAGGACTGTTGGCAAGGATTGGCCTGCGGGCAGAGAAAAATTAGAAGGGGAGGAGGGCGGGGGGCGTCCGGGGCCCAAAGTTTGTGTACCAAAAATGGCCAACCAGATTTTCCAAATGGTAAATTTCGTTTTTCCCCTCGATGGTCACTTTGGTTTTTGGGGGGGAGGTTCCAGGGGGATCAATGGTCGGTTCTGATAGACTGAATGTCCCCGCCATAGACAATTCCAGCCATTAGTCCAGCAGTACTGCGAAATCCAATCAATGCACGTGTCCCCTTCTTGGTTGGGGTGCTCCACTATGTAAAATACAGCGAGGCGTTGCGGTTAGCTCCGTGGGTCACTTGTGTGCTTGTCCTTTGCTGCTGACTCTAGCGAACAACCTGAATCAATATAAGCAGTCGTCCGTAAATGTGGACTGCATTCACTGTGTCACATGCGAGCTGACCGGGCTGCAAAGCATGGCACTCATTCGGCCTTACCCCGTCTGTCGCTGTGTAGTTTCAAAGAGTGAAGGGAGTAACATACATTAAGACTCAGAAATCAGAATGCGTTGCAGATGCACGTGTGCCACGTGGCTGTGTGCTTATGGAATCGTATTTCTAGTGAGGTGCCCCGTGCTTCAGTGGAAGCACCCTGGATGCCAGCGGCGCTGGCCCCAGGTTCGAACCCCACTGCCCGAGCCGCGGGGGCTCGGGCAAAGGCAAGCAACGGGTGGGGTGGCAGCCTCCCAACGGGCGTGGGCGGTGGCGGGGCGCACTGCTGCAGGCGCCTGGGCACATTTTTCTAAATGATGATTGAGGTTCCAGGGGGGGGGGGTACCCCATCCTCCTCCGGTGTACGGCCATTCTAATACTTCCCTGGGGAGGCCCGCAGGGGGTCCTCACAGGGTTTGGCAAGCCTCCCATCTCCTCCCTGTCAAGCACCACCCTCCTCATTGGCCAAGCGCTGCCCTTTTCCTGCTGGATGCTCATGCCGAGTGTGGGCAGGACCTCTGAGTCAGCTGCTGCCCTCGGGCGCTGATGTGCTGCTGGCAGTACACCAAGAACTCCGAAATGCTCATGGTGCCACTGCCGTCCTTGTCCATCATCATGAACAGGGCGGCAGCATCCTCCAAAGTGTAAGGAAGCCCCATATGTGTCTGGAGCACGAGGGGGATGGCTGGGTCTAGGGGCAGAGACAGACATGGAGGGGCATGGGCAGGGGCAGGGGCAGGGGCATGGGCAGGGGCAGGGGCAGGGGCAGGGGCATGGGCAGGGGCAGGGGCAGGGGCAGGGGCAGGGGCATGGGCAGGGGCAGGGGCAGGGGCAGGGGCAGGGGCATGGGCATGGGCATGGGCAGGGGCAGGGGCATGGGCAGGGGCAGGGGCAGGGGGGCAGGGGCATGGGCATGGGCAGGGGCAGGGGCAGGGGCAGGGGCAGGGGCATGGGCAGGGGCAGGGGCATGGGCATGGGCAGGGGCAGAGACAGACATGGAGGGGCAGGGGCAGGGGCAGGGGCAGGGGCAGGGGCATGGGCAGGGGCATGGGCAGAGGCAGGGGCATGGGCAGGGGCAGGGGCAGGGGGGCAGGGGCATGGGCATGGGCAGGGGCATGGGCAGGGGCAGGGGCAGGGGCATGGGCATGGGCATGGGCAGGGGCAGGGGCAGGGGCAGGGGCATGGGCATGGGCATGGGCATGGGCAGGGGCAGGGGCATGGGCAGGGGCAGGGGCAGGGGGGCAGGGGCATGGGCATGGGCAGGGGCAGGGGCAGGGGCATGGGCAGGGGCAGGGGCATGGGCAGGGGAGGGGCAGGGGCAGGGGCAGGGGCAGGGGCAGGGGCAGGGGGGCAGGGGCATGGGCATGGGCAGGGGAGGGGCAGGGGCAGGGGCAGGGGGGCAGGGGCAGGGGGGCAGGGGCAGGGGCAGGGGGGCAGGGGCATGGGCATGGGCAGGGGCAGGGGCAGGGGCAGGGGCATGGGTAGGGGCCAGGGCAGGGGCATGGGCAGGGGCAGGGGAGGGGCAGGGCCAGGGGCCATGACGTCAGGTTTTGAAGCAAGCGTCGGGTGCATGCTTGGGGCACAAAACGTGGCAATGGCATGGGGGCGTGTTGCTGCTGCGGGGGATGAGCCCCGTCGCTGCCGTGCCCGTCCAAACAGGACCCGACCGAACCCATCGCAAACCACCATTCGGGCAGACTGGGGGCGTCCTCCCCCGTCGCCTCGGTAGCCCTCGGTAGTGCGCTTGGGGCAACCCGCACGCAGACCCCAATGCGTCATCCACGGGAGTGGCGGGGGGGGGGGGGGGGCTCTAGCATGACGCCTGGTTGTGGTGCTGTCTGCAGTCGGCGGCGCCTATGGGCCTCTCGCCACTTGCCGCTGCCCTTTCCTTGAACCCTTTCCCTCGTAGCCGGCAGCGCCCATCAGCCTCTCACCACCTTGTGCCCTCCCTCTCTCTGCCTGGCCTACCGGTATTCCCTACTCGCCCTTCCTTTCCCTTCGGAGGTTGTGCCAACAACTATCCCGGGGGGGGGGCTTCTCAGGATTGAGGCGAGACCCCTGACCCCCCCCCCCCGTATGGAGTCGTGTGGTGTGCTAGTCAACAATCAAGCACACGTCAGCACAGCAAAAGCCTCATCAGTGGTACCATAGGAGCCTTTCGGTCTCCCATACCATACCATACCATAGCCCCCTCCCCCCCACCCCCACACACCCCTCTGCCCCCTCGCCCCCCCCCCCCCCACACCCCACGCCTTAGGCTCAGTGCGTGAAGCGACGGACCCCCCACACACCCCTCTGCCTGGGGTGTGTGGGGGGGGGGGGGCATGGGCACCCCTCTGTCCCCCTTTCCCGCACTGGCAATGGTACGGGCAGACCAACGCGGCGTGGAACTCGTACACGTCCACTTCGCCGCTCATGTTGGCGTCGAAGGCCAAGAAGGCCAGCACGGCCATGTGCGTGCGGGGGGTCAAGGGGTTCCCGTACTCGTCGCAGCAGGTCTCCGCCATCTGCATCATCAGCTCCTGTTCGGCGGTCAGGCGCGGCGGCGCCTGCACCGGCGGGACCACCGGCCGCGGCGCGGGGGCGGGGGCGGGGCGGACGCTGCTCCTCCGGGAGCTACTGGGCTGCTCGTAGACGGGCTGGGGCGCGCGCGTCACGGACGCGGCCGGGGTCCTGGGCTTGGACTTGGGCCGCGACAGCGACTGAGGAGCAGGCGCGGGGAGCGGGTGTGTGCGGTGCCCGGGCTAACGTTGGAACAGAGGCAGGCACCCCAACACATGGCTCAAAATGATCCCCCACAATGCGCTGATCATTTTGAGGGATGTATCAAGGGGGAAATTTTTTTTGGAAAAAAATCTTCCGGGCCGCTTTGCGGCGCAGTTAGTGAGTCATCATTAGAGGTTGTAGACTAGCCTCTTGGGACTGGCCTGTCACGAGAGCCCTTCACCCAGACCCCCCTCCCCCCTCCTATGGGGGGCTCGAATGACCAGGGTCCAGGGGGAGGGGGGGGGGGGTCCTCCTTTGGTTGGCCGTTCCAATGTGGGGCTGGGGGTGCATGCGCACCGTGTTGGGGAACTGCACTACACAGCATCCACCCTCCAGACTGGTCCTCGCAACAAGGGTGGAAGGGGAAAAGGTTTGCAGGGGGCGGTGGTGCTGAGTTTTTAGAGGCGGCGCAGAAAAACCACCTCGCAGAGGTTGGGGGGGTGGGGGTGGGGGGAGCAAAAATGTCGAAAAAACAACCCACCCTTTTGTGGGTACATCCCCACTTGCACCCCTTAGAGTGGGTACCATGGGATCACTGAGGTCGCCATCGTGGCCACCAAGCCATGTAAAGCATGTTTTAGGCAACATTTATGCGTTTTTTACGGGTATTGGGTGTGTTTGTGGGGGGGGGGGGGGGGTCTTCCAAGGGATTGGTACACAACCTGCTTACGCAGTTTTTCACCCTGGGCCGCTCAAAAATTGAAGTTTCCGAAACTTGTTTTTTTGACATGGTGACCACTCAAAATGATCATCTGGGCTATGCAAAGCATGTTTTAGGCGGTATTTATGTGTTTTTGGGTGTGCATTGCTCGGGCTAGATTCTCTGTGAGGTGGACTTGCCGAAAGCAATAGAATTTTCAGTCTAAAGTAATTTGCGCCAAAGGTGCCAGAGAAAATCTGTGATCAGCCGAAGGCCCAGAGGAAAATTTGGCCCAATATTCTACGTCCTCATGGTAACATGCCCCTCCCTCCCTCCCCTTGTGCAAAAGGTGTCCAAAGTTGCGGAAACCAACGGATGCGGGTCTTGTTTGGCCGTGGGCCAATGATCGCCACCCGCCAGATCCACTCTCGCATACCCCTTGTTCACAGACGTCAGCCAGCGAGGCTGCCTTAGGCGCCTGCACGACCTACGCCCACCCTCTTGATCACCCTCCTGCACTGATCTCCTTGGGGGACGGACGTCTGCGCTGCAGTTGGATCCCCAAAGTCTTGTTTGGCCGAAATTCAGCAATGGCCGCCACTCTCCGGAATCAGTCCGGGGACCTCTCACAGTGCATAGTCATGAGCACCAGTTGTGTTTGGGATGGGGTGCACGTATGTGTATGGTCCAAACGGCGCCGGCCGGCGCCAACACCGCATTCTTTGAACGGCGCCGACGACTTGTGTGGACAGGGGGGGTATCTGCACGATGCGCACCTTTTGGGGGGTTGGAAAATTGCCCCAAGGGGGGGAGGGGTCATATGAGGCCCCGCATGGGACCGACATGGGGACCAAAAACCAAAAAACATGAAAATGGTTTTTACAGAATCAGCGCGTCAAATGGGGTCAGAAAGTGGTCATCTGCCCCGCTTTTGATCATAAAAATTGCAAAATACTTTCGCCCAAAAGTGTTCAGAATCAAGCCCCCTGACAGAAGAGCCCCTTTTCCAGCCCCCCCCCCCCCCAGGGGTCCGCGAACTGTGGGGGTGTCTCGAGAAAGGGGCTCACACGACCCCTCCCCCCCTTGGGGCAATTTTCCACCTGCCTGGACTACTTCACCGGATGGCCATCTCATGTTCTCCGTGCAAGCAACGGGCCCACCAGAGTCTCCGACGGTGGGATGGCAACACAGCCCCTGCCGTATCATGGTCTCCAAAGCACAGGGGAGCATCGCGGTTCTATGAAGTGTTCTCATAGCCAAGTGCTATTGAAAATCGGGTGCACTGCCTTGCTGCTGATGGGCGCCTGGGGCCCGCCGCACTTCAGTTTCCGCGCCGCGTGCGGTGTGCCCCCGAGGCCCCTCGCAGCGCCCCCACCCCCCACCCCACCTCAATGACCCACTACGAAAAAGGAATTCGGACAGGCCAAAGCCGGCCCCAGGAGGTGCAAAGATGGAAGGCCACATGGAGGCCTTGAGGTCTGAGATTAGTGCCGGTGATGAAGGTAACCGTCAGCGCTTGGAAACTGAAAGCCTGAGCCCCACGTTGCCAAGTGCTGCAGTCCAGGGGCAGCTGGACACCCTGAGAA
Source organism: Eutreptiella sp. 'Long Island Sound 2002' (assembly GCA_964036045.1). Classification (NCBI taxonomy): domain Eukaryota; phylum Euglenozoa; class Euglenophyceae; order Eutreptiales; family Eutreptiaceae; genus Eutreptiella; species Eutreptiella sp. 'Long Island Sound 2002'. The sequence goes on from OZ038402.1 coordinate 10,452,291, forward strand.
GGACGCAGGATGCCTTCGCGGAATCGTTGGACAGAGGGGGTCCCGAGCACCCCAACACACACCGCCCCCCAAAAATGATACCCAGGACAAGCTGAGCATTTTGAGGTACGTGGCTTGGGTGCTGCCGCGCTGCCCACGTGAGGAGCCATCACCGGTCCTCAGCCTGAGCTTTGCTGAGGATGCGACAATGGCGTTCTTGCATAAACCCACGCCCCAAAAATAAGAAGTAGTTCTTAACTTTGGTCCAGCTGGTGGCGGTATCAGTGGAGGTTCTTATTTTTGGGGGTGGTTCCTACTGAGTTTCTTGCCCATGACACCTCCAAGAGAGTCCAAGGTGGTTCTTATCTTTGGCACACTCCCCGGAAACCCCGAGGTGGTTCTTATTTTTGGGGTGGTTCTTATTTTGGGCCCTGTTCTTATTTTTGGGGCGGGGATTTACCTTAACCCCCTCGCGTAACGGCGAGCACCGTTCCACCATGTGACCACCGGGTGGTCATTAGACAGGTAAACCAAGCACCGTCTGACCAGAAGGTGGCTGGTGGGTAAGACCGTGGCTCAACAAGCAGAGTCACACAAAGCGTTGTTGGGCCAGGGGGTGGTCGTTGCGCAAGGGGGGGAGGGGGGTGCCATCCCTTCGCAAGGGCTTTCCCCGAGGTCTAGTGGGCACATGCAGCGTGGATGTAGCTCATCGACCTCCATCAGACACCAGGAGACACCGCCAAGCACCGCGCCATCTTCACCCAATGGTACCGCTCTCCTACACTTGGGCTTCCCTGTGCCGCGCGTGGCTCCTGTGAGCCCTCTACACACACCCCTGTCTTAGGAAGGAGTTGGTCACAATGACGGTCAAACAGGCTGGCGTTCCAGAGCGGGATGGGCGTCTGCTGGGGGGGGGCGCAAGCAGGTCTCAAAGCGCTCTACACATGCACGTCCTGGTATGCATATGCAGCAATGTTCGGCAGTTCCATGAGATCATTGATATGATACAAATGTGCTACCATACAAATCACTGCGCCTGTTGACCTTGTTTTGTCAACACGAGAGTGTTTATATGCTACAAGACAGTGAAAGGCACCCTAATGTTACTGTCTTTCACCCGAGTCACCTTGCGTGTGCTGGCACTCCTTGGCCAAGTAACCTGGACTGGGACCGTATACTTTAGGGGAGGGTAGGGGGGTGGGGATGCCACGTCAGGCACCTGGGCGGCCTACACGCCGCTGATTGGCTTGGTTGGATGTGAGGGGGCCGGAGGCCCAGCCTCTAATGTTAGGAGATCGGACCATGACAATTCATTCCTAAGCACTGAGGACACACTGCTGGGGGGGGGGGGGGGGGCATGACGTCAGGTTTTGAAACACCCCAGCATGATGGGGACCTCATGCCAGGCTTTCTCAGTTCAACATTGGGCAGGGGGGGGGCGGGGATGCACTGCCAACGATGAACCTTGAAGGGCATCCGGTCAAAGGCAGCCATGGCCATGTGGTATGTTGCAATGGTGCCATCCGGCATGGCATCTGCAGTGACCCTCTCCGTCACAGTGACAGGCTCTTCTGGTGGCTCCGCAGAGACATGGACTGCAGGGTAATTGGGGGAGACGGTGGGATAAGAGGTCACAGGGGCAGGGCTCCGGGCATAGCTCGAGGCATAGCTTGTGGTGACGGACGGCGTGTGGGCTGGGGCTGGGGCATAGGGCATGCCCATGGGTGTGCTGGCAATAGGAGAGGGATACGCATGGGTGACCGAGTGAGACACGGAGGCAGGGTATGCAACGCCGGGGCTGGCGTAGGGTGAAGCTGCCAGCGGGACGTGGTACTGCGGAGCTGAATGGTAAAACATGGCTTTGGCAAAGCAACGGTAAAGGCCTACGAGCAGAAATGCAGTGGCTGGGGAGCTGGGGCCGAATCACTATCAGTACTTGAAACTAAATTGAACACGTCTTATCTCAGCTTATCATGGCTGTGTCCATCAACGACTCAAACAAGTCATCACCGCTCGCTGTGAGTATCTGTCACCTGCTCAAACATGTCGTATCACGCATTGTGACTGTATCCGTCACCTACTCAAACACTTGTTATCTCAGCTGATCAGATTGTATGCATCAATCCTCGAACACGTCTTATCTCCACTGATTGTGACTGTATCCGTCAACGGCACATCTTATCTCAGCTGATCAGGACTGTATCCTTTAACTACTCAAACATCAAACCATCAAGGGGAAGGATGTATAATGCACTTGGACTTGGGGGGTGCCCATGGAAATTGGAAATTCGATACTGTTCTGTGCAAGGGCTCCCAAATTTCCACTTTTGTTTTTTTGGGAGGGGGCTCCCTATCCTGGCTTGCATAGGCTCGGATACTTTCCTGCCCCCGGCTCACAGGCATTTCTGGTTTCGCCTCTTATGTTCGTGTTCGGTGCTTCTTGCGCTCCGACTGTCCCCGTCACTGACCTGCGTCCCCTGTATGATACACTTTGTTCTCGTGCCCGCGAGCTCACCTCTTCGGCCCGGGTCCACTGTTCATCCGGCTCTGGCCCTAAGAACCCTCTCAAGAAGGCCTCATACGGGTCACAGTCTGAGCTCTGCGACCCCTGCCCCCCCGAGCCCTCCTCCTCTGGGGCTCCCTACCCTGGGATGATAAGCTAGCTCCCTAGCTTATCATCCCCCACAGAGGGGTACAATTGACCACTTGATTGGAAAACCCCCAAAGATTCCTCCAATTAGTACCCATGACCTAAATGGCAGTGGTATTTGGGACCAGGACACATGCGAATGCCTACCATTTGCCCCACCGGTGCAGTATCTGGCATGGCGCTGTCGCTGTGAGCCTATTTGATAAAAAAGAGAAAAGAATCTTTTGTGACAATGCCTCGATGCCCTTGTGGGAAATCTGTGTCAGACAATCCAAATGCTTTTTTGTTGTGCATCCGGTCATCCAAAGTTCGGCCCTATGCAGGGAGTGGAATCGTGGCAATGCCAGGGTCCATGATGGCTTGACAGGCCAGCCTGTCTGAGGCGTTGACAAACGATCCCTCAGATTTGCGGTAGTGGTACATTCAACCATCAGGGTATGCCTATTGGCCACGAGTCAGCATGTGACACTAGGTACATTGTTTTTTTTTTGTCCAGGCTCAACAAGTTCAAAGATTGTGACACTTCGTCATTCTATGCATCGCATTCTGGTTACCTCTACCTCTGCTCTTCTCGCCCTCTCTCTCCATACAGTCACCTCCACACTCCGTCCTCTCTGGAGCAGGCCTGAAATAACCACTAGTCTGAGGCCATTTGACTAGTGACTAGTAGCTTGTTTATTTGGGCGCAAAAGTGCCAGGTGCCCAAAGTGCCAAGAATCCGAGAAATTGCATAACCATACGGCCCAAAACCTTCCCCAAGCAATGCAGGAATGTGGAAAAAAAACAAATAAAAATCAATAAACATCAGGAATGTGGAGAAAAAACCAAATAAACATCAATAAACATCGATAAACAATGGTGGTTGCCCACAATCTAGCGTTTTTGAAAAATAACCGATAAGCGAGAGACAAAAATGCAGAGCATGAAAAATAAACGATAAGCGATAAGCGAGAGACAAAATTGAAGAGCGTGAAATTCCGCATTCGATGGTTCGAAGTGCCGCGCGTCGGTGCACCCAGACCGAGTTATGACCACTTTAGCTGCCCGCCTGGCCACGGGCGGGGGGATTTTTCGACGCAAAGACGGCCCGAAATGGCAATAACTCGCAATTTACCAGGGCTATGTGCATTTTCAGCAATTTTTGCCCTCAAAATAAAATCGAAGAGTGCGAAATTCCAGATTCGATGGCGTGCCTAGACCGAGTTAGGGCCATTTTAGTCGGCCGGCCGGCCATGGGCGGGAGCAATTTTTCAATCCTGAACGCATGTCTCCTGCAGGACACATGACTCCTTGACGCACAACTCCCGGACACATGACTTGCGGATGCATGTCTCTTGCAGGACCCATGACTCCCGGACGCATAACTCCCGGACACATGACTTCTGGACGCATGTGTCTTTCAGAATAGATGAAGCCGAAAACGGCGGAAATGGCAATAAGTTCCGATTTCCTGGGGCTACATGCATTTTTTTGCAAAATTTGCCCATGGGCAAAATTGAAGAGCGCAAAATTCCGGATTGGATGGTCCGAAGTACAGAATTCCATGAAATGCCGCGGCGGGTCTCGGTTGCGTAGCATGTCTGTAAAAAACTTTTTGAACTCGTGACCGAGGTTCCAACAAGTGTCCATCGAGAGTACACATAGCACAATGGGTCAATGACAGGGCCGACTTTGGGTGTGGGTTAGGTATGGCCTACCCCTACCAAGACGGCTGCAGCGGGGTGGCGGGAGGAACAAGTCCTACGCCTTGCCCCACCCTTGTCGCCCCGTTTGCACAGGTGTGCACGTCCGCCCGGACCTCATGGGGGTGTTACAATCCAGTCAAAAGAACGATGTCGCCCATGTCCTCGAGCGGGATCGCCGTATCCAGGAGATCAGGGAACCCCCAACTCCCCTATCTTGCGCTGCTTGTGCGTCACATTTGGGGTCTCATCTCGTAGGCGCTTCATGCGCCGTGCGGTGTCCTCTTGCACTTCCCATCGGAGATCCAACAATATTGTTCGCCGTAAGGCCGTCTGGGTTACTGCGTGCACTTGAGACATATGTTGCCACTTAGATGCTTCGCCCGCTTGGATGTTGGCGGACCGCAAAAGATGGGCCTGCTCCCAATACAGAGACGCCGCGGCGAGCTTGCGTGATGCCGTGGACTGCGCTTCGGGGAGGACGGCCGTGCCCCATTGGCGGAAACGCAGGCAGTAGGAGTCTACAATCTAGGACAACTGGTACACGGCATGTTGCGCCTCACCGTACCACCGCGGCGTTTGTTCCTTGTAAAGAAAAGATGTTTGTCGGCGCAAGGGGAATGTTTGCCTAACGTGCGCCCGGCGCGCTACTTTTCTATTAATTATCCCGACTTCAGCCCCAGATTTACCCTCTCATGGAGAAGCCCCCCAAGTAGACCACGTTGCACTGCACACCTTCCCTACAAAGCACGTTGCATAATAAAGCAATATCTATGAATTTAGCAACTCCAACTGTCATCTGTATTGTACTTAACAAACAACATTGGTCCCACAAGTGTGGGTGTCAATACATTCAGTACAATAGTGCTCCTTACACTCATCACAAACTGCGACGGCGGAGGGCTTCTGGCAACACAACACACACACTTCTGCCTCATCCTCTGACTCATCTTGCGTGCCACAACCGAGCAAACAGCTGCTCAATGCGTGCCCTATACCACCCGTGCACGTCATTGTAACGTTGTTGGCGGGCTGTCGAAATTGCCATTCTTTCTTCCAATGAGAGGCACAATGACATGAATCCGGCCTTTATACGCACCATCATGGCCCCCAACTTCAAAATCAAAGAAATCACCTCGGGTACGAGAAGGTCCATACCCATCCCAAATCAAAACATCTGCTGATGTCCAGGGGGCTAAGGGGCAAATCCATATAATGTTGCCCAACATATCAACAGCAACAGTCCACCGGTAGGGCACGGGTCACAAAAGATGCCCCGCGCGCGCCCTGTGCGCACCCGGCGCGCTAACGTTCCCCCGTAGGCGCTCGTGGTGGTGCGCCAATAAGAGGGACTTCCAAGCAGTAGCTTGTCGGGCGAGTGCCTGCACCACCTCTTCCAAGCATAGTCGGCATAGTCGTACAGCTTGTGTTTGGGCGTGTAGCGTTGCTCGCCTTGCCTGTAGCATGTCTGTAAAAATTGTGTTGAATGGACCGGGCAGCTGTTTTCAGACAACCAGGGATTCATCAAGCTACGGCAGGAGCCGCACCCCTAACCAAGGGACTTTGCAGGCTTTTTTGGCGGTAGTTGTGCCTACGTTCTTGGAGTCATTGACCTCCCAGAAAAAGCCATTGACCGTGTAAATTTCAGCTGGCATAAGGACTATCCATGTTGACGAAGGTATCTCATTCAACCGCGTGATGGCATGGGGGTTGTTGGCGGATGCTCTTTTGATGGTGTCTAGGATCCATTCGTCCTCGTCAATGGCCACGTCACATACTTCTTGGATTAGGCGAGTTGTGGCATGCATCTGCACATTCTTGCTTTGTTCTTTTTTTGGGGGGGGGGGGGGGCTGATTCGAAGTGTTCACGAGTGCTCAAGATAGTTCTTGGAAATTGGGTGACTCAGGGATATGACACAATGGATTCCTGGTAGACAAGGGCAATTGGCGAAGCTCATACAAGTGGACTGAGGAGGCGCTCTCTAGTGCAGCGGGTTGTCGCCTGCAGCTTGACATTCTTGTGCACGCGGCGGTAGCCGGTCCATCCGATGGTGATCACTAGGCTGGCCTTCCCACACCACCCCTGGCCCGATGGTCACTCAGATGTCTCAACTGCTACACTGGGCTTGGATGTTAGCATTCTTTATGTGACATGATAAAGACAAAAGAAACCGGGAAATCTGTGGCCACTGGTTTTGTGTCGAATTTGCTTGACTCCGCTCACTTCCTATCTTTCTCTTGCCTTGATTTGTTGTGTAGGAACGCCTCCAGGTTGCTCTGATCATATCTTGCTGATGCACATCAGGCATGTATCTTGTTGGGCCGCTGGCTGCTTGCTGTGTGACACACCTCTGCTAGGGGCCTCAGCCCCCACACCACAAGGGTGTATTTCCTTCAGCCTTTTTTCCACGAGTGCAATGTCGGCCAGAAACCGCCATTGCATCTGGATTGTTGTACGTGTGTTCTGCTCTCTCAAAACCTTCATCCACGGTTTGGCAGTAGGTATGGGTGATGGCAGGGATGGCATGGTGCTCCACAACCTGCAGCATGCAACACAAGAAATATGAACCTTGTTCGGGACCTCACAGTGTGCGGGGTCACATATCAAATACACGGAATAAGATAACCGGAGGGTGCACAGGCCCCTGGAACTTGGTAATCATACCCAGTCCCGCCACCCTTGTCTAAGATGGCCATGTCCCAAAGCAATACAAACCATGTACCCCCTGGATCTTAGCCAGGGTGGATCTTACACAGTGGTCAAGACTGTCAAAACCAACCAAATGCCAGCCAAATGTGCATGCCAAATCATAACAGAATCGGTGTGACTCAGCAAAGACCCTGGAAATGCACACATCCCAAGCGGCTGGGATCGACAAACCGGGCCTGAATGTAATTAGGTCCCAAAATAATACAGGACCTTCTCCCTCAGTATCTTGGACAGGCGGCATCTTGGCCAAAGGGTTGGATTGGGGGGAGGGTACAGTGAATACTAGGACACATCTGGGCCCTCCCACAGCGGGGATCTGTCCTCTTTGAAAAACACTGGAGGATGTGTCTGTGTCTGGCAGAGTCACACTCAGAAACAGGTAGAGAACCCAGAAACCCGAAACGAACAGCAAAGAAATCCAATGCTGAACTTCATGATGTTAATGGGGGCCTTGTAGTGCAGAGAGCGGGGGGTATGCAACATCAGAAATCACAAGTGCCGAGGACGCACACAATGTTGGAAGCACACATGGTGGGAGACATAACGCGTCAGACCACATACCGCACAGGTTTTCTTCTGTTGCCAACACAACAACTAAGTCCAAAGGTGTCCATGTGCACGGCCATGTTCCAATTTTTGTAGTGCTCCGTGTGAGGGACAGAGCGGGTGTTCTGGCACGGCGTGCACACAGCATCCATACCGTGGCACCTATCAGGGGTCAAGCACTAGTGAACCATCCCAAGCACCCACCCAAACAGCCCATAGAACCCCAGAAAACCTTGGTTGCTAGCACAACATCTTTCTTCCTGGTTTTTATGGTTGCATGGGGGGCGCCCAGGTGCGGCCCTTGACCCCGACACCCCTTAAACATTTTGGCCCCCTGAAAGGGGGGGGGGGAGCCAGGCTGGGGTCCAGTGTACCCGACATATAAATACCCCACACAGAAATGCAACAAATGCTGGTGCAAACAAGATGGAGAGCTTTGCGTCAGCAGCTTTGGCTGCAGATGAAGCTGCATTTCCACCAGATGTGCAGCACTCCTTTGAGCATTCACTTGTACTGTGCGCACACACGCTGACCACTGGTTCATGCAGTTCATGTGCACTCCATCCACACCACAGCCTGCCTTCGCCCTACACTACCGTGTCGGGGTCCGAAATTAAAACCTCAGTGCTCCATGCTCTCTCTGCCAAAGTGTCGTAGCTCCAAGTAAATTGCCAGCCAAGAGCAAACCGATGGCTTTTCTCAAACAAGCGCTTCATCTAGAACAATACTGGGCTGCCTCATTACAAAACAGACTCCTTGTTTTTTGTTCCTCCGCCAATCCAATGTACGGCCCCATCTGGGGAGCGGAATCATAGCTATGCCACGGTCCATAATGACATGCCGGTCTGTTCGAGGCGTTCAAAAACACCCCTCGAATTTCCGGTATGGGTACACTCAACCATCAGGGTGTGCCTCTCGGCCACGCGTCATCTCGCGACGCCTGTCATCTAGAGCGTCATCTTCCTTCCTATCCTGCTCATTACAAAACCGACTCTTTTTGGAACCGGTTTCTTCTCCCAAGATAGGGCACGCCTCAGTCAGTACAATCAGTCCCAAAACATTTCCTGGTTTTGTTGGGAGGAGACGTGCAAAAGGGAGAGCTACTGCAGTGGGAATTTCATGAAAGGCGCTCCAGTAGACCCCAACGTACTGTATGGCTCAAAATGATCAGAATGTCGGATTACTTTTTTTTGTAAATCACACTCACGTGCTCCTCGTCTGCCGGGACGCTGTGTCCGCTAAGATACAACGTGACTGGCATTGCATGGAGTGAATGTCCCGTCGAAACCGTGGGCTGTGCATTCAATTGAAAAGCAGGTGCAAACGCAGTGGGAATGCAGTGGGCAGCTACCACGCCTGTTAGGCGTCCGAGAAGGAGAATAACAGCAGGAAACCGGGAAGGCAGCCGTCTTAATTTGCGCAGGACGAGCTCAGGGTGGCCCAAAGTAGAAGGCCGGGTGACATTACCCCATGAGAACTTCTTGGCAGGCAGTGGGCAAAAAACGCCAACACAACATCCGTCCTGCCTGCCTGAATTTTCATCCTGCAGCCACCACACCCCATCCCACGGCCGGGCAACCACCATTCTGTGAGGAAAGAAAGCCATGGGGTGTCGGAAGAAGTGCTGTCTGACCCGGGGGGGGCGTTGCGCATGGCGGTCGTTGCATAAAGGGGGGAGCTTGAAGCCTTCCAACGGGAAGGAAGAACAGCAACCGAATATTGAAGACTGAATGACTGTATGAATTGTTGGCCCCCCCGGGGGAGCACCCCCACGGTGCACGCGCTGGGGCACTACCGTAGTGCGCGCACCGTGCGTGCATAGCGCACCAGCCCCGCCGGTGGATCGAGGCGAATCCTTTGGGGGAGTATCCGCACCGCGCGCGCACCGCGCATGCACCGCGCGCGCACCGCGTCAGGTATTTGAACAACTTCTCCAGGATATGGTCTACGGGGAGAGGAGTTGTAGATGGTGCCTGCTGGGCTCTGAGGCGTTACCATTCCCCCTGATTGGCTCTGGATGAAAGGGTCTACGGAACAACCCCAGTACCCGCACCGCGCATGCACCGCGTGCGCACCGCGCGCGCACCGCGTCTGATACTCCCCCTTTGGAAAAAATTTTGATGCCCACGCAATCGTTTGGCACTTAGACAACACAAGGGCGCGTGGAGTTGCGTGTGTTGGTGGCGGCTGCGCCGTGGGGCATCGTGCTGCACCGTGCAGCGCACGATGCACCCGGGAGAGCAGCGCCGCGGGATGGCCCGTGCGCAGAGGAATGGCGGCGAAACCCGGCAGTGAAAAGTCAACCGAGGCAGACCGCTGCGCGCGGGTTCCCTCGTGTGCCTTGCGTGGGGGGGGGGGGGGCGCGCGGTGCGGGCGGCGACGATCCACGTGCGCCCCTGGAGCCGGGCGTGGGCTGCCGCCGGGATCCAGCGCCTCCATGACCCCCCCGTGCTGCCAGGGGGCGGTGGGCTCAGCCCCGTACGGGGGCGGGGAGGCGGAGCATGGGAAGCGACACGGCGCACTGACGAGAGAAGAAAGGCGCGCTGCAAGACGGCAAGGTCAAGATAGCAGCGGGTGCCCGGGCCATCAAACACGCCAAACTCAGTTGGGGGGCCCTGACCAACCGAGGCAGGTTCTATCTGCGGGTGGGGGGGCGTGGGGGCGGGGGGTCACGCGTGGGGGCGGGGGGTCACGCGTGGAAGAGAGCGGAATAAGGGGGTCTGGGTGGGTGGGAGGTGACCTGGGAAGGGGATGGGACGCTGGATGCAGCGGAGGGCGTAGCCTGAGTCGCCCCGTACACGGCTCCTCGCCCTGGGCAGTAGCAGGGATTCGATCCAGGGACCACACCGCACACTGTGCCCATCGTGTCACTGGCGCGGCGCCATTGCGTCTGGGGCCAGGGCGTTTGCCCCCCTTCCCCCCCCCCCACACCCCCCATATATAAGCGAGGTGCGCAGGAACTGAGGCAGTCCCCTCAAAAGCATGGCACCTCTCGCCGACGAGGACCAAATTTGCCAACAATAGCAAACCACAAACAGGCCACCGGCAATGCCTTGCGCTGCGCAGGCGACACCCCTTTGGAGGTCAACCGACAGCGATCGGCTCCGAAACGGCCGGGTCGCATGGCACGACAGCTGTAGAGCCGGGGGTGGAGGGACTTGGGTTGGCAGAGCCCGCGTCCTCGTGCCCCGCACCCCTGAGCCCCGGATGCGGGCCCCAACAAACGGCTGACCCTTGCGCTGATCCTTCGTGCAGCCCCGCACTCAGCAACGGCCGCGCCCGACGCATGCGCCCGCCCGCACGTCGCGCGCGCGCGGGCGCGCGCCGCCTCAGACGCCAGCCGCCAAATCGTCGTCGGACACCTCCTCGGGCTCCTCGGCCTCCCCCGGCCCCGCGCCCGCCTCCGCCTGGATGGCGAGCAGCATGGCCGCCCCGATCAGGACGAACCCGACCACCCCCGCGGGGCCGAGGGTCTCCCCCAGCAGGACGGCCCCGAAGAAGGTCGACCAGATGGGCTGCGTGCTGTAGATCAGGTTGGCCTCCACCGGGCGGATGCCGGCCTGCCCGAACGACTGCGCCCACAGCGTGTACCCGAACGTGACGGCCCCGGTCCAGACCGCCGCCAGCCCCAGGTTCTGCAGGTCGACGAGGCTCAGGACGCCGTCCATCAGCTGCTGCAGGAAAGTCACAATCTCCCGCCCGGAGTCGGTGCCGGAGACGGCCAGACCCCCCATCAGGGCCACGCTGAACAGCAGCTCCCACGCCGCTTTGGAGAGGGCGAGGGGGATGGCGTCGCACTTGGGGGCCCAGACGCCCAGGCGGACGATGTGGAGCGTGTAGAAGAGGGTGGCCAGGCCCAGCAGCAGGAAGCCCGGGAGTGTCGCGGCGGGGTCCGCGGCCGCGACCGCGGCCATGCCGTCCGCCGCCACGACCAGCACCCCGGCGAGCGCCACGAAGGACGCCGCCCACAGCCCCCGGGGGACGGGCGTGCGGTTCAGGAGGGCCTCGAGCACGGGGACGGAGATGGTGGTGAGCTGCGTGATGAACGCGGCCTGGCCCGAGGTGGTGGCTTGCAGCCCGAGCACCTGCGCGTAGCTGCCGAGGAACAGGTACCCCCCGAGCTCCGCCCCGCCGAGCAGCGTCCGCCGCTTCGCCGCCTGCCGCTCGGCCGCGTCCTCGGGCGCGGATCCGGGGCCGGGCCGGAGCGCCGCGGCGACGGCGCTCAGGAAGAGGGTCGCGACGAGGTAGTACAGCGACGAGAAGAAGATGCCGGGGACCTTGACCGGGAGCGTGTAGATGAACCGCACGGCGGGCGCGTAGGTGCCCCAGACCAGCGGCACGGAGAAGAGCACGGCCAGCTGGACCGTCCGCGTCGACCAGCCAAAGGGGCCCGCGGGGGCGGGCGTGGCGAGGGGGCTGGCGGCGGTCGGCGCGGCGGTCGCGCGCACCTCGAAGGCGCTGTCCGGGGGGAGCGGGCGCTGCCAGACAACGTCCACAAGGGCCCGGGCCGCGTCAGGGCCCGCGGCCTCCGCGGCGGCCTTGGGCCTAAGGATGGCGCAGGGCGTCTCTGGGTTCGAGGGCAGCTCCAAAGGGTTGGCCGCCGCGTACGCGACGACTCGGGGCAGAGCCGATTCGCGGCCGCCCAGTGCCTTGCACAGCGCCGCCACGGACACGGGGTCCGGCTCTTGGTCCATGGGGCACCAGACGACCGTGTCCGCGCCCTCGCAAGCGGCAGCGAGTTCGGCCTCCGAGGCGAAGTTGCAGTCGGTGTACGTGAGCCGGGGCGAAGAGGGCAAGGGGTCCTCGTCCGGCGGGCCTCCGAGGGCCTTGATGGTGGTGGCGCTGCTGCGGTCCAGCAGCGCCTGCACGACGGCGCGGCCCAGCGGGCCGCGCGCGCCCACCACGACGACGGATCCGGGGGCGCCTCGGAGCACGTTGAAGCAGGCGAACCGCAGGTGGCGGGCCTTGTGCCGGGCCCAGCCCGAGGTCAAGGCGATCGCAATGGCAAGAGGCGTCAGCATCAACAACGAGATGGCGACGGTGCCTGGGGCGGTGGGCTGCAGGGGGTTCCTTGCGCCGGGATGACCGGGTGTGAATCGCGCGGCAATGGGGTCGAGCTGATACGGCGCGGGGGGCATCCCGGGGAGATCGGTGGGGGCCCCGGTGAATCGCCCGGGCCACGTGTTGCGGCCAGTGGCGGGTAGTGCGATCGCACCATGCGCGTCTCGCAGGGCGCTGTCCAGCCGGGCACTCCTCGCCGCACCGTCCACCGGCAAATCGGTTCGCTGCGGGAACTTCGGGTGCGGTGGCATGAACCCGCGGGAAGAGACCACCGTGCGGAAATTGACCGATGCGGAGTTGGGGGTGCAGGTGGTGACAAGGACGTAGCCAACCAGCAAGAGACAAGCACCACATAGTGCCTTGTTTGCAACACCGTTCATCGTGACTTGGAGTCGACACCCAAAAAGCGGGGAACCTGCCAAGGCAAAGGACAATGGAGGGTTCATGCGTGCAACCACTTGGGCACACCGGCTGATCTCAGCCCCAGAAATTAGATTGACGCCCCAAATAGATTGACATGTTCCACACGTGGGCCTTGTGCATGCTTGCCACTTGCTCACCTCGGAATGGCATCAACGCGCATCCCTTTGATTCCTTTGAGACTCGCCCATTCTCTAGGGACGAGGGCGCAAAATTGATGGCGAGCACGCCGGGGCTGGATGGATATGGAGGAATGTGGTTGGCTAGCCAGAAACCGCCTCGGTTCGTTGGACAGGCCAACGCCTAGCCACGGTGTGCAATGTTTGTGTCTTCACCAGCTCGTACCAATACTTACTACTGGTCAGCGTGATGCTAATGGGTGCTATTGCCACCAAACAAATCGAGCCATGCACAGAAAAGGAACCCTCATTTCGCCAGGTTCGCAAGGTTGGAACAACCGGCCTTTCTATTTCGCCATTGTGACCTTCGTTACATGCTCCTCAAAAGAAATTGTGTCCCTTTTCCTCAACCATTGCGTACCGTTCCTCAATTAGCATACTTGCATACTTTTTTTGTTTCCCGGTAGCGAGCCAGGATGCGTGGACATAGCTTGGCGGAAATGATTTGGTGGCCTCCTCAAAGATGCATGATCATGCGTGTCCTCTCCTCAAAAAGCTGTGTTCTTCCCCCACACAAATATGGCCTCATCCCAACTCAATGTGCACCCACACACAACAAACTTGACCACCAAAACATTGTTGCTCTTCTGCGCAAAATCATTACTGCCGAAAGAAATGTGTGCTCCCCAAAAACAAATTGTGTCCATTTTCCTACACCACTGTGGGGGAGGAGGAGCAAGCTTTGGAACCCTAAAATGTGTTTGAGGACACGCTATCTTGTGACACCGTGTGATCCTACTCCCTAGGTAGGTACAATGGTTAGGGCACCAATAAGGCAAGTGAGAAGCAAACAACCGAAAGCGACCTAGATGTAATGTCCACAAAGGCTCCGTAGGCTAAATGTGAGCAAAACAGGTGAAGCCGGGATGCAACTCGTTTCTTGCATCGTTTCATGCCATCGCCTTGAGCTTTGCACTTGACCACTTCAAGGGCATAGCCTTTTTGCTTGGAGCGATGGGGCGGAGTAAAACCCCTTCTGTGAAAGGGGCCACTCCGCTCGCCGTGAAGCGCTCCTGAGCCTCGGCTGACCGCACGGTTGCCCACACTTCCCAACCGTCTTCCAGCAACTCCGCAGCAAAGCGGCTCCCAGTGTAGCCCAGTCCGAAGATAAACATCACTTGTTCACTGCACTTGCTGGCCGAGTTGCCCTTGGTCCCCACGGCCTTCTTGCTTGGATACCTCTGCACATGCACGTACACATGCGTGGGATTCAAGCGCATCGAATCATATTGGGAGATGTGACGAGTGTACTGCGGTCCTGTGAATTTGATGTGGGTGGCGAACATACGCAGTCATCAGTAGCGATGCGGGTGTACATGTGCGGGGGTCGTTTGCCCCCCCACCCCAAACATTTTTCACGGTTTCTACGGGCTCATGGCACAACCTAACTCAAACTAGCACCACACCTGCATTTGCGTCCACAGCAGGGCACCTGCACTTGCAGCTGCGACCACCACAGCGCAACTCCCCAACACATGTATGCGGTCCATGATCACTGTAAAATGGTCACACGCGTTCAACATTTTTCTCCAATCAATGCCACAGATAATCAAGCACCATATGCGGAGGGCGAACCGAAGGTACATTCAATTTGACGCATCACTGCGCCACCTACCTCCCCCAAGGAACGGTGTTGACCATCACTGGGATGACGGATCAAAGACGTGTGGAAGCATTAGCGGTGTGTTCCAGGGGCATGATTCTCGGATTTTGTTTCTCACTGCAATCCTTTGGGGGGAAGGCATACATACGCCTGTTTCCCTATGCGGAGTTCCCACAAATTGGGGTTTGGAGGGCTGTGTGTGCGTACACCCAAGGTAGCAGTGCAAAAAGAACCTGTGCACTCTGTGTGACACTATTCCGACTCACCATATTCCCATGCGGGTCAAGGCTAACCGGAGCGAGGGCAGATCCCCCATTCGCCACACACAGTACACAGGCCGCCAACCCCCGGATTCGAGCCGGGATCCTCCGTGCCAGTAGGCTTGTGCTCTTCCGTTGAGCTAGGTCGGCAAGCTACCCACCAGGGAATTTCATAGATTATTTACAGCAGTTCGGATGAAAGTGTACAAGCTGAATCGGGCGGATCCGGGAATCGAGCCCGGGCCCTCTGACACTCAGGGCGAGTATCATGCCACTAGACCAAACCGCATTGTGTGATCTTCACAGACGATGCTCCACTGGATCCGGCCCAGCAGGTATTTGCTGGGTTCTCCTCTTGCAGGGCCATGAATATCCCCATCTCAGGATTTTACCGGGACATTATCTCTGAAATGTGACAATTTTTGAAAATTTGGGGGAAATGGGGAATGCGTGGAGTATTTTTTTTGTTTTGATGGGAAAATGGGAGAGATGAACTTATCTAACCTTGTTCATGTTCACATTGTCCTATGACCTCCTATCGCCTCGCGTGTTACCACATGGCTCCTACGAGTCTTACCGCTCATTTGCGGGTGGGGTGGTGTGTCGTGTCAAGAATCCGCTCATGGTATCGAGAAGATGGGGGTGTGGCGCAATAGCGTCACCCATTTAGCCCCCATCATGCCGGGCCGTTTTGGAATTATGCTTGTGCGCGTCGTGTTACAAGAATAGATGCTGCCCAATGCATTGCGTGAGCTCGGGGCTTCTTATGTTCCAATACCATGCACACACTAAACTTGCCCAACCGAGTGCGCACTGTTTGTCACTTTTTCCGCGTGCTCCGTTGCTTTTACGTGCTCCGCTGCGTTGGGTATCCTTACTATTAGAATTAGCTACTTTGGCACCACCTTGTGTTTCACGGTCTCTTGGCAAAGCCCAACTCACGAGTTGTTGCATTCACATCGGAAGGGGCCGTGACCTTGCGGCGATTGCCCACCACAACTGCAACGTCAACCGGTAGATAGCAAGGAAAGCTGCACGTTGAACTTTGGCTCATGGCCCATATCCCAACCCCATCATTCATTCGTCGCATCATATTGCATCATATCGTGTATTGTTCTTCGCACGTCCTTTTCCTTTTGTGCGTGGTGCAAAAACATTGCGGGCAAGCACAAAATGCATAGGCATTAGGGATTGGAATTTCAAGATTGAAAAACCTTATCCCTCAATTATTATGACGATCTAGTGAGTTATGCAAGATGCACGTAAGCATGCGTTCAACGCAAAGAAAAGAGCTGCTTATGACGTATGATGCATCGTACACCTCGTATAGGGGTCCTCTACAATCTATTGATGCATCTATGAGCACCTCTCTTGCAGCTCTCTATGCTTGCGAAATTGCGAGTACATTTGGATAATGGTGTCTACGATGGGACAATCCGCGATTCACAAATGCCGGCAATATGTGCATATCTCCACAAAGCCATTGCGATTCAATTCCGCTACAAGGGGCGTTGCGTTGAATTCAAAGAGAAGTACTTGCACAAAACGGGTAGGAGGAGCAAAGCTGAACCCAATTTGGACATCTCGATTGCCATGCACTACCTTCAAAGTGTTTTCTCTAAGCAAAATAGCATTAACATCTCCAGTCACAAACTTCAATAGATGGCACGTCGAGGTGCTTCTATGCATGAACCCATGCACATTGTACCAATACGAGCAAGAAGAAACTATCGAGAATCATTAATTGCTCGTTGTTGAGCGTGTCAAACGGGAAATCACGTGTCACACGAGCAACAAAGCACCAACTCACCAACCAAATCAAGCTATGCTCGGACGGTCACAAACGTAGCATCGGGTAACATATTTGGCACACGCAAAGCGCGGTGCGCGAAGCAACACGCATACGGACAAGAGTCAGGGAAGATGGATGGCTAGGGCGTGTACATGTCGCACTACTGTGGTGGCCCGACTCTCACTCAAGGTAGCGCCCATCAAGCTAGGGAACTCTTCAATTGGTGCACATGCACGCAAAATCACAACATGTGGTTAGAATAGGATTGGGTCATCGTTAAGGGATCTTCATGCCGCCTCTGGTGACCAAGGAGGTAGCGGCAACATCCTTTAAGCGCAATATGATTGATTGCCAAGCAAACGTCGGTACAATCGCCCACAACATGATCGCGTGTCAAGTAGGAATTGGAGCGGCCCAAAGTCTCTCGTCTCAACCATCCCCCCACTTTTGCAAAAACGCCCACACAAACATCAACTCGACGAGCGCAACCCAATCCATAACCTGTATGATTGGCCGCCGAGCGGTTATACACGTCAAGAAAAAATGATTGGAGACAATGGTGCCCTCGACGCGTCTCTTTGGCGAAAAATTCCGTGCAAAAAGCATGCAACAAAGTTGCATCATTTTAGCATACCCTTCAAGAGCCCATATCCCTCCCCTCAACTGCATGGCAAAGCTTGTGTGTGCCTCGATTGACATGCGAAAAAACTTTTTCACGGACCCTTGTACTAAACATGTCAATCCAAATGCCACCTCCTTCCTCCAACTTTATGATTTAGGGGCCGGTCCACTCTCAGGTTGTGAAACAGGCGTTGAGTGCTTCATCGCCGTAAAATGATCCTTCATGAAAGTCAGAGTGTCCTCCGGTTTGTGAATCAACAACGCTTGCATGAGATCGTGCAAGATTTGGTGAACCTCCGGGTGCTCCTTGACGTATTGCGTGTGCTCCGCTTCCAACTCTTTCTTCCTTTCATACAAATTTGACTTTTTTTCAAAGTCAAATGAGTCCTCCACACGCTCCATGCATGCACTGAGGATGAAATTGAAAAGCAAGTGATCTACCAAAGGCGATTCTACCTTCTATTGATAGGCAACCAAGCAATGCTTTCTGCCCTATCGTTTCTTTGCCGGGTCTTTGTCACGTGTTACATACCGTGGGTTACCTTCATAGGCTAATGAGCATGATCATTTGAGGATTTTGCGAGTGTATCGGATTTGATTGTTACTACATGGGAAACAAACTGATACGCCTTTCTAACGTCATGTACGTGTCGGTATGCCAATGGGCCCTACTTCGATCAACAGCACAAGGTTGCAAGCACACGCACGCACGCACGCGTGCATTTGATCCATTGGTGCCGTGTGTTACAATAAATCAAAGGTGCATACATGCGCGTCTCATGCAGT
This sequence comes from Eutreptiella sp. 'Long Island Sound 2002', assembly GCA_964036045.1. Classification (NCBI taxonomy): domain Eukaryota; phylum Euglenozoa; class Euglenophyceae; order Eutreptiales; family Eutreptiaceae; genus Eutreptiella; species Eutreptiella sp. 'Long Island Sound 2002'. The sequence continues at coordinate 10,470,580 of OZ038402.1, forward strand.
ATGCAAGAGGGATCATGTGCGCTCACATTTGCTACATTCCGCGCCAACGTGATGGCTGTTTGAGATTCTCTTTTAACTTTTTGCTCGTTGTCATATTCACTTTGATTTTACTCAGATTTGAAAGCGATACCTTGAATTCGACATTTGTTGGTTTTAGCCTCAAATTACCGTTTGAAATTCACATCTTTCTGCTTGTGCCACATGATCAATGCAATTGCACCACAAACAAAAAAAGTGCACTCATGATATCCCTAGATGACCGAGTTCATGCTCAATGCTTCGTGTGTCATGGGGTGAGATGGTGGACTCCATTATCCCTATTTTTGTGCAACTCGTTAGTGGGCACGATACAAAAATGAAAGCAATCGAAGTGGCAATTCACATCCCTCGACATCTCAGCAGGGCCTTCCTCCAAAGGTAGAGGCTGGGAAAAGGGACGACGAGTTGGTCTACACAATGACTTTGATGAGGTTCCGCACCATTGCGTTGTTTGAAAACGCAATACACGAAGCACAACGCAACACTCTCCAGGCGGCCATGTGCGCTATCGCTTCGTTGGTTCGACAAAATGCGACATAGGCGTGTCGATGTCCCTTTGACGGACCACTGCCGGACCACTAGTTCCCCATGAAGTCCAGTGAAGCTCCATTTTGTTGATATGTCGTAGAACCAAGACAATCATATTCCTCCAAGCAATCGAGAAGGGGAAAGGGAGGAGGCAAGCAACGTTACCGAAGCATGTATTTTCAGGTTTAGAGGCCATTGGAGGGGACAGTTGGAGGGGGTCCTGGGGCTCACCATGATCACCGATTAACCGATTCCATATCATAGATTTGACTGCGCACATGCGCCAGATGGCAAAGATCCGCACAACTATCGCCAGCAGGATCGACAGAGTCTCCTCGGGGACAGCGTATGGTTGGAGGGAGGAGGGAACCGATTCGCCTGAGGAGTCGCCTGATGAAAAGTGGCTTCAGTCGAAATCCAACAGCTGGCAAGATTTTGTTTTTTTACATGTGATGAATAAAGAAAAAAAGTAATAATTAATCTACATACCGTTTCAACTTCAACTTTACAGCAAAATTGCCGAAAAATAATGTTTTAACTTCAATTTTTGCAGCAAATTACCGAAGAACACCCAAGGTAGCGCACTGTCACGGTGTCACAGTGTCACCTGCAGACCATGGGGGTCACGCGCCTTCCTTGGGACTTCTGATTTTCTCGGCCCCCAAGCGAGAAGACTTGCTTTCCCCCTTCATTATTGTATGTTGCCCAAGATGTTCAATCTGTGATGGTCGAAACACATTGAAAGGCTGGTTCTTCCAGTCCTTTTTTTGACCTCGGGTTCCTCACTAAACATTACGTGGCTGCTCTAGGCTTTGCCGTTCGGAACCCTCACTGTCCAAAAAAGCACATCGCTTTGCTTTGACTTCCCACGGATTGATTTACGTTAAGTGCTTGCCACCGGTGATTTGCTTTTGTGTGCAAAAAGCTCAACTCAGGTGGATGGGCGTGTCGAGCATCAACTCGGTTTAACTCGGTTTGCTCGGTGTCACTGAGCCCCCCCCCCCTGCCCCCCCCTGAAATATGTTGCGAGGTGCAACACTTGACCCACCCACCCCACCACCCACATCTTTTTTTTTCGGCATTTGGATGTTTGGAGGCGATTGGCATTGCTCTTATGCATGCCTCGCCGTGCTCCGTGTGAACCCAACTGAAGAGTTCACTTTTGTCGCCCAATTTAGCTACGTAACACCATCTTTGTGTTCGTTGTCCTTGGACAATTCTTCGTGATACTACTGGTGTCCATTCCGCACTTTGGTCAACTTTAATTGTAACCAATGTACACAGTGCATCAAGGCCTCACAAGTCAGGCTTGGACAATTGGGGCGACCGTAACAGCTAACAAACATGACAAGAAATCATGGGTCTCCGTGACAGCCCATTCAGAGGCCCTCAGGGAAGAGCGTTGCACATGTAGTGCAGTTTTTGCCGCCCCCACCTACAGCTGCACACAGAGAAATAACGAGGGCTGTAACACTGAGTACACCAAAAACATGCCACAACACGTGTTGCTTTGTACGGAAGGAGCGTTTGCTGGGTATCAAAACCATGTGGCTAGATTCATGCTGTGCGGTCATGCACAATGATCATGAAGCGCGTCATGCATCTAGTCAAATTGTTGAAATTCAACTTTCTGCAATACCTTTCCGAACAAAATTTCTTGGCGGTTCTTGGCGGCGCAGTGGCGCGCGCGGGACACCACACGTGATGGTGCTAAGTGTGTCTTTTTTGCTTGAGACTATACCACTCTGCCAACTAAGCCTGTCTTGTTCATTGGCTTCGCCCTGGTGCCTCTTCGGTGGCACACAAGCAAACAGAAAACGCCGTTGGCCATAGGACACATACTGAGGATCATGCTTAATGGGATGCAGCGTTCCGAGGCGTGGTGCAGAACCCCTAGTTAGAGCACAAATTCTAGAACACCCACCTAGCCTCAATTTTGGGGCAAACCACCTAAAAAAAATGGATTTGGCACCCTCAAAAACCCCCCGTCCCCTTTCTTTGCCCACACAACCCTCATTGTAGGGGTGGTTTTAAGATGGGGGGGGGGGGGGCAAAGTTGAGTAGAGTTAGAGCAGAGTTAGAGCAGAGTTGGAGCAGAGTTGGAGCACCTTGCTCTAACTCGTTAGAGCACTAGTTATCCCGCAATAGCACAAAAAGACCAAATCGCAAAAAGTGCAAAACGAGCAATATCGAGCAAACGAGACTGTAACATGCAAGGCACATTGTTGCATCATAGTGCACCCATGTAACATGTGAAAGTCTGGGTTAATTCTAGCCATATTAACAACCCCCAAAATTGGGGGGGTTCCGCGCATCCCATAGTTATGTTTGGTGTTACGTTGGTTAGAATCCCAGGGTTGCCTTTTGATTTGCTTCACCGAAAATCTGTGAAACGCCACGAAAGTTTCCCAACTCATGGGTGATGCAGCTGACTACCCACATGCTGACTTGGACAATGAGCAACAAGTTTGAGGTGTCCTCACCCCAGGAATGACGAGGAAACATACTGTGTCCACCATCAGTTGCCTGGACAAACACATAGGGCGTGAAGAGGAGAGGTGTACGGCCCAACGTAGTGCAGGGCCTCCAGTTTCTGGGGGCCTTGTAGGACATAGTTGGACATTGCTACCCTACTGCTTTTTGGATTTTTCCGTCTGGCCATGGCATGATAGTGTTGCGCTGGCCTCACATGCATGAGCACCATCTATGACCATTTCCAGCCGGTGTTGCCCCCTTTGCCCTGTGCAGTGGACCAATTTTTTCAGATTAAGATGAGGTTGCTTGCGGAAATGGTGATCGTAAGTTGCCGCGTGACCTTTTGGTGACCCCTGCCCCTGTTTCTACCGTCTTTGCATTGCATGAGTTATTTTCACAGGTGTGGTGCATGGTGCTGGGCACGTGCAGTGCATCATTTCCGTTGCGCTCACCGCCCTTGATGCAACGGTAGTGGTGGAACGCGGCTGGTCTATTGTGAATTATCTCAAGGGTCTTAGCATCCAAGAATAAGCAGCGTGGGGTTTGATTTGTACCAAAATTGAAGAATAACATCCTGCAAGGAACCATGAATAAACCAAACCCACGAAAACATGTTTAATAAACATACAAACATGTCTGAACATGTACTAGAGAATTGTACAGAGCTCAATGGTACCAGCTGGACCATGTGGCCTGCAACGGTTCCAGACTTGGATACTACAAGCTGGGTTTTGTGGACATTCTGCATTATGTGTTTTGGGACCTGCTGTTTAATGACATGTTTATATCCTGCTCCTTTGTTTTCCGCCAAACATGCGGCATTGCGATCGGCAGATCATCGTCGGCTCAGTTTTGAAAGAAAAAGATCTGCCACCCATGGTGAGGTACCGGGACAATTTCTTGGTACTTGTGCTGACTAGTCTAGCGCACACTGATCCTCACGTCACAGTCCAACACATAGCCGACACTCTGCATGAAACCTTGGGTATGGAACTCGCTGTAGAATGCATCTCCGGTGTCCTCCCTTTCCTGGAAGCGAACCTGTTTGTCTCTTCGTCACATAACGTTCAGATTTCGGTTAAACCGCCAATTTTTCACTGTGGTCCAGGTGCCTCCCATCCTGCTTCACAGCAGCGAATGCTAGATTATTTCAGCCCCAACACGCCGCCCATGCTGGCCTCCTTTGTGCCCAATCAGGTAGCGAAAGCGATGCACTATGCTTTTGGGTCTGAAATTGTTAATTGTTAATTTTCTTTAATATATGTTGCCTGATACTTTTGTTGGTAAGCAAACAATACCCCACGTCCTGGTGGAAGCCCACTATCCTGGCGAAATGTGACGCGGTGGGCTATGGCCATTTGGCGCGCTCGGCACTTCGCTTCTATGCTTAGATTGGTGAACCAGGGTTTGCATTAAACGAAAGGCTCGGACTTCCATTGATTGACTGATTTCTCATTAGGGTGGCGTATGCGGAATGTTTCCTCGTGTGCACCCTGCTACCGTCTCCACAGAAAGCGTTGCTTGTGTCTCTGGGATTATGCCTGCCAGGTGTGCCCGTTCTCTCTGATGCTCTTTCATTTGACGATCACTGCGTTTTGGTCTGTTCGTACCTGGGACTCTCTGATCCATCACCGCAGCACTGCATTGCTCTGGGGAAAAGAACCAAAGGAGGACTACTAGTTGCAGAGGTCAAATTTTGGGATAACATTAGGTGAACTGTTCCGAAGCAGCCAAATTCCATAGACCGCACCTGACGACGTGGGGACGTGAGAAATTACATCAAGTGTTTCTACTTCAACGGAAAGGAAGTATCCGATACTTTGAACAGTATGGTGCGTGGCACATGTTTTACTTGCGGCGTGGGATGCAGCGTTCTAGGGCGTGGTGCGGAACCCCCCCAATTTTGGGTGTCGTTAATATGGTTAGAACCCGGAATTTCACATGTTACATGGGTGCACTATGATGCAACAATGTGCCTTGCATGTTTCGCTTGCTCGATATTGCCCGTTTTGCACTTTTTGCGATTTGATCTTTGTGTGCTCTAACTAGTTAGAACGGGGTTAGAACGGGGTCACCGAGCTGGTGGAACCAGTCTTGGTTTTATAACCCTTTTTAGGGTCTAGGGTGGACCTACCAGGTTTAGCAGCAGCAGCAACAAGCAGCAAGCAGCAACAAGCAGCAAGCAGCACGCGCGAAATGGGCAAAAATCAGACATCCGTCGTGGTGCTTCACATTCGGCTGAAATTTTGGTGGATGATACCTATGGGTGTGAGGGACAACCACACAAAGTTTGAGCCAGAAACTCAACGGTGGCGGCCGGGAACGGAATTCGCAAGTGGCGGACCTCAGTTTCAAAAACTGCAATTTAGGGCCAAAAACAGCCATTTTTGGGCCAAAAGAGCCCTAGAACCCATTCAAAACGGCCAAGGAAAGGGAAAGGGTGGGTGCACTCCATGTGCGGCTTGACTTTCTTGTGTCAACGAGCCATTTGCGGCCCTCTGACTCCACCATATGTCCCGGAAACGGCCCAAAAAGGCCCCCACAAGCCCCAAATTTTGTGCAGATTGGCTGGCGACAGCCACAAACCAAGAATAGGCCATATCTTTGGCTACATGGCTCAAAACGCGATTCCGAGGGCACCTAATCCACCCGCAACCCCCCTCGTTTTGTGGTTTCCACCCCTCAAAATTGCCCAAATGGACGCCTAGACCCCCCGTACCCAGGCCCAGTAGGCTGCGGCAAGCTGCAAGCTCAAGCCCAAACAGGTGGGTGCCCAAATGGGTCAATAGGGTCCAATAGGGGCAGAAAAATGACTTTTCTCAAAAATGATCCTACACCATGTGTGATGCTAAAACAAGTGTTTTTGGACTGTTTTGAGCTTGGGGTGGCCCATTTTGGTCCTCCGAAAATCCCAAAATGCCTTGAAGATGCGCTGTTTTGGGACCAAAAATGGGTCAAAAATGGGTCAAAAACGCATTTTTCCAAAACCCATCCTAGACCATTTGGGGTGCACAAACGGGTGAAATGAGCCTATTTTGAGCCCATTTTGGGGCATTTTGGCCCCTCACAAGTCCACAAAAGCCTTGAAAGTGGGCCTTGTGGTGAAGGGGATCACTTGCAAGCTGATTCCACCCTGTCAACGGCCTTCAATGTGTAACTCATTGGTGTCCCTCACCATTCATATCTAATGTTCCCTCCCCCACCAGCTCGGTCCCAATATTCAGTCTTGATTAGAGCACTAGTTATCGCGTGGGTTATCGCGCGATAACCCAGTTATCGCGGGGGTTATCGCGGGGGTTATCGCGCGATAACTAGTTATCGCGAGAGTTATCGCGTAGGTTATCGCGCTTCATTTTATGTTTCCCCTTTTTTGCTTTAGCTCTCAAAGCTTTCATATTCTTTGTAATGGCCCTTGCTGCTGCCCACGCTTGGTGCGAGCACCATCAAAAGCTCCTTGGGGTCCGTCGCCTTGGCGGTCCCGAGGGGTTTACGATGGGTGACGCAAACGTGAGGCGCCCTGTGGCGGCTCGCTTTGAACATGGTGTGGACTTTGGACTCCTTGTCCATAAGTCCCCCTTCATGGCCGACAAGAGAGACCCCCTGGTTCTCAGCAACTACATCTTCGAGTTGCTAGAGGTAAATCCAGGGGTTGCTGGATTCTTGATCCAGCTGCATCCCGAGGATGTGGACGCGGTGTTGGAGTCCGTCACCGCCCATGCCGAGAAGGGTGCGGGGACGAAGACGACCCTTTATGTGGGTCAGGAGGAAGCGGAGGAAGTGGAAGAGGAAGTGGAGGAGGTGGAGGAGGTGGGGGCTGGGAGGGGGAAGGAGAAGCCCCACAACCCCCTCATGATTAGTGTGCAGAAGGTAAGGATCCGACCGGGTAAGGGGAAGGGGAAGTCGGATGGTTGGTTCCCCCAACCCCTCACCCACAACACCCGCCGGGTCTGCACTGACGACCCCGAAAACAAGCTCCCCATGCACTCCCTTTGCCCCACAAGGGAATGGGAGCGTGAGTGGTATGGGGTCACCACTCCCAACATTATTTCGGGGCAGGGGGTGATTCTTTTTCCTTTTGGGGCAACACCCCCCCTTAATGGGGAGGCGCAGGAGGTGGTTGCCGCCGAGCCCTTGGGGGCCTTTAATAGGGACCCCAATGACCTTGTGCTCGCTGTGGGGGGAAGGCTGGTGGTCAACCACCTCCTGGAACACGATTTTTTGAGTGATGTGCAACTGCAAAGTCTTTTGGATGATCTCGATAGGGTGCCTCTCTCAGAGAAGGCACCCATTTTCAATGAGAACCCCCCCATTGTCGGCAGGCCCCAAGATTCTGGGACCCGCCGCACATTGTATGGCAACTATGGGGGTGCCAACCACCACAAGCACAACCCCCACAAGCTCCATGATCTGCCAGTCCTCAAAAGGGTCGCAGATCGTGTGCTTGAGACGGCGAAGAAGACTGTGGTGGGGGGTGTCGGATGGAGCTGCACCATCCTTGACATGGCCGAAATTTCGGCCTATGACCACACCCCCCAGCACCTCCATCGCGACGCCCCCCCCTACACCATTCTTGAAGGCACATTGATTGTCAATTGCCTTATTATGCTAACCCATAATCATGAGGAGGAGGATGGGTCGCATTTTCTTTTTGTGCCCTCCAGTATAGTATAGTATAGTACGGGGTTCCCTGACCCTTGGGTGGAGAGGGCTGTGCCATTCAAGAGGGGCACTGCCTTTTTTTTTAATGCCCTTGATGTCCACCGGGGGTCGGGCATTCCAAAGGCCTCCCCCACAGGGGTGACCCACCCCCGCCTCATGGCATTTTTTGCCATTGAGCTAACCCAAGGGGGGAATCTTCGATTCCCCAACCTGCACGTGACCCAATCCATCAAGCGGCCCCAGCTGGGGGCACCTGGTGGCCGGGTGGCCAAGACAGTCCAGTGTGAGGGGGCGGTTAGGTGTAGGGGGAAGGTCGTAGCCAACTGCTACGGCTGCAACCGGGCGGTTTTGTGCGCCGCCCACAAAGATGGCCTTTGTGTGCCATGCCAGGAGGAGGAGGAGGTGGAGGGGGGGGAGGAGGAGGTGGTGGTGGAGGACCCCAATGGGGTCAACATTGAGCCATCTGCTCAGTGCTTGCTCCCGGTGGGAACAACCACCGGGCATTTTTTGTTGTCGGGGTGGGGGAATGGGAGGGAGGTGATTGCCCCCCTCACTAATGAGGAGTTGGGGGGGGTTGCAGGCCACCCCGATCAGTGCCCCTTGGCCAAGGTGTGCCATGGGGAGGCACTGCCCTGGCCCTCCCTGCAAGGGCATGTTGGGATTAGGGTGCCGCCGGGGTGCATTTTGGTGGTGAGGAAGGGATTGTATGGAGGAGTGGCAAGGGTGGCCCCTGAGGTCGAGGGGGTGGCCCAGGTGGTGGAGTGGAGGCAAGTGGGGGAGTATGCCGCCGTCACGGACTTCGTGTGGCTGCGGAGGATGAACCAGACTGGTGCTGGACGACGCCAAGAAGGAGGGCCAAGGCATGTGCCCATGTCACCAGGTGTGAAAACTTCCCACAACACCCTGCACTAACCCCTGCTCTAACTAGTTATCGCGCTAGGTTATCGCGTTCTAACTAGGTGCTCTAACTGGTTATCGCGCTAGGTTATCGCGGGGGGTTATCGCGGGGTTATCGCGTTCTAACTAGGTTATCGCGCGAGTTATCGCGGTAGTTATCGCGTGTTTTTTTTTGTTTCTTTTGTTTTTCTCAGGCCACCATCCTGCAGCTGCCGCGTATTTTCGTCAAGGACGAAGCACAGGCGCCAGCACCAGCAGGAGGAGCAGCCTTGGTTGTAGACCTGAATGAGTATTGCACCTCCAATGCTCCACCATGGTTCGCATGGTGTAGCATCCAAGTTGTTCGCCCCCAAGGGACGGACACCATGGGCCTTCACGCCCATTTGCGTGATGGGGCGCCCATGGCGCTTATTGTGTGTGTGGGGTCTTTCACGGGGAGTGATTTTTGGGTGGAGAGTGGTGGCCTACTGAATCCCTCCCTGAGGGAAAAAAAGCGGCACACCCGTGTGTGCAAGGGTAGGGCGGTGGAGGGTTGGGCATGCACGGCCACCCCCCAAGCCCCGGTGTTGTTCAACACCAGGGCACTACACGCTCCATTGCCATGGGAGGGCGAGCGATGGAGCGTGATTTTTTACAGTGCGGGGGGGGGGGGTGCTGCACTGCACGCCTCTGTGGCGGCAGCAGCTAGTGGCCATGGGTTTTAGGGTGCCCAATGCTTGCTCTAACCCCTCCAGTTAGTGCGCACTAACCTCTGCTCTAACTAGTTATCGCGGTAGTTATCGCGCTCTAACTGGGTGCTCTAACTAGTTATCGCGGGGGGTTATCGCGTTCTAACTAGTTATCGCCGGGGGTCACCGCGGGGGTTATCGCGCGATTACCTAGTTATCGCGGGGGTTATCGCGTGGGTTATCGCGTGTGTTTTTTGGGCCCTTGCTTCAAAACCCTCCCTCATTTCCTGCCCAGGCCCTCTTATTCTTCATGGATAATGCTGTTAACGTGGCCCTGAGGGCTCTGAACACAGCTAACCTCCGGCGGTACACCGATTTGCAGTGCCCCAAGGCCCGGCGGCGGCGGTTGAAGGCGCTTCAGCGGCTAGTGCGAGTTCTATTCGGTGATCCGAACACTGTGTGTGGCACCAACACTGTACCCTTCGTGAACCGGCCGTTTGAATCGAGATTCACGGTACCATGAATTTCACCCAATTTTGCTGTGTTTTGCTCGTAACTTGGTGCTATCGTTTGCTTTTGTCGTGCTACCTTCGCCCAAAGTAAGATGCAACAAATATGTGCAATTTAGAGGTTTAAAGTCCCCGCATGGTTCAACACATTTGGTGAGATTCGCGTGAATTTGAAATTCACGCACCAAGATTCACGCAGAAATTTGTACCTGCGGCTCACTTGGAAATGTGAAGTTGGGGCTCAGTTGGGGCTAAAACGGCTCATTTGGGGCTAAGTGGTGTTTTTCAAGGGGTTTAATGTGAAAAGTTGTGGCTTTCGGGGGTGGTTTGGGGTTTTGGAATGTCCCCAAAGGGACACCAATCCCTAGGCCAAGAGGATTTGACCGGGGGGGTTTCTTTTTTTCGACGGCTCAGTTGACTGAGCGCCCCGACTGAGCCGTCACTGAGCCGTCACTGAGCTGGCTCACTGAGCGCTCACTGAGCGCTCAGTGAGCGCTCACTGGGCGCGCCAAATGGCTCAGTGAGCGCTCACTGAGAGCTAATTGGGGGCTCACTCAGGGCACACTCGGGAGTTTCTCCCCCTTTCCGCCCTCTCTTCCCACCCTTGCTGGCCCACACTTCACCCTTTTCACACCAACATTGGTCCGCAGTTCTCACCACGTCTTTTCTCCAAGAACTTGAGCGTGCATGCACACATACATACTTGCATACATGTACCCGTGGCGACAAACACACAAACATCCAAACACACACACTTCGTCAGGGACACAAATATCCAAACACATACACACACATACACCATACACACGTCCACACACACATGCACATGCACAAATTGACAACCACATTCATTCTTGTGTGCAATTATCTTGCGTGTACATAAACACATGGCCACATTGAACCATGTGAAGCGAAGGGCTAGGGAGAGATGGTTACGGGGTTGGGGTTCGGGGATATGAACCTAACCATTTGCGAGGGTGTTCCTTGTTGCCTCATGACAATGGCACCCCCTCGCCCCATACACACACACACACACACCATGAAGCACAAATAGGGCACAAAGGACGTTGCTCACTTTTGTGACGTTGATCATACAACCATCTTGACCTACACCATGACACGTTGATCCCCCTCCCTCCTTATCCCCTCCCCTCCCCTTTCGCTATGCTGTGTTCCCCCGCTTCCCTCGTGCGTAGCCCTTCTGTTCTCTTGCCTGTCCCGTCCCCTTTGTCCTACCTTTCCTATTTTTTGGCCATGGCATCACATGCATGATGGTGGCGGCAAGGACGATGACCTTTGCAGGTATGTTGTGCTATTATGTGTGTGGGTGTGCGTGTGTGTGCTTGCATGCGTGTGTAGTTGTGCCCATGCGCATGTGCGCAGCTGTAGATGGTTTGTTCGTTCTTGGTTTCTCTCATTTAGTGTGTTTGTATGTCTGCTTGTGTGTGTGTGTGGGGGGGGGGTTGCATGGATCGATGTGTGAGTGAAGGTGGCTTTGTGCGTGAGTGGTTGTGAGTGTGTGACTGCGTTCTTTGGTTTCTGGTTGCCTAGGTTCGTGCGTGTATGTGGATTGGTGAATGTGTGTACGCGCAGGTGTGTGTGTGTGTGTGTGTGTGTTGCAGCTGTTGTTTTGGATCCTGTTGTTGGTTTTGGTGTTGTGTGGCATAGGCTTTGATTGTGTGCGCATAACATTGTGTTTGTGGCTGCAGACGCAGGTATGTTTGTGTTTGTAGTTGTAGCTGTGGTTCTGGGCTTGCGTACGGTTGTTGCCATGGCTGTTGTGGTAGCTGTCGTTCTTGGTGTGGTTATGGTAGTGGCTGTGGTTGCGGCTTTGCTTGTGGGTGTGGGTGTGGGTGTGGGTGTGGGTGTGGGTGTGGGTGTGGGTGTGGGTGTGGGTGTGGGTGTGTGTCTGCAAGCTGTGTTGTGTGTGGATTTGGTTGTGGTTGTGTCAGTGTGCAGTGACAGTGTATAGTGACAGTGTGCAGTGGCAGTGTGCAGTGTGCAGTGACAGCGTACAGTGCCAGAATACAGTGTACCATGTACAGTGACAGTAGACAGTGACACCATTGACAGTGTACATGGACAGTGTACAGTGACAGTGTACAGTGACAGTGTACAGTGACAGTGAACCATGAGTGAGCCCTCACTGAGCGCTCACTGAGCCATTTGGCGCGCTCAGTGAGCGCTCACTGAGCCATTTGGCGCGCTCACTGAGCGCTCACTGAGCGCTCAGTGAGCGCGCGAAACGGCGCAGTGAGCGCTCAGTGAGCGCGCCAAATGGCTCAGTGAGCGCTCAGTGAGGGCTCACTCATGGTTCACTGTCACTGTACACTGTCACTGCACACTGTGTATTGCACACTGCACGCTGCACACTGTGTATTGCACACCGCACACTGCATACTGTGTATTGCACACTGCACACTGCACACTGCACACTGTGTGTTACAAATTGCACACTGCACACTGTAATGCACACTGCACACCCTGTAATGCACACTGCGCACTGTGTATTGCACACTGCACACTGAGCGCCCGAACGCCTGCACTGTACGGTGTGCAGTGTGCATGACACAGTGTGCAGTGTGCATTACACAGTGTGTAGTGCGCAGTGTACACTGCGCACTGCGCACTGTGTACTGCACACTGCACACTGCACACTGTGTATTGCACACTGCACATTGTGTATTGCACACTGCACACTGTAATGCACACTGCACACTGTGTATTGCACACTGCACACTGCATACTGTGCATTACAAATTGCACACTGCACACTGTAATGCACACTGCACACTGTGTATTGCACACTACACACCGCACCCTGCGTAATGCACACTGGGTATTGCACACTGCACACGGTGCACTGTGCAATACCCAATGTGCAATACACAGGGTGCAGGGTGTAGTGTGCATGACACAGTGTGCAGTGTGCATTACACGGTGTGCCGTGTGGATTACATCACACACGGCATACTACACCCTGTGTAGTGCACACTACACACAGTGTGCAGTGTGCAGTGTGCAGTGTGCAATACACAGCGTGCAGTGTGCAGTGTGCATTACACAGTGTGCAGAGTGTATTACACAGTGTGCAGTGTGCATTACAGTGTGCAGTGTGCAATTTGTAACACACGGTGTGCAGTGTGCAGTGTGCAATACACAGTGTGCAGTGTGCATGACAGCGTGCTGTGTGCAGTTTGTAATGCACAGTGTGCAGTGTGCATGACACAGTGTGCAGTGTGCATTACAGTGTGCAGTGTGCAATACACAGTGTGCAGTGTGCATTACAGTGTGCAGTGTGCAGTACACAGTGTGCAGTGCGCAGTGTACACTGCACACTACACGCTGTGTAATGCACACTGCACACCGTGGATTGCACACTGCACAGTGCACACTGGGCATTGCACACTGCACACGGTGCACTGCGCAGTGTGCAGTGTGCCACTGCACACTGGGTATTGCACACTGCACACGGTGCACTGTGCAGTGTGCAGTGTGCAATACACAGTGCGCAGTGTGCATTACAGGGTGTGCAGTGTGCATTACAGTGTGCAGTGTGCATTGCAGTGTGCAGTGTGCAATTTGTAACACACAGTGTGCAGTGTGCAGTGTGCAATACACAGTATGCACTGTGCAGTGTGCAATACACAGTGTGCAGTGTGCAGTGTGCAATACACAGTGTGAGTGTGCAGTGACAGTGTACAGTGACAGTGAACCATGACTGAGCCCTCACTGAGCGCTCACTGAGCCATTTGGCGCGCTCACTGAGCGCTCACTGCGCCGTTTCGCGCGCTCAGTGAGCGCGCCAAATGGCTCAGTGAGCGCTCAGTGAGCGCGCCAAATGGCTCAGTGAGCGCTCAGTGAGGGCTCACTCATGGTTCACTGTCACTGTGCACTGTCACTGTACACTGTCACTGTACACTGTCCATGTACACTGTCAATGGTGTCAGTGTCTACTGTCACTGTACATGGTACACTGTATTCTGGCACTGTACGCTGTCACTGCACACTGCACACTGCCACTGCACACTGTCGCTATACACTATCACTGTACATTGTCACTGTACACTGTACACTGTACACTGTACTCCCCAAGGTCTCATAGAATGTATCCCCACACACAGTACGTCCGCCACAACGCCCAAGTCTCTATACTAGCACTCTACACTGTCACTCTACACTCACTGTATGCTCTCACTATACACTGTCATTGTACACTGTCAATGTACACTGTCACTGTAAACTTGGTGCGGTCTTTTTTGGGAGGGGGTGGATGGTGATTTGAGCCCCCCTCTTTGTAGTCCTTTACCCCCCCCCCCCCCCCACAGCTACAGCCAGAACCCAAAGAACAACTGCAGCCACAGTGAAAGCTGCAACTGCAGCCTTCGCCACAGCCAGGGCCACACACACTGACACAACCACAACCAAATCCACACACAACACAGCTTGCAGACACACACCCACACCCACACCCGCACCCACACCCACACCCACACCCACACCCACACCCACACCCACACCCACACCCACACCCACACCCACACCCACAAGCAAAGCCGCAACCACAGCCACTACCATAACCACACCAAGAACGACAGCTACCACAACAGCCATGGCAACAACCGTACGCAAGCCCAGAACCACAGCCACAACCACAAACACAAACATACCTGCGTCTGCAGCCACAAACACAATGTTATGCGCACACAATCAAAGCCTATGCCACACAACACCAAAACCAACAACAGGATCCAAAACAACAGCTGCAAAAGCTGCAACACACAGACACACACACACACACATTGGCACACACACACACACACACCTGTGCGTACACACATTCACGGATCCACGTACGCACACAAACCTAGACAACCGGAAACCAAAGAATGCAGTCACACACTCACAGTGACGCACAAGGACAACTTCACCCTTGCATCGATCCAAGCAAGCCCCCCCCCCCCGACTCACACACAAACATACATACAAACACATTAAATGAGAGAAACCAAGAGGGAACAAACCATCCACACTTGCGCACATGCGCATGGGCACAAGCACACACCCGCGAACACACACACTAGCACAACATACCTGCAAAGGTCATCGTCATTGCCGCCACCATCATGCACTCGATGCCATGGCCAGCAAATAGGGAAGGCATGGCAAGGGCAGGGCAAGGGGACGCGACAGGCAAGATAAGAGAAGGGGTTGGCATGTGGTAAGCGGGGGGATCAGGCATGGCAAAAGGGGACGGGAGGGGATAAGGAGGGAGGGAAATGAGTGTGTCATGGTGTAGGTCACGATGGTTGTATGATCAACCTCACACCAGCGAGCAATATCCTCTGTGCCCTATTTGTGCTTCATGGCGCGCGTGCCCGTGTGTGTGTGTGTGGGGGGGGGGTGCCATTGTCATGAGGCAACAAGGAACACCCTCGCAAATGGTTAGGTTCATATCCCCGAACCCCAACCCCGTAACCATCTCTCCCTAGCCCTTCGCTTCACATGGTTCAATGTGGCCATGTGTTTATGTACACGCAAGATAATTGCACACAAGAATGAATGTGGTTGTCAATTTGTGCATGTGCATGTGTGTGTGGACGTGTGTATGGTGTATGTGTGTGTATGTGTTTGGATATTTGTGTCCCTGACGAAGTGTGTGTGTTTGGATGTTTGTGTGTTTGTCGCCACGGGTACATGTATGCAAGTATGTATGTGTGCATGCACGCTCAAGTTCTTGGAGAAAAGACGTGGTGAGAACTGCGGACCAATGTTGGTGTGAAAAGGGTGAAGTGTGGGCCAGCAAGGGTGGGAAGAGAGGGCGGAAAGGGGGAGAAACTCCCGAGTGTGCCCTGAGTGAGCCCCCAATTAGCTCTCAGTGAGCGCTCACTGAGCCATTTGGCGCGCCCAGTGAGCGCTCACTGAGCGCTCAGTGAGCGCTCAGTGAGCCAGCTCAGTGACGGCTCAGTGACGGCTCAGTCGGGCGCTCAGTCAACTGAGCCGTCGCCAAAAAAAGTACCCCCCACCTTGAACCTTGACCAAGTGAGTATCTAAAACTTCTAAAAACATTAAATGCACAGTACCTAGCATGCAAAACGCACAACAAACAAGCACAAAGACATCGCAATGGACAACTGAGCCCCAAATGAGCCCCAACTTCACATTTCCACTTAGCCACCAGTGAGCCGCAGGTACATTCACGGTAGATTCACACATTCACGCCAATAGGAAATTGGCACGAATTTCGTACGAATTTCGCACGAATTTACCCTCCTTTCCACTCTTTCGCTTTGTCACAGCTCTCAAAGCCTTCGCATTCTTCTCTTTGAATCATGTTCCAGCAGACTATGTCCCAGCTCGCCAGCCTGGCCTCGCGCCCCGACCCCGCAGCCGACACCCTCGCCCACTACCAAGCCCTCCCCGTCGCCCACCATCAATTGGAGGAGGCGACGTACGGGTCGGGGGCACCGGGGGTGGATGACGTCGTGGGCTGGGCAGCATCCCTTGACCCCTCCCCCGAGGTCATCCACATCCACATGCGCAGCCCCACCCGCAACTCCTACCTCGGGGGGAGGGGATGGGCCACAACCTTGTGAAGGGAACTGCGCCGCCAACTCCCCTCCCTTAAATTTCTGCATCTAACCCCTCCCCCCTCCAGTGTTGACCAGCTCCTCAACTCCATGAGGACTAACCCTGTGGGGAAGCCTAAGGACGCCCACGTCCAGGTGTACCCCACCACTAACCTCGTCCATACCCCCCCCCACTGCGATATGGTGTGCCTGCAGGATCTTGCTGCAGGTGCACCGGCAGACCATTCTTTTTTCCCCTTTTCTTGGCATCTTGCCAACCCCCGGTGGTGGGATGATTTGGGCATCGCCCCTTTCCATCCCACCATCCCCCTCCAGGTGCACGTCCCCGACGTCACCCACCCCACCTTCTATAGCACAACTTGTTTGCAATGGTACCGTGGTGCCTCATGCGCCCCCCCCCTTCATTTCAAGTGAACCCCCCCTCCGCACCGAACCCCTTCCCGACCCCCCTTTTGGGGTGATGGGCAACCCTGACCCCGCCCCGACAGGGTTGGCCCCTCCCAGCCGCCCCTCAACTTTGTTGATGGGAACGGCTACATTGTGCTTCGGGGGCTTGTGGAGGCACGAGATTGTGAGGTGGGGTGGAACAAGGTGAGCACTGTACACGCGTACGACATGTGCAATGTGTCGTACGTGTGCTACAGCACTAGCACGTGCATCCCACTGTGCACGTACAATGATTTCCTAATCTGCTTGGGAATGGTACGTCCCATGCAGGTAGACGGCATCTGGGACAAGCGCCACCTTGCGTACAACAAGTATATGGCGTCCCTACTCCCCCGGGAAATCTACTACCGTCTACAACAGTTATTACGGACCGATGTGACGGATTTGATTGAGGAGTGCAACGCAACATGGAGCGCTGCATGGGAAATTGGTGGGGCGGTTTGTGGGGACGAGGCTGTCGTTCCCCATAGTGGTGGCCGATGCCTGGGGCTACGGCAATACATTGCCCGTAAGCCCCATTCTACGGGCATCAAATTATACGTCCTCGCGGACAATGGGGGGGGTTACGTGTTCGACGTCTACCTCTACACGGGGCGTCGCGGCAAGGTCCGCCGCTTTGGGTCATGTTGCGGCAAGTACGACGCTAAGGGTATCATGCGTCTATGGGCGAGGATGATCCCGCAGTCCACCGTCCTTTGTGCGGAGATGAAGGCGTGGGGCAGCGGCGACAAAAAAGTCGTCGCAAAAAATTTTGAGCTCCTTTTCAACGCCGCGCGGAGTGAGGAGCAAGCCAAGGATCCTGGGCTCCCCCGGCGTTGGCAAAGCAAGAGCAACTTGGGGTCGGGGGTGGGGGGGCCTCTCTTCAAGAAGTTTCACCCCCACCTCACCGAAAGTGTCCCTGGGGTTGGGGACCTCCACCCAATGACGCCGGGCAGCGTCATTGTGGCGAGTGTGGGGAGTGGGCCGCAGCTCCCCCACACCGACGTCGCCACCCACCCCGAGGTCCTCCCCCCCCACAACAGGGAGGTCTCGGGGTGCCACCTGAGTAGCTTCCTCTGCTTGTCAGAGGACTACCAGGTGGCGGTGTACGCGGGGACGGCCCTAGGGGAGGCGGGGGAGGCGCGCTGGGACACCGGTGAGCTGCATCGGGGGGACATGCTGCTGATGGTGGCCACCAGCCGCCATCATGGATTGCCTGCCCTCCCCGACTCCAAGGATGGGCCGCAGGGTGCTTTTTTTAACTTGTGGACCCCCGACCCCCGACACAAACACCACCAGGCCAACACCACACACTTGGACGCCACCCCCCCCAAGGAGGCCCTGGACGTTGCTGGGGATTTGTCCAGCTGGGAATTCCCCAGCGTGGACCAGGTGTTGTGGGTGGGGAAGGGGGCGGTTGGGAGGGTGGGGTTGTGGGAGGGGGATGCTGCCCAGGCCCTCTTAGCCGACCCCCCCGAGTCGGTCCCGGCAGGCCCCCCCACCTGCCCCTTCCACCCCACCTTCCTCTCCCGGTCGGCCCCGGCCTCCGACCTCGCCGTCATCGAGGTCGGCGAGCAGTGCATGCTGTTCTTCGTGGGCAGCGTGCACCAGCTGGAGGTCTGCAAGGGGGACAATGTCGATGCAGAGTCGGAGATCCACTTCGCCATGACCGGCGTTGCCCCCCCGGAGCGGCCGACAACGCCGTGGCACCTGGTGAACACGGTCCCAATGTGGTGGTCGCCCAAGTGCGCGAAGACCGGGGCATGGAGCATCACCTGCCCATGCGAGTGCAAGGTGTGCTTGCTTGTGTGTTTGCTTTGTTTATTGGCAAATTGGACGAAATTCACGTGAAATTCGTACGAAATTCGTACGAAATTCGTGCGAATTTCGTACGAATCTCGCACGAATTTCACGTGAATAAATTTGTGTGAATATTCTGAAAATGTGAAATTCGTACGAAATTCGTACGAATTTCGTACGAATTTCTGTGAATTTCGTCCAATTTGCTCCTTTTGTTCTTGCATTGCCTCGTGTCCACTCCCCCTTTCTCAATTTGTGCCTTGCACACTTCCCCACATCTGCAGGTCCCGTTCACCGCGTGGTCGCCGGATATTCGGCACCACACCAAGCGCAAGTACAAGCCCCGGCCCCGATTGCCCGAGGAGCACGCCGAGCCCCCCGAAGGCCCCGGTGGCGACCAGCCCGCAGGCACCGGTGGTGGACGGCCGTCGAGCGAGGCCGGCAGTGTGCGCAGTGAGGGGTCGCGGCGCTCTTGACGTTCGGGAGGCAGCGAGGCCAGCACCGCCACGGGGCATGTGGCGCGCGAGGTGGTGGTGCCCATGCCGTCCCGCGACGAGTTGGGCGACGCCCACAGCGACCCCCCCCTGGACCGGGTCACCCTGGCCGCCAGGCAGCCGGATCCGGCTTGGACCCAGCAGGTGCCGCCCGGGCCCCATGGGCGGCAGCGGCACCTCAGTGCCACGTGGGACATGGTCTTGGAGTCCCGGGGGGTGCAGGGCACCTTCCGCATCTCCTTCCCCTGCCTCATTGTGGTCAGGGGGGGGGCCAACCTGCCTGCGGGGCAGGAGCTGGTGGGCATGTTTGCCTACCGGCTTGTGAGTGGGCACTGGCGGGTGCAGACCGGGGTGTCGCGGATCGGGGAGGAGGGGACGGTGAGCACGGCTGGGGTTTGTTTTCTGAATGTGCTCACGGGTTGGGAGCAGCGGAGGCCGGAGTGGGCGGACGTGGCATGGCTTGCCATGCGCGTCCATGTGGGGAGGCAGCGGAAGATGGGGGTGGCTGACGTCATTGACGTCGGGGAGGACGAACCCCCCACCCGCAAGCGGAAAGGGCGCCCCCCCCAAGGGGACACCGAGCCCCCCCCCCCCCCAAAAGCCGCGCGTACGGCCACCCCAGCGGAGCGGGCGGTGCGGGCGGAGCAGGCAGAGCCGGTGGCGGGGCGGGGGCAGAGGGGGGTGGTGCAGGAGTGGGTGGACCAGCAGCGGGCGGGGGCGTGGGAGGCACGCGCGATCAGCGCGGAGGCCGCCAACCGCGACCTCGAGACCCGTCTGTCCAGGGCCAACGAGGACAGGCGGGACTCCGCGTCGCGGTTGGCGGACGTCACCAAGGAGCGTGACCGGCTGGCCACCAAGGTGAAAAATCTTGAGCGCGACCTGGCGACGTTGTGCAAGGCAAAGCCAGCGGCACAGCCAGCAGAGGCAGTGGAGAGGCCTGAGGGTGCCGCGGCCCCCCCGGGTGACAAGGGGGGAGGCAGTGCCGCCGGTGTCCGCATGCCCAGGCCGAGGCGTGCGCCGGCCAGATGTCGGCAGTGTCCACCGGCCTGCGGATGGCCATGATGGCCAGCAGCAAGCAGGTCGATGTGGACAGCTTGGCCCCCGACGCCCCCAAGGTGACTGCCGCACTGGAGGAAGTGCGCCGGCAATACCCCCCCCACCGCCTCACGTCGGCGGCCATGGACCCCTCCTTTGTGGAGGCGGTGGGGGAGCAGAGCTCCCAGGGCTCCGCTAGCCGGAGCTTTGCTCCAGGGGGGGGGGGGGGTTTAGCTCACCCTTTACCCTCGGAACCACCTGTCCTTTCTAACCACCACGAATGTTATCCTGCCCCCCCCCCCCCCCAAGCATGGGCAGTTTGACCAACATGTGGGGCACTCCCCCCCAACTGTGCGAAATTTTCTGCAGCGCTGTTTGTACATTATTCGGGGTATGCTATGCCCCCGGACCTGTTTCCGATATTTTTCTGCGGCACTGTTTGTATTTTACTTGGGGTATGCTATGCCCCCTGACGTGTTACATTGCTGACTGAGCGTCAGCCGGAATGACAGCCACTGGATTGGGTGTGTGATAACCCATGAGCACCATCCTGTGCTTGCTTTGTGAGGGTCAACGAGGGCAGAAGGATGAGGCTTCGGCAGAAATTCTGTGACAGTCATGTGAAATTCGCACGAAATTCGTACGAAATTCGTACGAATTTCGTGCGAATTTCGTGCGAATTTCACATTTTCAGAATATTCACACAAATCTATTCAGTTGAAATTCGCACGAAATTCGTACGAAATTCGCACGAATTTCGTACGAATTTCGTGCGAATTTATGTGAATTTCTTCAAATTGCATGCGAATCACAGTAGAGACAGTTGTCTGCGGGAGGGGGATGGTAGAAACCTTGCTTAGTGCTTACCCCCGAAAGAAGAGTTGTAGCCACACTCCAGCCTAAGCCCACCATGGAGGAGAGATTGATTATGGCCGTCTGGAGGATCCGGTCATTGCACCTCTCTAGGACAGAGTCCCGGTACCTAGTGGGGAGCATGACGTACGGTGTGGTATGGGACCAGGTGTACGGCATGCTTCGGCAGCTAGCGTTGCCGGAGTCCCGGGCGTTCAGCGCCTATACGGGAGACGACACGGCCATCACTGGTGCGGCCTGCTACCTACCTGACCGCATCGGCCACCTATTCAAGTGTCGACCACCCCCACCCTCGGACATCATGCAGCCCGGGGACCGACGGCTGCATTGGTTGCCTATTGCGGTGGACGGTACATCGAGGCATGAGGCCTCGTACGTCCATTGCACGCTTGGTGGCACCGCCAGCCCCAACCAACTATCTAGTTGGTGGCTACTAGGGGGCAGTGAAAAGTGGGAGACCCTCTACGCGGCCTCCCAAGAAATTGATTTTGATGATGAGTTGCGCAAGGCCGCAACCGTAAGTTTTAAGGATACGGGAGGGAACGACAGGCAGTCCCTTTTTTTTCTGTGTGCAGATGGTAAAGCACAGGTGCTCATGGCGGGCTTCCAAAACTGGAAGACAGAATCCCCTGGTGCCACTGTGTGTTGGGTCTGCATGCGTAACCGTGCTCTGTGCCTTGCTACCTTTGGCACAGCAAGTGCGATGGACGGCAACTGGGAACCGGCCGTTGCCATAAATGCTATATATAGGACCATTACGAGTGATAGGCGAGTGCCTGATTATGGCCTCCATGGGGTCCTTCGTGTCCTGTTGTGTGCAGTCAACGGGACACGGGACCTAGTTGTACAATTGACAGGGAAGGCACCGGCCACTGTGGCACGCACCATGCTGCAACCGGTTCTAGATGAGGCACGGCTTGCTGCACGAACTTGCACCCGTGCCTCATTAAATAATGACAAGGCAAACAGCAAGGGGAAGGTGAGGATGGAGTGTGCTGGTGCCATCCATTTCATGCGGAATAGGGGTTGGGAGAAGATAATAGATGCTTGCCTAGAGCAGCCTAGTGTGAGGCAGCATCAAGTAGGGGGAAGAAGTTGGGAGTCGGTGTGCAAAACGTGGTGGGATAATTTTGCAAGCATGTGTGTATACGCGTGGCGTTCCGCATGGTTCTCCGGGGCCGACCTGGGGCGGCTCCGGAACCATAGCATAGCCATGGGCGCTGCCCACAATGAGCTCCAGTGGAGCAAACTTCTGTGGACGCATCTTTGGATCGACCACATGTATTATTTTGCAAAGAAGTGGAGAATCTTGTCAAAGTTCTCCTGCTTTGCCATGGAGGGAAGTCACCGGAGGCTGAAGCGCATGTTGCGCAACAGCGGGGGCCTAAGCCTCCTCCGGGGGAGACTAGGGGTGCAAGTGGTTGTGGACAACCACACCATTGACGATAGCCTTTGGTTGCATGGGTGGGATGCGACCAAAAGGGCTCAACATGGGCAAGGGCCCATAAGTGTACAAACGTATGCAAGCCGCACAAGAAGACGGCTTCTGACCGACATGCAGCACCTTCAGACTCTACAGCGGCGGTTCCGGTGCCGCAAGAGACGGACATGAGATCACCTTACAAACCCAGACCATTGTTGCCTGTGACCGGGGTGCATGCTGGGGGGCCTACTAGGGGTGTGAGGACAAATCAGGGGGTGCACATCGGTAACATTTGTGTAAAATCACGTGAATTCACGTGAAATTCGTACGAAATTCGTACGAAATTCTTGCGAAATTCGTGCGAATTTCGTACGAATTCACGTGAATTCCCGGCTGTGAATCGGCTACAGGCTTGCCGGGTTCCGGCACCTCTCGTTTTGGGCACGGTTCGGACATGATGGATGCTTTTGGGGCGGGACTTTCATTGGATGATGCGTAACAAAGCTGGGGGAGGAATTTTGGCCCCTCAAAGCCCTCGGAATGAACCAAGAATATGGCATTTCCCCCCCAAAACCTCAAAATTTGGGTAAATTCACGTGAAATTCACGCAATCATTCAAACGGCCACTTAACGGCCGTTCACGAAGGGTACAACCAAAGGAGAAGTTTGCTTAAGTGGTGGGGCGTGCACTGCCCTGTCTGGCCCACTTGGTGGCCATCTTGCATTCACAGCTCAGGAGCATGAGGCCCTGAGCATGCTACGCATGGCATGCAGCATGCATCTTTCCCAGCGGGCCCTTTTGCGAATGCCCCGCCGTTGCACACAACGGGACCTAAGGACCGTTCGGCAACGGATCATGCCCTACTTTCCCCAAGCAACCATTGTAAAGTCTACCACAGGCCGCAATAGGGCAGCTGCCCATGTGCCTTTGCAGTCAATTGTGCAAAATGCAATATCTATGGCCCGAGTTATTGGGAAACCCCCCCCTAGTGGCGTTGCCATTGTTGTCATTTCAATTGATGCGACTTCCTTGTGGAAGGCATCCTCTACCCGTGCGGATGTATGGGTTAATGTATGGGGGGGGGGCAAAGTATGCTTCGAAGGTGAAGCTATGGGCCTCATGGTTTTGCATGGATGGCGGGGATGAACAGGCTTTTTTGAGAAGCCTGGACATCTCCGCCAACCTCAACCAAGAGGTGAGGGATGTGGAGGAGGACGTTGTCCTCTTTCAAAACCAATTTTTGACTTGCACTGTCATTTTGACGGGGGATGGGAAGGGGATGCAAGCAATGGGGGGGGCTGGGTCTAAGTGTTGGTTGTGCAAAGACCCCAATGGTATTGTTGAGCAAAGGGGGGTGGAGTCCACCTCAAGATGGAGGGCATTCTTGAGAAGTGTGACCCCTGATAGGCGGCCGGGGGACTACCAACATGCAGAATGCCGCATTCTAAACGGCATTGCAAAGCGCACTGAGACCACCCTTCAGGCCCCCCCCCCGGGTACCCCTCATAAGGCCCAAGCTCTTGCAGCTTTGCAGGCCTTCAAACAAGCCCTCAAGGATGAGACCTCAGGCATCCCTCTGAGGGAACGTCTCCCCTCGGCCTCAAGGGCCACAAAAAAAGATTTCGATCTTACAAGCACCAAAGTTTTCCTAACCCCCCCCCCCTTCCAAAGGCAATTTGTGGATTGCCTCAAAGAGCATGTCCCCACAGTGAGGACCCCTGGTGGACCTCCATTATGGGTTGTTGTGCATGTCATGGTGAAATGCATTGAGGGTTTGTATGAGCTTTGGAGGGTGAGGGGGATGTACACTCTAACCCAAGTGGAACGCCACCGTGCGTTGACCACAAAAATTTCAAAAGCTTGGGGAGACTCAGGTTGGTCCCCCACCAGGTGGATCCATGAGTGCTTGGCACATTCCACTTTTTTTTGCCGAGAAATGGAGGAACATTTTTCAGTTTTCCTCCATCCCAACGGAGTATCGGCATGGGCCTTACAAGAGGAGGCTCAAAAATTGTTTTAAGGGTCGGTCCTTGGTGAGGCCAAGTATGTCCCTCCGCCACATGCCCCATTGCATGTCCATGAACGCCCTGGAGCAAGGGCTTTTGGTACTGGAGGCAGCCAAGGCCTCAGCCATTGATGACTTTGTATGAAAAAAGACCATACATGCTTTGTGCCAAGTGTTTTGTGTTGTTTGTCCTAGGGAGGGATGGAGGAGGGGTGCGCGATAACTACCCGCGATAACTACGCGATAACTGAGTTATCGCGCGATAACTAGTGCTCTAACTAGTTAGAGCAAGGTGCTCTAACTGTGTTCTAACTATGTTCTAACTGTGCTCTAACTCTTTGACCCCCCCCAAAAAAACCACCCCTATGATGCGGGTTATGTGGGAAAATAAAGGGGATGGGGGGTTTTTGAGGGTGCTGAATCCATTTTTTTAGGTGGTTTGCCCCAAATTTGAGGCTAGGTGGGTGTTCCGGAAATTGCGTTCTAACTAGGGGTTCCGCACCACGCCCTAGAACGCCGCATCCCACGGTGAAGGGCACTCTGCCCGTGAATGTCCATTGAATTCGAAGAAATCATCATCCAACGATGACGCCCGTTCCACATCGTCTAATGGTTGGAACTCATCCCGGTTTTGGCCTAACGGCGATCCAAAAATTTATTGCCCATACCACGGCAAAGATGGTACCCATAAGCCGGAAGAGTGCCACCTTGGACCCAATAAGAGGGCGCAAAGTGCACGACCACGAGACATGGAACTCCAACAAGAAATTGCATCGGTCCTTGTCGATGTGTTGCCCGAGCATGCGGAGAAGGTAATCCTCAAGATCATTAAACACGGAGTGCGCATTAATTTCTCGCGACCCGCGACATCCACCGATGCCAAGTACATCACCGAGAGCCTACCTCAGGTCAAGAGGACATTCGTGTACAATAAGTAACACCATCGTCATCCCGTGCGACGTCCAAGAGGAGTGCGACAAAATTGTGGAGTCTTTTAAAGACGCCCATGATGAAGGACGACCACTTGATGTGAAAGCATTCTCCGACGACTTGAAGACCCCATCCGGACCATTGAACTTTGGTGCCAAGAAGTTGTCTTTCGGTGCGAGCACGAACTCTACTGCAACGCCATCACTCCTGCCACAAGATGCCCCACTCGCGGCGACCACACCACAAAAGCCGACGACCTCACCACCACCTACCGCGGTTGACGTGGACATGACGGAAGCGGTACCGGATTCCGTGCGTACGGAGGTACGGCGACTCGACAGGGAAATATCCCATATCAAAGGTGACATTGCGCAGCCCAACAGCAAGTTCGACCACTTGGATGGCAAGTTGGGACAGCTCACGGCCGCTCGACCTGCCCAACTAATGCCGCGACCACCGGAGTCCGCAACCGTTGACGTGCAGCCTCACCAGCATGTATGGGTTGTCGCCAAATAAACAGGGTGCCGCAAGCGTGGAAAAACCTGGCCTCCCGGGTTTCCAAGATGCTGCCCACACGCCGCGGTGCCGATGAACTGTTTGTTGCGGTGGCTAAAGGCCAGTCCAAAGACATGGATGTGTTCGGAGCCCACAGCCCCAAATATTACGAAAAATTTTCCCTCTGAGTTCCACACGTTAGTATGCCTGCCCCTCTACACCAATGGCCTGTTCCAGCTCCGCCATGAGCTCTGGGACCAGGTCACAGGCGTGGCGATTGGTGGGCCTCTCAGTGCCCAGAATGCCTCCGCTGTGTGTATGGAGGCGGAAAGCAACGTCCCCTTGGGTAGCGTCCTACGATCACACATCAAGTAAGGGCGCTTCCGGGACAATATTTTCTGCGTATGTCCCCTACAGTAAATCCCATACTGGATGGGTAAAGTCAGGGCCCTGCTTGAACGCATATACGGCATGACACTGAGCGTTGAACATGCAGGCAGAAGCGCAACCTTCTTAGAGCTCCAGATTGAGTGTCAGGGTTCAGCGTTAGAGTGGGGACTCAAACAAAAGGTGATATTGTCTCACTTGTCCCCCACACCCCCCCGTGAGCAGATTCCCCTCCCCAGCGGAACCCCATGCGGCAGAAGTTGTCCATGGCCTCGCGTGTAGCCTGGCGACAAAATGTGCCACTATTGCATCTATCCCCCGTCACAAGTGCGAAAACTTTAGTCACACATACCGGGAACTGCAGAACAGGGGATACCCAAAGACATGGTGGGAACCGGTGCTCAGGTCGGCATTCAACCGCCAGCGTGACATCAACATGTCCTCGAGTATCCTGACTGCATCCCTCACATAGACCTGCCCAGTGCACCCAGGATATGCTCTGATGTATCCGGATGTCCCCCTCCCACAGTTCCATCTGTCCACAGGTACCCCATCAACTGACGATTTCTTCCAAGCGTGGTTTGTAGCCGGTGGCACCATACCGCCCAAAGCAGATGCGCTGATGGCGATAGTGGACCCCATCTTGTTTCCAGCCATACTCCAAACAACAAACGCGGCGGTGCCAGCCCATACCCATCGCCCACCACGCCAAGGATGCTTACCAAGCCCAGCCAGCAAAAGAACCGGGCGGAAAACGTGTGACAGGCGCGCTACAGTGCTGGCAGCACCAAAGGCTCACCACAGGAAACACAAACGTACACAGGACCCCCCCCCCGCAACAAAAAAGCGCCGCACCAAACCCCACCCGCCCACACGGCCCCTGCGGCGCCCCAGGTCAGTGTCCCAGTCCACAGAAAAACCGGAAGCGTACCAGGCCCTAGTCCCCCCAACCCTCCACGCCTGAACCCCCTCCCCCCCCCCCACCAGCACCCCCAGAGTCCCGCGGCACCCAGCCAAGAAGCGCCTTGTTGAGCGCGCGTGCCGAGAGTACCCCCCCCCCCCAGTATCCCCAAGGTCGCCGATGTCCTCGGATTCCTCCATCTCCCCGCCCCCATCACCACAACACACCCGCGACCCTGCAGTACCGACTGTGTTGGCCCCCCTGGGGCCGCATGCGGATAGCCGCCACAGGTCCATAGTTCAGGAATGGTGGCGACAGGAGATCGCACCCTGGAAGGCGCTCATCCTTGGACGCCACTACACAGCCCAGTATGATCAAATGTCCACAGAAAACAGATGGTTGTACGAGAAATACAGGTATGATGTACAGTTCCATTATGGTACTGAAACTGCCCCCCCACCTCAAGAAATGTGGGCAGATGGCATCCTGCACTTGGGCATTGCAGCCGCCCAACGCTGGTTCTTCCAGCAAGAAATGAGGGAGTTCTGCGACACCTCCAGCGGAGATGATCTGTGATCAACCTTCCCCCATCTCTCACCAGGGTTCAGAGACAGATCATGACCCACCACAGGTGGGTCATTGACATGACCTGCTGGGATTTCTAATTCCCAGATTGATTTCCCTTTTGTTATGTCGCGTATATGTAAGAAGAGTGCAAGTGTTAGGATGAGACAAGAGAAAACGACCCCTGAATGAAGGTAAGACCGTAGGCAAAATCATGAACTCATCGTATATGGGGACACGAAATTGCTCGCTTACACTCACAGGTTATATGGCCGTCTTTTGAGAACATTGCTCGTCTTGTGCTCTAGTCAGTAGTAGCACTATGTGATGCACAAAGCCATTACAATTGGCACATGTACTTGTCATGCAACTATGGAATGATGAAGCACCCAAGGGGAAAGTGCTTGTGGGGGATTCCTTCTTCGGTTCTCCCGATGCGGCGGCAATGCTATGTGCTATGGGGCGTCCCTTCTTGATGCTAGCCGCCACTAGTCCTCTAGTTCAAGATGGGAACGTTGGGTTGAATCCGGGATGCATGAACACGGTAGTGCATGAGAAA
This sequence comes from Eutreptiella sp. 'Long Island Sound 2002', assembly GCA_964036045.1. Lineage (NCBI taxonomy): Eukaryota > Euglenozoa > Euglenophyceae > Eutreptiales > Eutreptiaceae > Eutreptiella > Eutreptiella sp. 'Long Island Sound 2002'. The sequence goes on from OZ038402.1 coordinate 10,498,838, forward strand.
CATAAGTATGCATTGTCGGCACCCAACAATGGGTAGGGAATGGCATCAACTTAGTGAAGGTAGCATCCGAAAAACAGTCCAATACACCTTGCACTCGCTTGCTTTGTTTGACAGTTTTTCTACCCCTGTTGTTGCACTGCCGTGCTTGTAATCGTGGGCAATCTTGGGTATCAGGCTGAAGAGGACTGCCAAGGAGCTGCATATAGGGGAGTAGATATACAAAAATCCCAAAGTGGGCCGCAAAGCCGCAAAAGTGGTACCACTTCTAACCAATTGTTTGCCTGGACCACCATGCATGCGTTTAACGAAATGTGCTTACAACATCGGGAGGAGCATAGGTTCCAATCGTGGTCGAAAGCATTGGGGGGGATGATGTTAAGGATAGGGGCAACAAATGCTTTCGCACTGTGCAAAGCACTACAACAATGTCCGCAAGGTGAAACAATGTTTGATTGGCAGTGGCGGTTGATGCGGTACATGTACCCAGTCCGGCAAATTGTGGTGAGTGAGAGACATTTACCCATTGTGGTGAACAAACGGGGTCGGTGTGCACAATGTGGTATGGGTAGCACCCGGTACGTGTGCAAAGGGTGTGGATGTTACCTACACCCGGAATGCTTTGCGGACTATCACGAAGTGGAGCCATGATGTGGTGACTTGAGAATGTTGCATGCCTTGAATTTGCTTTGTACGTGTCATGCAAACGGCCAAAGGCGCAGACACACACTCACACACGCACCCACACACCCACACACCCACACATACACCCACACCACACACACACCCAAGCACACACCCACAAAGACCCCAAAGTGTGGTAAATGAATCGAAGTGAAGCGGACCGACCAGCTTGCAAAGACCGGTCTGTTCGGTCTGGGTGGTCCCTTTAAAGTGCAAAGTGTGTTAAAGTGAGCTAAAATGAAGCGGTCCGATGCACTTTAGGAAGACCGGTCGGACCGTTCCGACCGGTCTTCCTCAACTGATCGTTTTAACCCGGAACGCTAAAGTGACGCAAAGCGGTCTAAACTGAACGGTTGGCGATTTTGCTTACCCGAAACGATCAGTTTGCAAAGACCGGTGGACTGGTCTTGAAAATATACGCGTATGGTAGCCAAAGGAATATGTAGACGGTTCCTTCTCACTCAGTTCACTAAGGTCCCTCATTTGGGGACTTACGATTCGTGGCTACCCTACACGGTGGTGTTTGCCAGTTTTCTGGCGACTATATGATAGGCATATTCTGTCCATGTTCTTCCCAGACACTAGGTTTGTGACTGGTATCACCAAGGTAAAGCCTTCTCATCTGCCTGAGAGTCACCAATAAAGGGGGGGGGGGGGCTACACCCCTTCGAGTAGGGGATATCTAGGGCTACCTTTTTGACTCGTTGTCAACGTGTCTAAATTTTCCGTGGCCGGTGACTCCCATATGTTATACTGTTGTTTTGGTAGCATGAGCTATGGGCTGTGTGCTGACCGAGAGATGCATACATGTGTGTCCTTCGACCTCTAATGCACATATGGATTCCTAGTCAAAATCATTTGCTTGCATGATTTGTCTTTATCCATTCAACATTGTGGTCTGCTAGTATGTCACTCTTGTGAGCCCGTCTTCACATACCCTCACTGTTTTGGTTCAGCCTCAAATGCATTTGTGAGTAGTCCTGTGCCTGTACACCCTACCAGCTCCATAGGCATACTCCTCCCCGTAGTGAGATCAATGATCATCTTTGTAGAGGATGGGGAGGGTGTTTTTGCCTAAAAATAGGCTCATAGCGACAAGCATTTTGCGAACACACACATTATTATATCTGTGGCAAGGGCCTGAGGATATCGGCACATATCCGTGGCATATGCCCGGGATACAGCAGCCACGGATATCTGCCGATATCCCGGGCATATGCCACGGATATCTGCCGATGTCCCGTGGGAGGTACCCGAACCCGCCGAGATTCTTGCACATTACCAAAAGCCTAAGGAGCTCGAGGTGCCTAAGGAGGAAATTTGTAAGGAGCCAAAAGCGGAGCCTTGCGTTGTCCATGCTAGTCCTCTCAAAGCTGTTATAGCTGAGACTGTGGTTGTTCTTGGTAGTCCTATTCAGGCGGAGCCTTGTGCTAACAACCCAATCGTGCACACACCGTCTCCAAAGCACGAGGTCATTGATCTCACGGCGGAGGAGGACTATGCTACTTTTCCCTTGACACAATTAAGCGAAAGGGAGAACATGGTATATGAGCGTGAGATGTATCATTCGCGTGCATGGGCAGCCCCAACCACACCTGCAAAGGCCCCCACAAGCCAAGATCTCACAGGCATCCCATCTCCTTTCGACTCTGCTAGGTTTGATGGGCCACCCACGAAGGTTCGCAAAGTTCAGGTGAAAGAGGAAAAGCAACAATGCTATCGTTGTGACTATCCTATTAAGAAGAATGCTGCATCTGCGGGGCAATGACCTGTGACTTGTGATGTTTGTCATGCTATTTACCACTTGTCATGTGCCAAGCTTCGGTTTCCTCCAAAGCATGGATTGTGGGCATGTGAGACATGTATGACCGAAATGATTGGTTCCCAGTAATTGGCACCATGACCTCATGATACTTGTTTATTTGTGGCTAAGTGTAGGGAACAATGTTCCTTTCATACATATTGGCATCACATTTTTGCATCAACAGAGAGCACATTGTGTAGTGCTCCAACTTGGACGTCTACATACAGATTGGCATCACATTTTTGCAGCGATAGAGAGCACGTTGTGTAGAGCTCCAACTTGGACGTCTATCCACAAAACTTTCCAAAATTGTTGGCGTCCTCAATTGTTCTGTTGTGCATGGCTCAAGTACAGAAGTATGCAATGAGGGAAAGGGAAGGGTTGGGCGCTTCTATCTCGTGGCATATGCCACGGATATCTGCCGATATCCTCGGGCCCTGATGCCACGGATATAAGAATTGTGCCTAATGCCACAGATATCTGCTTGTATCCCGTGGCATAGGCACGGATACCGACCGGAGGGTATCCGTGCCTATGCCACGGGATACAGGCAGATATCCGTGGCATAGGCACAATTATTGTATAGAGTTTTGAGGGAGTTCACCCGGGATATCTGCAGATGTCTGTGGTATATAGCCCAGGATATCACTGCTGTGATATCCCGGGTCATATACCACGGATATCTGCAGATATCCTCGGGCATATGCCACGGATATAACAATGTTCACCACACCCCACTCATGTGTGTGTGTGTGTGTTTGTCTGTGTGTGTGTGTGTGTTTGAAACGTAGGGTGGGATGATGCAATAGGTTCACGCTTTGGGCAATACGGCAGTGCTACCATAGGAGTCATGACGCCGGCGATGGCACATGCGTGGATTTATTTTGGCCATCCATGAGGATACCCAAGCAATGGTGTTCGAAAATCATTTTGACCATCTCACGGGGCATCTCTGCTTCGTCCCAATTCATTCCCAAACAAAAAGCATTGGACGCCTCAAACCATTGGTACTGTGGATTTGCTTAAACATGTTTCAAGCACGAGGTTTTTGGAGTAGCATCACGAAGGGGTGGGGACTGGGCTGCCCAAGGACAAAAATGGTTTTTTCCAATGCATGAAGGAGTCAAGCCAACATGTACAAGCATGCATGTGTAGTAGTGTGTGCGGGTACCATCGGCACTCTTCAGTTCTTCGCACTTGTCTTTGCCCAGACCCTGTCGCATGTGACAGAAGAGTTGGTGCTTTGCTGCGCTTTGTGAGTTAGTTATCAGGTGCAAATCCACACACTCTTCGCTTCATCAAGGCAACAGCAACAAGCACGTACCGGCCGGCGAGGCGAACAAAAGACCAAAGACACATTGCTGTCCTTTCGACAGAGTAGGGTGAGCACGCTTGCCTTGTGTTGAACACGAAAGCTTTTTTTGTTTGCATGGGGGAGATCTCCCGGCAAGCATAACACCAAAGCGGCCCGACCAAGGGCGTGCAAGCGTTCTTGGCGAGCCGAAGTTCGAAGGACAACAGCCCTATGTATAGCAACTCAGGGGGAAGGCCCCTCCAAAAGTGCGCCATAGGCCGGGGCGCTGTGGGTTGTGGCTCCATCACCTTGCCCTTTTGTTGGTGTTATGTCGCGCCGAAAAATAGAAACGTTGAAAAAATAGGAGAGAGGGCCTTGTGGTCACCTGTGGCTGCAGCCAAAACATTGCAAGGGAAAAGTAGGGGGAGGGGGGCTGCAGTGGGGTGTGTGGAAGATGAAGGAGTGATGAATTTTTCCAAGGACAAGGGTGTGGTCACAGTTCCCGGAAACCCAGTGTGGGGCAGAAACCCCCCTGTCGCATGCAGAGCCTAGTTCTCTTTCGCTCTAAGGTGTTCGGGTTTTGTGGCTTGTGTCCTGTGGTGTGTGAGTGCAGGGACGCGCAGGCAGGGAGCGTCAAGGTTTGGTGTTTGGGAGGTTTGTTTTTCTTCACCATGGGTCTTCCTTGGTGTGCACGGGTGTTTCTTGGTGTTGTCGTTTGACGTGTGTGCGCTTGCCTCTGTAGTAGGTTGGGGTGTTGGTGCGATAAGGGAAGTACTGTAGATGGAAAGGGGGTTTGTCCAGGGGTTGTCTGCAGACTGTGGTTGGAGTGTCTAGATGTCTGGTATAGAATCGTTAGCTAGCCCGCAGGTGTGTTGTTGCTGCGAGGGTTGGCCGCTGGCTTGAGTGTCATGTGTTTTGGGTTGGCGGTACGTACAGCTCATGGAGACTGCCAGTGCATCTCACAGTGGGGGGAATCTGTGGGGAACGGTACAGTGACATCGGCAACCTGGCGGTGCCCCTGGTACGGAGAACACACTGCACGCGGCGTATGCAGTTGGCCATCACCTACCGTGCGCACGGGAACATGCCTGCCAAAATTTTTTTCACTGGCTGAAGGCGAATGCGGTGTAGGAGGGGGATCTATACACCAATGCTGTCTTCTGGGAAGAGTTTCGCCCGGAAGGGTAGACCCCTGTCTATCCGTCTGGTGTCAGGATGCGGGGCTGCTGTGCCTCCTTGCTAACATTGTATACCAAACCCGGACCTGTGTGTGTGTGGTTTGGTGGGAGCACCCAACACCGTTTCGACAGTGAAAAGATGGCTTCAGGTGGAAACAAACGCAAAACCCCCTCCATGGATTTATTGAGGTCTGGTGGCGGGTGATGGTGCATGTTACGCGTACGCTGTGCACTCTTTGGCAGAACAAAAGACGTCTCAGACTGCTCTGCAGTTCTTGAGGAGTTTCTCCAACCGCTTTTCTTGCTTTGTTCTTGTTTTGCGGTTCCCAATGTGTGTGTGTGTGTGTGTGTGTGTGTGTGTGTGTGGCTTACCCATTGATCCGGTTAGGGAACAGGGCATCACAGGTGTGCTTGTTTCGTGCAGGCCTCTGGCTGGGCGCGCTGCCAGAGGCTGACCGGCCTGGTGATCATGAACAGGATGTACCCGCCCTGCTCTCTGTACTGCAGAAAGGCGCCTATTGGTGTCGGACATGCTTTGTCTTGTTTGACGATCCAACTGACGAGGATTCTGGCACTCGGAACCTGAGTTGTGCCCGTTTTGCCTTGCAATAGTGTGTGTGTGTGTGTGTGTGTGTGTGTGTGCTTTTCTTGATTGGTGTGTGTATATGTGTGTGTGTGTGTGTGTGTGTGACCGGATGTGTTGGTGCTGGGTCATCTCTGCTGAGTAAAGCTCAGCAAATCAAGGGGGGGTGGGTTAGCAGGGATGGTGCATGAAGGGTGTACGCGCAGTTTGGGCACCATGCACAGTGTGTACATTGGGGTTGAGCCCCACCATCATACTCCCCTTAAGTCTAGCTAGCTAGCTAGCAAGCAACAAGCAACAAGCAACAAGCAACACTTCTCCTTTCAGTGTTGACCATTAGTGTGTCCCAACGATTTGGGCTCTACTCTAGTCTAGCAGTCTTTTGCATCGACACATGCCCTTCCCAATTCTAGTTAGAGCCCCAAACTCACTGGTGGCAACACTGCTGGTTTTGGCATCCCACGTGGTCTCGGATCCTTTTTTTCTTTTTCTTTTTTTTTTTTAAAAAAAGTCACTTTTTTGGGCCCCGTGGACCCCACTGGCACCCACCTGTTTGGGCTCAAGCTTGCAGCTTGCCCTCTGTGAGAGCGATTTTGAGGGCTGGAAACCCCCAAAAGTGGGGAATGGCGGCTGGTCTAGGCGCCCTCAGAATTGCATTTTGGGCTGAAGACAGTGTGCTGTCAGTCATTGAGAGACGCAAGAAGAAGCGGCAAGGGCCGCTAGAGCGACCAAACCCGGAACCTGATTAGAGGGCATGCGCCAAAGGTATATAAGCCAATAGGAGGAGATAGCGCTGTAACATGCTCACAGGAAACAGCTGCACCCCATGTCTGAGAGCCCCAGTGAAGGCAGCCCCAGTGCCACGCGGGGACGGAAAAGGGGTGATCAGGCTGCTGTTCCTGTGACCCACAAAAAAAGGAGGAAAAGAGGCGGCGGCAGGACCAGGCCTGGTCAACAAGTGCACCTTCACCAAGGTGTATGCCGCCGCGAGCCCAAGCTACTGAACGTTGACGCTGAACCCACCTGTCAAAGTCAGCCAACATTTCCCGCTATTGTATGCCCTTACAAGGGCGTAACAGCAGCCAGTGGGCTAAAGGTTAAAAAGCTAGCTTCCACAGGCGACTCACTGCCCACTGGATGGCCTACCCGAGCACATGAAACACATTCTCACACGCTGCACCTTCTTGAGCTGAGCCTTGCGTAGGGCAGTGCGATGTGTGGGACCGGCCATACTACGGTCCAGTCAAGAAACCAACTTCTCATGGATCAACCCACCCTCCACTCCAGACCCCTTGGGGACTAACATATTGGTCTCCTGTTCATGCCTTGTGGAATATGCGCAGTCTTGTCAAATTCAAATCCACCCCGCCTTTACAGGCCTGTTTTTATCTTTGTGACTTCAAAAACTCAAATTCTGGGCGCAGCACCCAATAGCCACACTCCCAATGAGGAAGTACATCTCCTATATGCTGCAGCACACACCTCAGAGACACGGGACATTTGCAGCACCCACCCGTGTAGGGGGTGGGCAATCACACCCCCCATGAGTGGTCAGGCCAAACGGAAAAAGAAGAAAAAAGAGTTGTACAAAAAGCAGCTCGCAGAATCCCACCAAGCTCTCATTGACTGTATCGGCAAGTGGGGTTGGAGATTGTTTACACGGACGGATCTTCGGAGCACCCGTTGGTGCGGCGTATGAGAAGTTATGGTGTGTATTTTGGTGATGCACCTGACATGGCACTCCACATCCCACCTCCGCAATGCCAAACCAACAACCACGGGGATTTGAGGGCAGCACTGCATCACTTTCTGAGTGCCTATTTTTTTCGTATCTCTTCATGGCCCTTGATGCCACCCCAGAAGTCCCACCTTGAGCACAGAGGATGGTCTTCCAGTGTCCGGCTCGGGTGAACAGGGGTTACAGCAGCCTGAATGGAGTCACGTCCACAGTGTGTGGCAAGCGCCAGGAGCCCCCGGACGGCGTCAAGGCCAAGGCCATGGACCCTGAGGTCCAAGCCATCCTGCAGTCCACGAATATGTTCTGCCCGGAGCTGCTCGTGTCCTCCACTCTGAACGTGTACCGGGGCCGGTACAAGAAGCAACCCGTCGCCGTGCGCCGTGTGGCATGGCCCCGGGAGTCGGAGGGGGCGGAGCGGCTGCAGGAGGAGGTCACGGAGCTCCCAAAGATCCGGCATCACAACGTCGTGCCCTGCATCGCGCACCACGCCACCCCGACCCACTGCCTCATCGTGTACCAGTTCCCGGAGGGGCGCACCCTCCGGGAGGCCCTCGCGGCCCCGTGGCACTGGGCGCCTCGGCTGCGGGCGGTCAGTGATGTCAGCCGGGGGCTGCTGCACCTGCACGGCCTGTCCCCCCCGGTGGCGCACTGCGGCGTGTGGGCGTCCAACGTCTTCGTGGTGGGGGATAAGGCCCAGTTGGGCTGGTACGGGGCGCCGGTGGGGGCCGCCGCGGACGCGATGGAGCCGGGGTACCGTGACCCCGAGGCCAGCAACACGTTGCAGACGACCCTGAGCACGGACGTGTACTGTTTGGGGATCGTGATGCTGGAGGCCCTGACCGGCAGGCCGGCGCTCGAGTCCGGCCGGGCCGGCACGCTGCGGGGGTGGGTGCTGGAGGCGGTCTGCAAGGCCTCCCAGGCCACCAGCGTCTGCGATGCCACGGCCGAATGGCCCCCCGCGCTTGCCCAACGGTGGCTGGACCTTGCCATTGCGTGTAGTCATGAGTTCAGTCGCTGGCGGCCGGAGACGCGGATGATCCCCCAGGCGCTGGGTCGGTGGCGAGCGATTCAGGACTGGGACGCTATCGATGAGCGTTGGGCACCTCCAACGCTGCCGGGCTCCCCGGCACCTCCGCCGCCGCACATGAATGGGCGTTCTGCGGCAGAGGCAAGGGGGGGGGCGGCGCGTCAGCCGGGGGATGCCGTGAGCACTGGCTTGCCCGATGGATGGGACCAGGCCGCACCGCAGCAGGAGCAGCCTGAGGAGGTAGAGGTGGAGGGTGCGGAGGTGCCCGCCTGCGGGGCCCTGGACGTGTGGCGTGATCACCTGGCGCTTCTGGAGGGGCTGCAGGGCAGCGACGAGCCGTTGGTGCTGCCGCAGTGGGAGGCCCGGAACGAGGCCGTCGGGCAGTGCCGTGAGTGCCGGGGGGTGTTCGGTTGGCTCAAGTGGAGGCACAACTGCGGGGCCTGCGGGGCAGTGGTCTGCCGGGGGTGCACGCAGTCCTGGGACACCGCGACCCTCCCGGGCAGGCTCCGGCAGCATTTCGGGCTCGGGACGACGTGCCGCGTCTGCCGGCGCTGCGACGTCCGCAGCAAAGCGCGCCCGGCGCCGGACAGCGCCGCGCACCATCTGTTCGCGTGCCCGTACCGGTGTCAGTCCCGGCTGCTGTTCAAGCGGGACTTGCTGACGCACCTGCGGCAGTCGTGCCCCCTGGCCCCGCTCCGGTGCTACAACAAGTGCGGGGCCCTGACGTGCCGCCAGCAGATGCACGAGCACTTTGAGGTCTGCGAGCTGCACCGCGTGCCGTGCCCCGACGGCTGCGGGGCGACGATCGCCCGGCGAGACCTCAGCGCGCACAGTGCCGGCTGCCAGTACAAGAAGGTCGCGTGCGACGCCCCCGACTGTCCGGAGGTCGTGCTTCGCAAGGACTTGGAGCAGCACTTGCGTAGGTACTGCCAGTTCACATTGGTCAAGTGTGAGAACGGGTGTGGGCAGGCCCTGTTGAGGGGGATGCTGAAACAGCATGAGGAGGGGTGCCCCACGAAGCAAATCAAATGCACGCACCCCAAGTGCGGGCTGCGGATGGAGCGCCAGGCGATGGAGGCGCATGACCAGGTGTGCGGCTACAAGATCGTGGAGTGCCCGGCCCCGGGCTGCCCCGAGCAGGTCCGCCGCAAGGACTTGGACAAGCACGTGGAGCGCGACTGTGCCCACACGTTGGTGTCGTGCCCCAAGAAGTGCGGGTGGAAGGGGAAGCGCCAGGAAGCGGCGCTTCATTTGCGCCAGGACTGCCCTCTCGAGGAGGTGGAATGCCCGAACGAGGGCTGTGGGAAGCACATGCTGAGGCAGGACACGGCGGAGCATGACAAGCGCTGCAGGTACAAGACAGTCAGCTGCAGCACGCCAGACTGCCCGGAGCAGCTGCTGCGGCGGGATCTGAAGCATCATTTGGAGGAGACCTGCAAGTTTGTGGAGGTCCCATGCCCCCAGAATTGCGGCGCCACGATGGAGCGCCAAAGGGTCGAGAGGCATGTCGCCGAGGGCTGCCCGGAAACCACCGTCGATTGCCCCGGCGGCTGCGGCTTCAAGGCCCCCCGGAAGGACTTGCCGGCGCACAGCGCCACCTGCGAGAACGTCACGGTGGAGTGCGACGCGGGGTGCGGGCAGTCGATGCTGCGGAGCGAGCTGAGCCAGCACAAGGCCAAGCAATGCCCCGAGGCGGAGCTCCCATGCCACGCCGGCTGTGGGGCGATGATCAAACGTAAGCTGCAGCAGGAGCACCGCGATCTCTGCCCTGAGGTCGTGGTGCATTGCGAATTTTGCCGGAAGCGGATGAAGCGGAGGGAGCTGGGCGCGCATGAGGCTGAGGAGTGTCCCGCAGCCCCGGTGGAGCGCCCCAACGAGGGCTGTCAGGAGGGGGGACCTTGCGGGGGTATAGACCAGCGCCTGCAGAACTGGCCTCGGGCCAAGACCGACCAACACACGCAGGAGTGCTCGCGATCGCTCAGCCAATGCGACCTCTGCGGACAGAAGATGATGCGCAGGCGGCTGCAGCACCACATGGAGCAGCAGTGCCCCAAGCGGCAGGTGCGATGCCCCGTGTGCGGGTCGTACGAACAGTGGGACAACATGGCGGAGCACATGACGCAGCACGGCGTGCCCAAGAACATGTTCAACCGGCAGATGTTCATGCGCATGGCGGCGCAATCTGAGAAGCAGGACAAAGGCGCCCATGCACATGGGCTGGGATGTGCGCATGGGCATGCGAAGGGGCATGGAGGGTACAACAGCAATAAGTTACCTCCCCGAGGGCGCGCAGGGGATGCCGCACCCAGTGGGCCACCACCGAGGCCCCTGCGGGGCGGCCCACCTGTGGGGATGCGCGCAGGCGGCGTAGCACCCAGTGGGTCCGGAAAGGGAAAGGGAAAGGGAAAGGCGGGAACCCGGCTACAAAACTGGGTTGGGGCGAACCAACCCCTCGGTATGCCCGAGAAACGCCCAGAAAGGCCCCCGAAACCCCCAAAACCTGTGCAGATTGGACGCAGACAGCCCCAAACCAAGAACTGGCCGTATCTTGGGCGAGATGGCTCAACACGCAACTCCAAGGGCACCTAGTCCACCCGCAATCCCATACTTTTTGGGGTTTCCACACCTCGAAATGGCCCACGCGGACGCCTAGACCCAATGAGACAACACGGAGGAGCGCCAAACAGACCCACCACGCAAGCGCCTGCGACACCCGCTGCAGCCAGCAAAGTGCCCGTGGAGCCCGTGACAGATCACGCACCGGACAGCCACGGCAGCGGACAGTGGTAGTGGAAGGAGAGCCAGCGGCGAGGTGAGGAACGCCACGGAGTGGAGGAGGGTCGCAGCGAAAGGGCGGGGAGCCTGGTGGATGGACGGTACCTCAGAGGTGCACCCCACAGCACCCACCGCAGCCCCTGTGGACCAGTTGTTGGGCCCCACTTGGCGCATCAGGCGCCAGACGCCACGCATTCTGAACAGCACATGGTACTCATCAGGGCCCTGTCGAGAAACCAGACAAGGGTGCCACGGGCTCTCAGAAGAAACAAGCCAAAAAAAATAATGTGAGCAGCGAAGCGACAAACGGGTGACGGTTCAGGGCCCCGTCAGAAAACCAACACCGGACGACATGTCACACGGGGTGTGTGGGGTGTGTGGGCGGAGTCTGGGGTCCGCAGCCCAGAGCTGTTGGGATCAAATCACAGGCCGCCAGACAGCGACGACACAGTCCTCTGTTCCCGCGGAACTTCAGTGTCGCAGCATGGCCAGTCCAACTCCCAAGGGTCGAGTGATGGTGAGAGCAGGAGAGCGTACATGGGGAAGCAGGGCTCGTCCGTCTCCCGTGACACTACTCGGTGGTGGTTGCGGGGCCCTCTCCTCGCACCCTGCCCCCATCTGCTCTCGCAGCGGCCTGGGGGACTGCCCGGCGTGGCCCACAGCCTCATAAAGGACAAGATCGCCCCGCCCCGTACCGCGTGGTCCCCAGGTGCCCCTGGTGGGAACCCATCCGACGGGGGCGCGCTGATGATGTCCTGCTTGTCAATACGACACACACGCAATTATCATTCACGAGGCACTGTGACGGTTCTGTCAGCTTTTTTTCTGCAAAACAAAACCTGTGAAGAGAAACGAGGAGACTACTTGAAGCACGGTGGACTGTTTGCAAGGGCGATTTCTGAAGGCATCGGCGAGCATACATGGGGAGCGGACTCTCACTTTGATGGGTCACATGTTGGCCAACGACCCCTTTTGGGCCATTGTATATCAGAATACGAAAAATTACTTGAAGAAGCATGAAGAGTGAGAACATGTGCCCAGGAAAAGGGTTTTTCTGTGCAGGATTTACATATTTTGTTGGAGGGATTCCTGTTGCGTGGCCACAGTTGGGTGCATGTCAAAAGGTTACCCTCCCTAGGGCAACGGTGTTGCAGCCTGCTGCAGCCTGCCGCAGTGCCCAATTTTTTTTTTGCTTGTGTGTGCTACTGAACCCAGAACTGTTGCAACTCTTTTGGGTTGCCGTTTGCTGTGAACTGTTTTATTCCACGTCTTCACGTTTTCTTTTGCCTTTATTTGTTGGCATGCGACGTACTGAGGGCAAACCTGTGAAGAGAAACAAGGAGATTACTTGCAGCAGGTCGGACTGTTCGCAAGGGCGGCTTCTCAAGGCATCCACGAGCATGCCATGAGGAGCGGACTTTCAGTTTTATGGGTCAACATGTTGACCAACGAGCACCTTGCCACGGGCAATGACACGTTGCATGACGTCGCCCTTATGTATCAGAATAAGAAAAATTACTTGAAGAAGCATGAAGAGTGAGAACATGTGCCCAGGAAAAGGGTTTTTCTGTGCAGGATTTACATATTTTGTTGGAGGGATTCCTGTTGCGTGGCCACAGTTGGGTGCATGTCAAAAGGTTACCCTCCCTAGGGCAACGGTGTTGCAGCCTGCTGCAGCCTGCCGCAGTGCCCAATTTTTTTTTTTGCTTGTGTGTGCTACTGAACCCAGAACTGTTGCAACTCTTTTGGGTTGCCGTTTGCTGTGAACTGTTTTATTCCACGTCTTCACGTTTTCTTTTGCCTTTATTTGTTGGCATGCGACGTACTGAGGGCAAACCTGTGAAGAGAAACAAGGAGATTACTTGCAGCAGGTCGGACTGTTCGCAAGGGCGGCTTCTCAAGGCATCCACGAGCATGCCATGAGGAGCGGACTTTCAGTTTTATGGGTCAACATGTTGACCAACGAGCACCTTGCCACGGGCAATGACACGTTGCATGACGTCGCCATTATATATCAGAATAAGAAAAATGGCTTGAAGGAGGATGAAGAGTGAGAACATGTGCTGAAAATGCTCACCTTCCAGCCGGATACTTTGGAGCGCCTTTCCTGTGTCTTTGAACAACCTTAGCTGGCAGCAGCTTATCCACGTCGGGGCATATGCCGTTTATTTTTTTTGGCCAACTCTGTGAGGTTGTCCACTGCCGCTTGTTTGCATGTTACACCTGGGAGTGGCATGGGGTCATGTGGCCGTGCCGTGCGCCCATGCGTGTGTAGGATGTGGACAAGAACTTGGGACTTTCGCTTTAGGGGTGGGTAAGCCAATAGAGCCCCTAAAAATTGGGGGGAGGGGGCTCAAGACCCGCAGGAGTGACTTGTGTGAGCTGGAGGACATGTGCTACCACTAGTAGCAGCATCTTGGCGGGAGTTCTGCAGCCTAAGGCGGGGCTTAAGAGCGGGGGCAAGCCCCCCCTCCCCCCGACGATCGCACTGGCGCCCCTCAGAGGTGATGGTGAAGGTCCGTTTTGCAAAGTTGCAGTCCAATCTTTAGTGTGAGCGCCGGACCCTCTAGAGGCCAAAATAAGCACTCCGTGGGTGATTTCGGGATCTATTGTGTGTAGACTCTTGTGCACAAGACCGAATTGATTTTGCACCATTCTCTGCTTAATACAGCCCTCAACACATGGCGAGAGTCCCATGTTTTGTGGAGATACAAGGCGTCGACGGGCACACTTAGTGCAGTGCAAGCGGAGTGCAACTGTTTGGGCGTGTGGCCGTACTAGAGACCCCTACTTTATGATACTAGGGGGGCATCATTGTTGTTGGAGAGTAGGTTTTGATACTTCTTCCACATCGCAGGTATGGCAAGTTTGGATTTTCACCTAGTTTCACCCATTTCCAACTTTTTTCACACTTTTTGGCTCATTGCCGCCACATCCACTCTTTCCTTGGTTGATTTCTCCCTACCTTGGGAACCCGGTGCAAAAATATCGCGCAATGCGCGCGCCATCGCAGTGCGCGCGCAGTGCAAGGGCACCCCCTAGGCCCCGTCAAGGGGGATGTCAAGTCAGGTCTCCAGCAGCTTGATCTTCCACAGGCCAAAGGAAGCACTCAGTGGGTGATTTGGGCCATGTAGTGTGCGGACTCTTGTGCACAAGAATGAGTTCATTTTGTGCCATTCTCTGCTTAATAGGGTCATCTGTAGATGGCGAGAATCCCATGTTTTGTGGAGGCACTTGGCAGCGCAAAGAGGGATGACAAGTCGGGTCTCCCGCAGCTTGACCCTCTAGAGGCCAAGATAAGCACCCCGTCGGCGAAGACTCTTGTGCACAAGACCGAATTGATTTTGCACCATTCCATGCTTAATACAGCCCTCAGCACATGGCGAGACCCCCATGTTTTGTGGAGACACTAGGCCCCGCAAAGGGGGATGGCAAGTCAAGTTCCCCCAGGCAGGTCCCGCATGAGTGACTTGTGTGAACCCGAGGATGTCTACTACCACTGGGAATATTATTTTGGAGGTGGGTCCGCAGCCTAAGGTGGGCTTTAAAATTGGAGGCAAGACCCCCCCCCCTCTATGATCGCAACGGCGGCCCTTAGACCTAATGGTGAGGAGTCGTTTTGCAAAGTAGGAGTCCAATCTTTGTTGTGACCGCTTGGAGGCGGAATTAAGCACACCATGGGTGATTTGGGGACATGTAGTGTGCACACTCTTGTGCACAAGAACGAGTTCATTTTGCACCATTCTCTACTTCATACAGCCACCAGAAGATGGCGAGATTCCCATGTTTTGTGGAGAAACTAGGGGCCAGAAAGAGGGACGACAAGTCGGATCTTCTACGGCTTGACCCTCCAAAGAGGTCAAAATACACACCATGGGTGATCTTGGGACATGCAGTGTGCAGACTCTTGTGCACAATGTCAAGTTCATTTTGTACCATTCTCTGCTCAATACAGCCCTCAGTAGATGGCGAGAGTCCCATTCTTTTGTGGAGAAACTAGGCCCCCGGAAGGGGGATGACAAGGCTTGACCCTTTAGAGGCCAAAGGAAGCACTGAGTGGGTGATTTGGGCCATGTAGTGTGCACACTCTTGTGCACAAGACCGAGTTTGTTTTGCACCATTCCATGCTTAATACGGTCCTCCATAGATGGCGAGAATCCCATGTCTTGTGGAGACACTTGGCCGCGCAAAGAGGGATGACAAGTCGGGTCTCCCGCAGCTTGACCATCTGGAGGCCAAAATAAGCACTCTGTGGGTGATTTCGGGACCTCTAGTGCAAAGACTCTTGTGCACAAGATCGAATTGATTTTTGCACCATTCTATGCTTAATACAGCCCTCAGCACATGGCGAGAGTCCCATGTTTTGTGGAGACACTAGGCCCCGCAAAGGGGGATGATAAGTCAAGTTCCCCCAGGCAGGTCCCGCATGAGTGACTTGTGTGAGCCGGAGGACATCTGCTACCACTATTCCGACCCTCTGGACGCGAAATTCAGCACTTTGTGGGTGATTTGGGAACATGTAGTGTGCAGACTCTTGTGCACAAGAACGAGTTCATTTTGCACCATTCTCTACTTCATACAGCCCCCAGTAGATGGCAAGAGTCCCATGTTTTGTGGAGAAACTAGGCCCCCGGAAGCGGGATGACAAGCCGGATCTTCTGCGGCTTGACCCTCCAAAGAGGCCAAAATACGCACTCTGTGGGTGATTTCGGGACATGTAGTGCGCCGACTCTTGTGCACAAGACCGAGTTCGTTTTGCACCGGTCTAAGCTCAATACTGCCCTCAGTAGGTGGTGAGAGTCCCATGTCTTGTGGACACACTGGGCCCCGTAAAGGGGGATGACAAGTTGGAGCTCCCGCGGCAAGGCCCACATGAGTGACTTGTGTGAGCCGGAGGACATCTACTACCACTAGGAGCACCATCCCGGAGGGGGCTCCGCAGCCTAAGGTGGGGTTTAAAAGCGGAGGTAAGCCCCCCCCCCCCCATACGATCACAACGGCGCCCCTAAGAGACGATGGGGAGGACCAATCTTTGTCATGCCCGGCCCCTCTAGAGGCCAAAATAAGCACTTTGTGGCCAATTTGGGGACGCGAAGGGCATAGACTTTTGTGCACAAGACTAAATTGATTTTGCACCATTCTTTGCTTAATACACCCCTTAGTAGATGGCGAGAGTCTCATGTTTTGTGGAGACACTAGGCCCCGCAAAGGGGGATGACGAGTCGGGTCTCCCGCGGCAAGGCCCACATGAGTGACTGAGGCGAGCCGGAGGACATCTGCTACCAGTAGGAGCACCATTCTAGAGTGATTCCATATTGGCCTTTATTTTGTCAACACAAGTCGTGTCCGCATGCTACTCACAGTAAGGCGCTCTCAGCTTATGTTGGTCGGTCCAGGCACTGTGCATGAAGCGATGAGGGGGGGCTTTGGCATGACGCCATGGTGTGATGATCTCGTCTGCAGCTGGCGGCGCCTACTGGCCGATCGCCATTCGCTGCCCTTCCCTTGGACCCTTTCCCTCCACAGAGAGGGGGCCGTAGCCTAACACGGGGTTCAAAAGGGGAGGCAAGCCAGCCCCCCCCATGGTCGCAACGGCGCCCCTCAGCTGATCGGGAGGACCAATCTTTGTTGTGACCGCCTGACCCTCTTGAGGCCAAAATCAGCACTCCATGGGTGATTTCAGAAAATGTAGTGGGCACACTCTTGTGCAGAAGACCAATCTCATTTTGCACAATGCTTTGCCTAATATAGCCCTCATTAGATGGCGAGAGTCCCATGTTTTGTGGAGAAACTGGGCCCCGTAGAGGGGGATGACAAGTTGGGTCTTGTGCGGATTGCCCCTCCACAAGCCAAAGGAAGCACTCTGTGGGTGCTTTCGGCACCTGTAGTACACAGACTTTTGTGCACAAGACCGATTTCATTTTGCACCATTTTCTGCTTAATACAACCCTCAGTCTATGGCGAGAGTCCCATGTTTTGTGGAGACAAGCACTAGGACCACACAGGCAACGGCACGTTGGAGAGTTCACTCACCCCTCTCCATGAGCGAGCACTCTGGTGTGACGTCTGATTGACATCAGTGACTTCTTGGACACTAGGGCCCGTGAAGGGGGATGACAAATCGGGTCTCCCGCGGCAAGGCCCGCATGAGTGACTTGTGTGAGCCGGAGGACATTTGCTACCAGGAGAACCATCCCGGAGGGGGCTCCGCAGCGAAGGTGGGGTTTAAACGCGGAGGCAAGCCCCCCCGCCCCCCCTACAATTGCAACAGTGCCCCTCAGAGCTGATGGGAAGAACGAATCTTTGTTTTGCCTGCTAGACCCTCCGGAGGCCAAAATAAGCACCGTGTGGGTGATTTCGGGACCTGAAGGGTGCAGACTTTTGTGCACAAGACTGAATTGATTTTGCACCATTCTTTGCTTAATACACCCCCCAGTAGATGGCGAGAGTACCATGTCTTGTGGAGACACTAGGCCCCGCAAAGGGGGATGACAAGTCGGGTGTCCCGCGGCAAGGCCCACATGAGTGACTTGTGTGAGCCGGAGGACATCTGCTACCAGTAGGAGCAACATTCTAGAGGGGGACGTAGCCTACGGCGGGTTTCAAAAGGGGAGGCACCCCCCCCCCTTCCGATCGCAACGGCGCCCCTCAGAGTTGATCGAGAGGACCAATCTTTGTTGCGACCGCTTGACCCTCTCGAGGCCAAAATTAGCACTCCATGGGTGATTTCAGGACATGTAGTGGGCACACTCTTGTGCAGAAGACCGATCTCATTTTGCAGAATTCTTTGCCTAATATAGCCCTTATTAGATGGCGAGAGTCCCATGTTTTGTGGAGAAACTGGGCCCCGTAAAGGGGGATAACAAGTTGGGTTTTCCGCGGATTGCCCCTCCACAGGCCAAAGAAAGCACTCTGTGGGTGATTTCGGCACCTGTAGTGCGCAGACTTTTGTGCACAAGACCGATTTCATTTTGCACCATTTTCTGCTTAATACGACCCTCAATATATGGCGAGAGTCCCATGTTTTGTGGAGACTCTAGGCCCTGTAAAGGGGGATGACACGTCGGCTCCCCCGCGGCTTGACCCTCTAGAGGCCAAAGTAAGCACTCCGTGGGTGATTTGCGGACATGTAGTGCATAGAATCTTGTGCACAACACCGAATTGATTTTGCCCCATTATTTGCTTGATACAGCCTGACCTGTGAGCTTGTGTCGGAGGGGTTTTGGTGGATGTGGGCGTTGTTCTTTGCCCATGTCGCTTTTGCTAGGTCATGTTGGGACTGGGCAGCTAACCACCCCTTGGGTTTGAGTCATTGGGATGGGCTGCGGAGGTAGCGTGCCGGAGGTTGCGGCCAGCAAGAAGCTGAAGGCCATGCAGGAGGTGATGGATGCGGATGGCCAGTACTTCGCCCACTTTCCGGTTTGGAAATTGGTGTACGATTCCACAGCGAAGGAGCGCAAACAGGCGGTCGCGAAAGAGACGGCGATGCAGGCGGTCGCCGCGGCGGCCGTGGCGGCGGCGGCGGTGACGGCAGCGAGCCCGGGCTCTTCCGCTACTGCGTCGCAAAAACCCTCAAGTTCGGAGGAGGCAAAAGACGACGCGAAAATGAAGACTCGCCTGTTCGCGAAGATCGCGGATGTGATCGCCGGGAAGCTGCACGCGATGGTGTTCGACGTGTGCGGCACGGCCCTGGCTCAGGCGCAGCAGGCAATGACGGAGCCGGCGCAGCAACACGTGAAGACGGTGCTCAACGCGCTGACTGCCGTCGTGCTAAGTGTGCGGTACCACAGCACGAACCCGGAGCTGCTGATGCATCTGCAGAGTCTGGCGGTGGAGCGCTTGATGACGAGCCTCCTGCCGCTGTTGCAGGAGGTGCGGGCTGCTCTGCAGGCGGTGGTCCCGGTGGTGCAGGAAGTGGAGGTGTGTTTGTGCACAGCTCCGCAGGCACCCGAATTCCACCAGTCCTTTGCTGGAGATACCGGGCGGGCGGGGGGGCGGGGGGTATACAGGGTAGAATTTCTCTGTCCTCAAATTGTGTGCGACATTTTTGTGCGCAGTTTGTTCAGTGGTTGTAAGGATTTGCACGGGTATGCGTCAGGCTATGCCTTTGCTCGCTTGTACCGTGCCAGAGGATTTGGTGAATGAGAATTCCCACAGAAGTACCAGAAGTGCTGAAGTGGTCTTGCCTCATTTGTAGTGTTCCTGTGGCATTCAATGGGGTGCAGACAGGCGTGCTGGTTGATGCGCCAGGGAAGTCCTCCAGGAAATACCAGCAGCCGTCCACTGTTTCTCAAAAGCACTTTTGCCATCCCGGCGTAATTTGTCCGCTCATTATTAAGAAATGGCACGGGTTTTGTCGTGCCAGAATTGGTAGATTCGGATTTTCCTGCACACAGAATATCCCCTCCCCCCCCCACTCCCCCTCCGGTAGGCTCTACACCAACAGGAGGAGGAGGTGCGGTGTATCGTGAGGGCGGACTAGTGGGCTTGTGCTTGAATGGGAATGGGGCAAGAGGAGGGCTTCCAGGTCCGAGTCCTAGTGCGGTCAACATTATGTCCATGATGAGGCTTTCCAGCGGCGTTCCCCTGAGGCGTTCCAGCTTCGTCAGCAAGACTGAGGTTCCTGTGTCTGGATTTTCTGGGTACCAGACCAGCATGAGGCACTTTGGCAGGGGGGGGGGGGGGGCGGGGGGCGTGCATCTAAAAGTGCGGTGGTCAAGCGCACAATCCAAGGGACTCCCTGATGGACCTTTGTCTTCTCGCCCCTTCCAAACCCCACAGCCCGTTCCAGGTCATGGATGACCAAACCGCACTGAGGCGGACAATGGCATGGGATGCGGACGCAAGCCAGAGGTGTGTGATGCGGAGGCAAATTTGAGCGCATTTTACAGTGGAGCTAGGAAAGGCCTCATAAACTTCAAAAACTTTGTAGAAATCCTTGGAGAATCATTTTCCTTGCCAATGCACGGTTTCAATCGGACATGAATCTACTGCCCAACAAATTGAAAACATCGTGGAGCTCGCTTGGGACCACTGACGGGCAATGCATCCGGCATTGCCAAGTTTCGAGCGCTCCAAGTGCAAAGGAAGAACTCTAGAGGTCGTGCTACGGGGATATTGGAGGAAGTGCGCTGGAGCACTTTCACGGGAGTTGGTATGAAAGCAATGGGGCGATGAGGTGTTTGCCTAGGTGTACCATGTGACATTTGTTTTGGACTAGTGACTCGATATGTTCCCAGTGTTTACTTGAAACACGAATGCCTCTACTAGTGTACTACAAAGCAAATAACATCGATCCCGTACAGCCCCACACACTCTTAAAAAGATGGAGCAAGTGCAATAGCCACCAAAAATGTGCCCTCCTTGACTTGCCGCATAAAGCTCAAGGACAAGATACAAAGTGGAGGCATGAGGCAACAGAGGTGCCCAAAGATACAACTTGCGGTTGAGGTCTCCCGCTGATTAAGGGCCTCCACATTGTGAAATGACAACTTTAGACCTCCCATTTGAGGCAGGACCTTTGATTTGACCTATTTGATTCGCGTCTAATGAGACCAGAGGAAATGTGACCACCAAAGTTTTCACGAACGCATTAACTTGTGTTGGATAGGCCGAACTTGATGCCATGGGCATGTTCATCAAGGGAAGGTTGTTTGCTCTAACTTGCCATTGAGCCTCTTCATTCCGGTCAATTCCATGTGTAGCACCTTCTTGTATGGTATCTGAGGGAGAAGACAACAAGGAAGGAATGGTTGGCACAACGCGGCAACCCCCCCCCCCCCCCAGGGCCCCACCGGCCGGGGTGGGGTTGGGGTTAGGGACCCCCCCCCTATTTTTGGGTCGGGAAACACAAAAAAATAGGTTTTACGGTGATTGGGGACGGTGGTGGGTCGCTATGACCCTTCAAAGTTGCTAAAAATAGGTATTTCCTACTGAGTGACATCATCACCAAAAATACCCTCAAAATCCAAAAATAGCGCTTTTTGCGTCACAAAGCCCACCTACATCCCGCACCATTGCCGACAATGCCTTCCACTAGATGCATTGCTCACCCTTTTGCCCTACTAGGGGCCAAGGAAAGGGCACCTTAACCCCACGGTACATCTTTTGAGCCAACCTTGAATATTTTGCTATTTTGAGGTCACTGGTTAAGACCCTATTTTTGGTGATGTCATACCCTGTTTTTAGCCCTACCCACACCTTTATATGCCCAAATGCTCCACCCCAACCATCCAAAAACCTTCTCAAAGGTGTTTATTTGTGTTCCCCACCCTTAAAATAGGGGGTGTGGTCCTTACGTGCCCTCCAATCCTCCCCAAGTCACAGGGGTGGGGGGGGGGGGCGTTGCCGCGTTATGCCGAATGGTTATAGGGTCAATAAAGGCCCTTGCACACTTGCATCATTGCGACACAGCTGATAACAATTTTGAAAGTTTTGGTTGCCCAAAGGGCGTGGCTTGTCATAGTCTTCACGACACATTTCTCGAGAGCCAAATCAACGATGTTGATGCCGATGAGCGTTGTTGGGATCCAGCACAGCAACAACCTCCTATTGTGTGAACCATTTTCCCACACAAAGTGTTGAAGTGCCAACTTCTCACAACATCAATGAGCATATGTAGTTTATGTCAAACGCTTGACTGACAACGAGCATGCGCGTTGTAATTTGTTGAGACACGTACTCAACGACATTGGTTGCTTTTGAGGTGGAGGTGTCCAAAGCTTGTATGCCAAAGCCCGCTACCCTGTAGGTGTCACACCTTGCCACGCTTTGTGGCGGCTCACTCCTAAATTGGGCCGTTGTCGACTCCTCACCCTTTGCCACCCTGCTCCTCTCTGCTTACACTTTTGCCCCTCGTGCGGCCACTCTGCACCCCTTATCTTTGCGGCCTAGCTCGTTAGAATATGTCAGGAAGCTGGGAAAAAATCCTTAAGCTTGTTTCAAAACTTTTCAATATGTTGGAACGTGATGCCACACTCGGACGTTTAAAAAAAAAGTCCTTGACAGGCATTGAAAACTCTTTGACAACGATTCCAACCACTCCAAGAATGCTTGAAAACTCCCTGTACCGCCTTTTCAATTCTCTGCCAACCCTGTGAAAACTTTCCAAAACTGTTTGGACTTTTGGACACCCCTTGGTAACCCTTGAAAGCCTTGCCTACGCCTGGCCAAGGCCCGTGTGAAAAACACAAAATGGCCGTTTCCACTGGGAACGCTTTCCTACGGCGCCTGCGGTGCGCCCTACGGTGCGCCCTGCGGCGCGCAGTTTGGGTAATTATACCAGAATACAGGCGGAATAGTGCCGCATGCATACACACATTTGTTACATACCGTCCCCCCCCCAACACCACTTTTTTCTGCTATTTGATTGTACATCCCCCTTTTTGGGCCTCTATCTTTCACACATGGTGCATTTGATTCCGTATGATATTCATCTGTGATGGGCACTCTTTCATTCGAGGCCGTGGAGAGCATATGTTTGCCCAATTGTACACTTAGGCTGTGTGCCGCGAGCCGTGCACCAAGTTGGGGATGAACTGGGAGGAGTGCATCCTACGACTCCATTGGACGGTCCATGCTGTGGTTCACACCCAGCATTTCATCAACAAGCACAATGTCAAGTGCAAGCCCTATGGCCCATGGGGTCATTTTCTGGGACAATGTACACTAAAGCTAATTACCCTTTCCCTGCGGCGCCTGCGGCGCGCAGGAAGCGTTCCCACTAATAATGGCTTACATTGCATGGGCTGGTACACAACCTACTGATGCAGTTTTTCACCCTTGGTGGCTTAAAAGTCGAAGTTTTCGAAACATTGTTTTTTTTTACCGTGACTGTTCACAATGGCCATCCAAGCTATGTAAGCATGTTTTAGGCAGTATTTA
The DNA here is from genome assembly GCA_964036045.1 of Eutreptiella sp. 'Long Island Sound 2002'. Taxonomy (NCBI): domain Eukaryota; phylum Euglenozoa; class Euglenophyceae; order Eutreptiales; family Eutreptiaceae; genus Eutreptiella; species Eutreptiella sp. 'Long Island Sound 2002'. The sequence continues at coordinate 10,521,801 of OZ038402.1, forward strand.
TTTGTTTTTACCCTATTTGGGTAATAGGTGTGGGGGATGGGGGTGTCTTTGAAGAGATTGCTACACAACATGTTACGCAGTGTTTCAACCAGGGCATCTCAATAATTGAAGTTTCCGAAGTCTATTTATTTGATGTTGTGACCATTCACAATCACCATCCAAGCTATGTGAAGCATGTTTTGGGCCAGCATTTATGTGTCTTTTACCCTATTTGGGTATAGGGCGTGGGGGGAAGGGATTGGTACACAACCTATTATGCAATTTTTCAGCTTGGGTAGATCAAAAATTGAAGTCCCCCAGATTATTTTTTTTGATATCGTGACCACTCACAATGGCCATTTAAAACATGTTTTAGGCAGTCTTTATGTGTTTTATCCTATTTGGGTATTGGGTGTGCAAGGGGGGGGGGGGGGCATCTTGCAAGGGATTGGTGCACAACCTGCTTATGTAGTTTTTCACCCTGGTCAACTGAAAAATCGAAGTTTCCGAAATTTCTTTTTTGATATCGTGACCATTCACAATGACCATCCAAGTTATGTCAAGCATGTTTTAGGCAGTTTGTTTATTTGTGCCCAATTTGGACATTTGGTGTTGGGGGGGGGGGGGGTCATTGCTAAGGGTAGGTTCTCTGCAAAGTGGACTTGCTGAAGGCAATAGCATTTTCCGAAACCGATTTTTTTTATATTTTGACCCTTCACAATCATCAAATATCCTATGTACAGCATGTTTTCAACCCTTCTTATGTCTTTTTCAGGTGGCACGACTATGGCCAATCCGGCGGAAATGGATGGCCTCCTGGAGGACGCCTGGCGGTCGATAAACCGCAAGTATGCGCTAGACCCCGAGCCTGATCCGGCGGCCGTCCTCCACTGGTACGGGCACCATGTCCGGGGAGTCCCCATGATTGCCTCGCGGCTGGACGGCTGCCGCCTGCGCAATGGCCTCTCCTGCATGAAGCCCTCCGCTCTGGGCCTAGATGGGGGGAGCCTGGCCGACCTCCGCTCCCTCCCCGACAGGCTGTTGGGTTGGCTAGCTGACCTCCTCCGGGAAGTGGAGCGCCTAGGCAAGTGGCCGGCCCGCCTAGCCGAGGGCTACACGGCCCTCATCCCCAAGGAGGGCCCGCAGGGGCCCCTAAAGACCCGCCCGCTCACAGCCTGTCCATGGTCTACAGGCTGTGGGCGGGCGTGCGCCTGGCGGACGCCATCGCGTGGCAGGCTTCCTGGGCCCACCCAGTGGCCTTCGGCTTCCGCCCGGCCATCAGCGCCCCAGACGGGGTGGCAGTGACACGGGACCTCCTGGAACTGCGTTGCCTCCAGAAGTGGGTAGTGGCGGGGATGAGCATTGACTACGTCAAGTGCTTCGATCTCCTCCCCCAAGCGGTCGTCCTCGCCCTGGCGTTGGAGGTGGGCATGGACCCGGGCACGTGCCGTGCCTTGGGGGCCATGTACAAGCACTCTCAAGATCGCCGGGGCCCTCGGCTACTGGTGGCAGGCCACCAACGGCACCCTCCAAGGCTGCCCCGTGTCGATGATCCTGGTGAATGTCTTCACCACAATCTGGAAGTGGCAGGTGGACTCCCTGCGCCGGCAGCCGTGCGCGCGGACGGCCGCCCTTCCCCCAGTCCTAGACGAGGAGGCGGCGGCCGACTTGGAGGCGGGGGCCCCACTCCCCCTCACGGACTGGCTACGCCGCGCTAGGATCGTCGGGCTATGCGGACGACACCGAGGCAGTAGCCCTAGGGGCGGCGTCCCTTCAGGGGACGGTCCCCACGACGGAGGGGTGGCTACAGGTCACGGGCTAGGACGTGCGCGTGGACAAGTCCTGCTCCTGGGTGCAGGGGGAGCAAAGCGCCCCGGCACATCTGCTCCGGGGCGTTCCAATCCCGCTAGCGACTTGCCAACTTGCCAACTTGGAGTGGACGTCGCCATTGGGGGCTCTAGGACGACGGGGCCGGTGCTGTCCCAGTGCCTGGAGGCGGGACGGGGCGCCCTCCGCTGCCTCCCCCATCTTTCCACCTATGACTGCCGGGAGTAGGTCATCAACACGCTAGTCACCCCGCTGGCGCTCCATGGGGTGGCCGTCGCCTCGGTAACGGACCCCGACTTGCGGGGACTGGAAACCGTGGTCCTGCGGGCTTTGTGGGGGGCCACGCACCTATCCCGGGCCAAGGAGATCGTCTTCCCGGTCCTGTCCAAGGGTCACCGCGTCTCCCCGGTGATGCAAGCGCGATACGAGCGTCTACTCTGGCTAGCGCGGGTGGCCCGGCGGCCGGTAGTCACCCAGGTCTTCACCCAGGCCATCTGGGAATTGGGCGGCCGCCCACCCGGGACCGGCCCGATGGGGCGCGCACTCTAGACGGCGGCCACCCTGGGGTGGAGCCCTCGCGAGGGCTAGTGGTGCTGGAACGTACCGGGGCAAGAGTACCCGCTGCATCTTCTGCAGGAGCCCCTCCGCCAAGTCCAGCCAGGGCCGTCCTTAAGGACCAAGATTTTTTTATTTTTAAGGACAACCCTTAAGGACAGCCCCTAGAGGCCTTTTTGCCGTGGCCGAACGTGGGCCATGTCTACCCCCCGGCCCTCTTTTGGGCACCACTTCTGATTTTGCCCCCCGCTCTGCAGCGGTGGGGCTCCCCGATACGGCAGGGGTGAGATAGCCAATTTGCCCACTTGTGGGCCACTTCTGATTTTGCCCCCCGCTCTGCACCGGTGGGGCTCCCCGATACGGCAGGGGTGAGGTAGCCATTGCGCCCACTTGTGGGCCCCTTCTGATTTTGCCCCCCGCTCTGCAGCGGTGGGGCTCCCCGATACGGCAGGGGTGAGGTAGCCAATTTGCCCACTTGTGGGCCCATTGTGATTTTGCCCCCCGCTCTGCAGCGGTGGGGCTCCCCGATACGGTAGGGGTGAGGTAGCCAATTTGCCCACTTGTGGGCCCCTTCTGATTTTGCCCCCCGCTCTGCAGCGGTGGGGCTCCCCGATACGGCAGGGGTGAGATAGCCAATTTGCCCACTTGTGGGCCACTTCTGATTTTGCCCCCCGCTCTGCAGCGGTGGGGCTCCCCGATACGGCAGGGGTGAGGTAGCCAATTTGCCCACTTGTGGGCCCATTGTGATTTTGCCCCCCGCTCTGCAGCGGTGGGGCTCCCCGATACGGCAGGGGTGAGGTAGCCAATTTGCCCACTTGTGGGCCCCTTCTGATTTTGCCCCCCGCTCTGCAGCGGTGGGGCTCCCCGATACGGCAGGGGTGAGGTAGCCATTTTGCCCACTTGTGGGCCACTTCTGATTTTGCCCCCCGCTCTGCAGCGGTGGGGCTCCCCGATACGGCAGGGGTGAGGTAGCCATTTCGCCCACTTGTGGGCCACTTCTGATTTTGCCCCCCGCTTTGCAGCGGTGGGGCTCCCCGATACGGCAGGGGTGAGGTAGCCATTTTGCCCACTTGTGGGCCCATTGTGATTTTGCGCCCCGCTCTGCAGCGGTGGGGCTCCCCGATACGGCAGGGGTGAGGTAGCCATTTCGCCCACTTGTGGGCCACTTCTGATTTTGCCCCCCGCTTTGCAGCGGTGAGGCTCCCCGATACGGCAGGGGTGAGGTAGCCAATTTGCCCACTTGTGGGCCCATTGTGATTTTGCGCCCCGCTCTGCAGCGGTGGGGCTCCCCGATACGGCAGGGGTGAGGTAGCCAATTTGCCCACTTGTGGGCCACTTCTGATTTTGCCCCCCGCTCTGCAGCGGTGGGGCTCCCCGATACGGCAGGGGTGAGGTAGCCAATTTGCCCACTTGTGGGCCACTTCTGATTTTGCCCCCCGCTCTGCAGCGGTGGGGCTCCCCGATACGGCAGGGGTGAGGTAGCCAATTTGCCCACTTGTGGGCCCATTCTGATTTTGCGCCCCGCTCTGCAGCGGTGGGGCTCCCTGATACGGCAGGGGTGAGGTAGCCAATTTGCCCACTTGTGGGCCACTTCTGATTTTGCCCCCCGCTCTGCAGCGGTGGGGATCCCCGATACGGCAGGGGTGAGGTAGCCAATTTGCCCACTTGTGGGCCACTTCTGATTTTGCCCCCCGCTCTGCAGCGGTGGGGCTCCCCGATACGGCAGGGGTGAGGTAGCCATTTCGCCCACTTGTGGGCCACTTCTGATTTTGCCCCCCGCTCTGCAGCGGTGGGGCTTCCCGATACGGCAGGGGTGAGGTAGCCAATTTGCCCACTTGTGGGCCACTTCTGATTTTGCGCCCCGCTCTGCAGCGGTGGGGCTCCCCGATACGGTAGGGGTGAGGTAGCCAATTTGCCCACTTGTGGGCCACTTCTGATTTTGCCCCCCGCTCTGCAGCGGTGGGGCTCCCCGATACGGCAGGGGTGAGGTAGCCAATTTGCCCACTTGTGGGCCACTTCTGATTTTGCCCCCCGCTCTGCAGCGGTGGGGCTCCCCGATACGGCAGGGGTGAGGTAGCCAATTTGCCCACTTGTGGGCCACTTTTGATTTTGCCCCCCGCTCTGCAGCAGTGGGGCTCCCCGATACGGCAGGGGTGAGGTAGCCATTTCGCCCACTTGTGGGCCACTTCTGATTTTGCCCCCCGCTCTGCAGCAGCGGGGCTCCCCGATACGGCAGGGGTGAGGTAGCCAATTTGCCCACTTGTGGGCCCATTGTGATTTTGCGCCCCGCTCTGCAGCGGTGGGGCTCCCCGATACGGCAGGGGTGAGGTAGCCAATTTGCCCACTTGTGGGCCACTTCTGATTTTGCCCCCCGCTCTGCAGCGGTGGGGCTCCCCGATACGGCAGGGGTGAGGTAGCCAATTTGCCCACTTGTGGGCCACTTCTGATTTTGCCCCCCGCTCTGCAGCGGTGGGGCTCCCCGATACGGCAGGGCTGAGGTAGCCAATTTGCCCACTTGTGGGCCCCTTCTGATTTTGCCCCCCGCTCTGCAGCGGTGGGGCTCCCCGATACGGCAGGGGTGAGGTAGCCCTTCGCCCACTTGTGGGCCACTTCTGATTTTGCCCCCCGCTCTGCAGCAGTGGGGCTCCCGATACGGCAGGGGTGAGGTAGCCAATTTGCCCACTTGTGGGCCCATTGTGATTTTGCGCCCCGCTCTGCAGCGGTGGGGCTCCCCGATACGGTAGGGGTGAGGTAGCCAATTTGCCCACTTGTGGGCCACTTCTGATTTTGCCCCCCGCTCTGCAGCGGTGGGGCTCCCCGATACGGCAGGGGTGAGGTAGCCAATTTGCCCACTTGTGGGCCACTTCTGATTTTGCCCCCCGCTCTGCAGCGGTGGGGATCCCCGATACGGCAGGGGTGAGGTAGCCAATTTGCCCCCTTGTGGGCCCATTCTGATTTTGCCCCCCGCTCTGCAGAGGTGGGGCTCCCCGATACGGCAGGGCTGGGGTAGCCATTTCGCCCACTTGTGGGCCACTTCTGATTTTCCCCCCCGCTCTGCAGCGGTGGGGCTCCTCGATACGGCCGGGGTGAGGTAGCCATTTCGCCCACTTGTGGGCCACTTCTGATTTTGCGCCCCGCTCTGCAGCGGTGGGGCTCCCCGATGCGGCAGGGGTGAGGTAGCCAATTTGCCCACTTGTGGGCCCATTCTGATTTTGCGCCCCGCTCTGCAGCGGTGGGGCTCCCCGATACGGCAGGGGTGAGGTAGCCAATTTGCCCACTTGTGGGCCCATTCTGATTTTGCCCCCCGCTCTGCAGCGGTGGGGATCCCCAATACGGCAGGGGTGAGGTAGCCAATTTGCCCACTTGTGGGCCCATTCTGATTTTGCCCCCCGCTCTGCAGCGGTGGGGATCCCCGATACGGCAGGGGTGAGGTAGCCAATTTGCCCACTTGTGGGCCCCTTCTGATTTTGCCCCCCGCTCTGCAGCGGTGGGGCTCCCCGATACGGCAGGGGTGAGGTAGCCAATTTGCCCACTTGTGGGCCACTTCTCATTTTGCCCCCCGCTCTGCAGCGGTGGGGCTCCCCGATACGGCAGAGGTGAGGTAGCCAATTTGCCCACTTGTGGGCCACTTCTGATTTTGCCCCCCGCTCTGCAGCGGTGGGGCTCCCCGATACGGCAGGGGTGAGGTAGCCATTTGCACACTTGTGGGCCACTTCTGATTTTGCCCCCCGCTCTGCAGTGGTCGGGCTCCCCGATACGGCAGGGGTGAGGTAGCCAGTTCGCCCACTTGTGGGCCACTTCTGATTTTGCCCCCCGCTCTGCAGCGGTGGGGCTCCCCGATACGGCAGGGGTGAGGTAGCCAATTTGCCCACTTGTGGGCCACTTCTCATTTTGCCCCCCGCTCTGCAGCGGTGGGGATCCCCGATACGGCAGAGGTGAGGTAGCCAATTTGCCCACTTGTGGGCCACTTCTGATTTTGCCCCCCGCTCTGCAGCGGTGGGGCTCCCCGATACGGCAGGGGTGAGGTAGCCATTTGCACACTTGTGGGCCACTTCTGATTTTGCCCCCCGCTCTGCAGTGGTCGGGCTCCCCGATACGGCAGGGGTGAGGTAGCCAGTTCGCCCACTTGTGGGCCACTTCTGATTTTGCCCCCCGCTCTGCAGCGGTGGGGCTCCCCGATACGGCAGGGGTGAGGTAGCCATTTCGCCCCCTTGTGGGCCCATTGTGATTTTGCGCCCCGCTCTGCAGCGGTGGGGCTCCCCGATACGGCAGGGGCGAGGTAGCCAATTTGCCCACTTGTGGGCCCCTTCTGATTTTGCCCCCCGCTCTGCAGCGGTGGGGCTCCCCAATTCCGCGAGGGTGAGGTAGCCATTTGCCCACTTGTGGGCCACTTCTGATTTTGCCCCCCGCTCTGCAGCGGTGGGGCTCCCCGATACGGCAGGGGTGAGGTAGCCAATTTGCCCACTTCTGGGCCCATTCTGATTTTGCGCCCCGCTCTGCAGCGCTGGGGCTCCCCGATGCGGCAGGGGTGAGGTAGCCATTGCGCCCACTTGTGGGCCACTTCTGATTTTGCCCCCCGCCCTGCAGCGGTGGGGCTCCCCGATACGGCACGGGTGAGGTAGCCATTGCGCCCACTTGTGGGCCACTTCTGATTTTGCCCCCCGCCCTGCAGCGGTGGGGCTCCCCGATACGGCACGGGTGAGGTAGCCAATTTGCCCACTTGTGGGCCACTTCTCATTTTGCCCCCCGCTCTGCAGCGGTGGGGCTCCCCGATACGGCAGGGGTGAGGTAGCCAATTTGCCCACTTGTGGGCCCATTCTGATTTTGCCCCCCGCTCTGCAGCGGTGGGGATCCCCGATACGGCAGGGGTGAGGTAGCCAATTTGCCCACTTGTGGGCCCCTTCTGATTTTGCCCCCCGCTCTGTAGCGGTGGGGCTCCCCGATACGGCAGGGGTGAGGTAGCCAATTTCTCACTTGTGGGCCACTTCTGATTTTGCCCCCCGCTCTGCAGCGGTGGGGATCCCCGATACGGCAGGGGTGAGGTAGCCAATTTGCCCACTTGTGGGCCACTTCTGATTTTGCCCCCCGCTCTGTAGCGGTGGGGCTCCCCGATACGGCAGGGGTGAGGTAGCCAATTTGCCCACTTATGGGCCACTTCTGATTTTGCCCCCCGCTCTGCAGCGGTGGGGCTCCCCGATACGGCAGGGGTGAGGTAGCCATTTCGCCCACTTGTGGGCCACTTGTTGGCCAGCTCCAAGCGCATGCGGGGGTTGTGGCGCAAGGGGGGGGAAGTTTTGTTTCTCCCGCCGCACTGGTGTGCGTTGGGTGGAAGCGATGTTTGATATTGATGAAGGTGATGTGCGCACAGCTGTTGCACACCATGCGTCATGTCATTCCAGGGGGGTGGGAGGAATCATTGGGTGTTGACGTAGGGAGTAGCGTCATCAAGGGTAGCCGGATGAAGTTTCTTCGCAGTTTGATTGAGGACGTGCACACACGAATCAAGCGAGCTGAGTGGGATGGTAGTGCTAACCTGGAGGATCGGGTTGAGGCAAGCTCGTGTTCGTGTGAGAGAGTTTTTAGCTACGTGACGGCTACGGACTTTGGCCAAACCACGGAGCGCATCTGTGAGACGCTGTGGGTAAGGTGCAATGGGGAGGCACCAGAGGATTGGGGGCCCTTTGAGGTTTTTGATGAGTTGCGCAAGACCCCTTTCCGCCCGCGCAAACGGAAGCAAGGGCATGCGGTTGAGGTGGAAGATGGTGGTTTGCTTGGGTTTGCGGCTTTCAAGGATTTGGCAGTTTCTTTGGAAGAGGATGGTGAGGCAGAGGTTCCGTTGGACATTCGAGATTTGTGGGTTGTCCCCAAGAGGGCGACACGTGACGCCTAGATTGGCGATGTGTATGGGGTTGGGTTGGAGGGTGAGGACGAAGACAGTGAGGACGAGGATATGGAGCAGGCAGGTGCAGTTGCCAGTAGCTCCTCTTCTGACCTTCGTAACCCCTCAGCTGTCCCCTCCACCTCTTCTAACCCTGCCGCGCAGGTGGTGTTTCGGTATGATGTGGATGAGGCGGTGTTGAACGCAATGGAGAGGGGGAGGTAGCATGAGTGGACTAAGGTTGAGTTTAAGGCCATTTGTAGGAAGCATGGTTTGAGTGTGGGCGGGGGTAAGGGTGAGCTTATGGAGCGTGTCAGGGTGCACTTCCAGAGGTTGTACCAGCAGTAGGGAGTTTGTTTCCAGCTGTGCCACCGGCGATGGAACATTCGGGTGGTCGAACGCTACATGACTGTATTTGATCAGAAAAAGTATTGCTCTTGTTCATGTGAATTGTGCAGGTTGTGAGGTAGGGTCATGCAACACATGTGGGGCTAGGATCATATGGTTGTGTGCTGAGACCAATTTGGGGCTAGGGACTCATGGTTGAACAATTGGGAACACCGGGGTGAAGACATGTACTGTCCGCGGGCTCTTTTGAAATTACTCTGTTCTGGACGGGATTTTTTTTTTTGCGTTAAGGACAGCCCTGGGTCCAGCACCGGATACGGGACAACCTCCGCTGCCATTCCTCGCGCCAGCTAGAGGCGCGGCGCCCAGTCACTTTTGGGGGTCTAGGGGACGGGGCCGATGGCCCTGCTTGCCGCGCGGTGATGCGGGTCGCCTCCATGGAGCTCGAGAAGTCGCTGCTACGCGGCCTCATGGCGGGGGCCCTGTGGACGGCGGCGCGGGTGTCTAGCCATGGTATGCGAACCCATTCGGCGTGCCCCCATTGCGGGGCGGCGCATGAGGACGAGGACCACGTCGTGTGGGAGTGTCCAAACTGGGAGCGGGCCCGGGAGACATGGAGCCTCTGGCTGCAAGATGCGGCGCAGCCCTCCCCCAACTGGGGCCGCCCGACCAGTAGACGGCCTGCCTGCGGAGGGCGTGCCTCTTTCCCCCTCCGGCTCGCGCAGGGGGTGGAACGGGCACTCCTGGACGAGTTTCACTGCCTGTGCGGCATGTACCTGGCGGTCCTCGCCGCCCGCATGGCTGCGGGCCGGAGGGATCCGGCGGGCCATGGGGACTCCCTGTTCCCGGACCAGCCGTGACCGCGGCCCCGCAGCCCCTTCCCTTGGGACGATTTCGTTCGCCCCCTCCGGGAAGATGCGGTCCACAACCAGCCGCGCCTTCGGCTAGGGGCCCCGCCGGGCTGGCGGTGCCCTCAGGAGTTTGTCTAGGACTTGGTCTGGTGGGCTCGGGCACTTGCATGGAGGCCAAGGCCGGCGGAAGTGTCGTGGGCCGAGCTGACCTTGGATTACGAGGCCTTTGTGGGGAGGGCGCTCCCGGCCTCCCCTGATCACCGCCTGCGGGGCGCGCGCATCCCGCTGGGGGAAAGGGCCCAAATCCTGCGCACCCTAGAAACCCACGTTAAAGTCAATATGGTTTAATATCTGGGTAAATATTAATACGTTAAACGGAAATTTGCCTATTTTTGGAGATGGTTTTTGCGGTGTTTTGGGCAAGAATTGACCCCCATGCGGTGCCTTGCGCGTTTGCCTACCATTTTCTGCCGGGGCGGGGGGGGGGTCGGGGGGGCCTTTTACCCGTGTGGATGTACAAAAATGTTAAAACGGTGCTCAGCATCAATATGTGCCTTGAATTTTTCCATTAATATTTCCATTAAAAATTAAGGGGTCGCCAGAATTAATATTAAACAAGCAAATATTAAATGTTTCCGTCAAAAATTAATCCTCCCTATACATGCACAAAGATACAACACACATACTCTTGGGTGCTCTCATACCTTTTGTAAACCCATTTGGGGTGTTGCGTCTGTGTTTTAGACCTCTTGTGACCCATCCTTTGGGTCCCATAGTGCCGGTGTGGGGTTAGTGGGAGGGTAGGCTTCGGGGTCCGTCTTCTTGTTCTCTTCGGGGGCGGTCTTCTTGTTCTCTTTGGGGTTAGTCGGGGGGTTAGCTTTGGGTTTGGGGTTGGTAGATGTTTGTTGGGAGGGGCTTTGGGGGTCTTCTTGCGCACCTCTAGGAGGTGCGCATGCTTCCTCGGCGGAGCCGAAGAGGAGGTGTCACTTCACTTTGTAGAGCGTGGTGTCGTTCGGGTATTGCACCGAAACAACACCGCTCTTCTGATGGTGGACACCGGTGACGGTGCCCACCTCCACCCCGCCCGTGTATGGGACGTGGGCGCGGGTCCCAACGATGGGATTGCTGGGACCCGTGGTGTCTCCCCCCCCCCCCCCACACCTTGGGGCTAGGGGTGGCCTTGTTGACCTCGGCCTCTTCCCCCCTGCGCTTTGGGGTTGGGGTTTCCCTTGATCGCCTCGCTCTCTTTACCTCCCCCCCCCCTTTGGGGCTCGGGGTTGCCTTGATGGCCTTGTGGACTGCGGGGGTGGGGGCCCTAGGCGCGGTTTTCATTTTCTTTGGGCGGGGGATGGCCCCGTCCAAAGAAAACGAGGATGCACTGCTAGAATCCGACTCCCACTCACCGGGAAGTTGAGAGACCGAAGGGTCCCGGAAACTCTTGGCGCCACTCACGCACAAGTGTCATACCAAGCTCGAGAAGAGTATCCCGAGAGAAAGACATAACAAGAGCTACACAAGAGAAAATAGGGTGGGGAGTGGGGTGGAAGGCGGACCCGGGGGAAGGGGGTGGGGGGTGAAGACTCAACCCAAAAGCCATACAACCGCTCTACAAACCCATTGAGCAACATTCCATCACATAGAACCCCACTACAGCCCTAGTACACAAGTGCAACAAACCGTGCAAACATGCAAAAATGCTCAAAATCTTGTTTAACACATTGATATTTGTTCGTTTAACATTTAAACCCGTGATATTACATTTCAAATGTTAAACCATATTGATTTTGACGTGGGTTCCTTGGACAAGGCCGCGGGGTTGGTTGAGTGCTACCTGGCCGTGGGCACACTGCTGTGTGCCCCCCCCCCCCCCCCCTAGGGCGGTGTCGCTCCCTCCGCCCCTTGGGGGGCTGTGTGTGCGCTGTCCTATCGGCCCGCCCCTTCTTCGTAGCTCGCCACGAGGTAATGCTGCAGCTTATGCGGTTGGCGACTCACTGCCGGGACACGTGGGTCTGGCGCCTGCGGACGCCGGCCCGCATACGGCCGTCACTGGGCAACCGTTTCCTCATGGACTACTACCCTTGAGGGGGGGCCGCCGCTCCTACCGTACGCTAGGAGGCCCCCCCCGGGCGCCACCCTCGAGCGTACCGTTCGCGGCCCCGCAACGCAGCCGCCTGCCAGGGGCGGGCCGCGGCACTCGGGGCGCGCTCTACCTGGAGCACGGGGTGCCCTTGTGCCCCCGGTGCAAAAGCCTAGGGTGGGGCATCAGCCGCTGCTGCCACGCTGGCCATGAGGGGCATGGCGGCTATGCGGCGGGCCCGCGGTGCCCGACGGCACCGCCTTGGGTCGCGCCGGGCCGCCAAGTCCTCGTCCCGCAAGACTGGCGCGCGGGGGCGGCGGCACTGTCCTCCTGGCTCGGCCGGTCGCGCCCTGCTTCCCAGGCCCTCCCTGACGCGGGCCCCTAAGCAGCCCGCCGGTGCGTGGCATTGCCCAAGACATTGGGGGCCCGCCCCCCCCTGGCCCCAGGGCCCGGGAGCCCCAGGCCCCTGAAGTGCCCCAAGCCTGACCTCATGACTTACCAGGGGAGGGCTGCGAGTGTAGGATCAGCACAGTCGGGAGGGGGGGGTGCAGACCCATTCTCCCCCCCACCCTCCACCACAGACAACACGAGGCCGGCGCCTGAGAGCGCCCACCCTGTCACCAGCCCGCCCAAGGCAATACTGGCGCTGCGGGACTCCCCCGCTTCCCCGCAAAGCAACCCCTGCCGCCGGCAACTGAGCCCCCTGCGGCGCTCCCCGATGTTTTTAGCAGCATCTCGGCGGCCCTGAGCAGCCGTGCCATGCCGTGGCGCCGATCCCCACCCCGGCCACGAGGTCCATGGCAGACATGCTCCGCGCAGCTCCCCCCCCCCCCCCGCACCGCGACCGGCGACGCGAGGGAGGGCCCCTCTGACCCCGTGGCGAATGCACCTTCAGCGTCTTCGCCACCGCAGTCCACACAGCCGCAACAGCGGCGGGACGGCAAGGCGAGCACAGAAGAGACCTAGTCCCCCCTGGCACATCCCTTCTGGCTGCCATGCAAGCACGGGCGGGGGGCCTGTAGGGAAGGACACGGGTGCTTGAACTTGACTCGGCCCACCTCCCCACCCCTCAACCTCTATACATAAGCCAGTGGACGCTAAAAGATGAATGCCCTTCTTATGTGTTTTTCACCCTATTTGGGTGTTTGGACGGGGGCAAGGGGCTGGGGCACAACCTGCTTATGCAGTTTTCTAGCCTCGGCAGCTCAACAATGGAAATTTTACGAAACCGATTTTTTTTTGATATCCTAACTGTTCAGAATGATCAAATATGTTATTTAATGCATGTTTAAGACCCTCTTCATGTGTTTGTCACCCTATTTGGGTGTTTAGAGGGGAGGCTGAGGCGGCTTCCAAGGGGCTGGGCCACAACCTGCTCATGCAGTTGTCCACCCTCTACAGCTCAAAAATAGAAATTTCCAACACCGATTTTTTTGATATGCTGATCATTCAACAATGATCAAATATCCTATGCAAAGTGTGTTTGAGACCCTTTTTGCGTGTTTTTCACCCTATTTGGGTGTTTGGCTGGGGGTGGGGGGCTTCTGAATGATTTTGTGACTAACGGACTGACTGTGCTCCCTCCCTCTTCGAGGTGCCTTGCCGACAAGCAATAGCTTTTCTTTACATCGTCCTTCGTGTTTGGGAGTTGATGGGTTGGTGACCCCCGTGGGGTCAGCCAAGCGCTGTGCCTCCGGCCAAGAAGTGTGTGCCTTCCCTTTGTATTTCACGCGCCCGCCCTTGTCGCCGTGGTGCATGTCCGCCTGGGACCCTCCCACGCCCACAACGGCTGCAGGGGCTGCCGCAGTCATGCCCCCCACGTCCCGTTCGCAGGCGGAAGTGTCCGACACAGTGCAGCGGGTGGAGGGGGCCGTGGAGGTCGCAAAGCGGGTGTTGCCGTTGGAGGATGTGGACCCGGCCCACGTCGCCGCCATGGCAGAGTCCGCTCTTGGGGCGCCGCTGGAGGCGGTCATTGCTGAGGGCAAGACGCACTTGTCCGCGGCCGTGCGGGTGTGCGTGCGACTGTGAGGCCGCCAAGGGGCACTTGGGGCACTTCCGGTGACTCCAAAAGGTGGTTGGGGGGGTTGGGGTTCGTGGAAGAAAGGGGCTCCGAAGTCAAGGGCCCCAAAAGCCTTAGAAGGTCTGGCACCGAAGGCGCCGGGGAATGTTCGCGTTGAATCTCAAACCTTTTCATGTACGCCTCAACACGATCGGCGCGTCGCTCTGCTCATTGTTGAGGTGGATATATATGTTAGGGTCTGACCCCCCCCCCCCCCCCCAAGGGGTTGCTTAGGATTGGATTACGGGAGGGGGATATCCCATCCCCTGCCACCCCCCACTGCCTCCCTCCCCGAACCTCCCACCCCGCTCCCATCCCCCGGGATTAGCCAAAACAGCACGTCATTTTCGGCCCTTTTCGGATGTAGGCCAAATGTTCTTCCGTGCCTACGCACGGCTGTCCTTAAGAACCCAGGTTTTTTTGTTAAGGGGACCACCAACCGCCAACCGCCAACCGTCACCAACCGCCAACCGCCAACCGCCACCAACCGCCAACCGCCAACCGCCACCAACCGCCAACCGCCAACCGCCACCAACCACGAAGTGCCAACCGCCAACCGCCGCCCGCAACCAACCGCCACCGACCACCAACCCCCAACCGCCGCCAACCGCCAACCTTTGAAGTAGAGTAGGTCGCATGGCCACGAAGCAGAGAGCGTCCCCGTGAACGTGTGTTTCTGTTCATGTTAGGAACCCTTTTTTTCTTCTTGCTGCAGAACAGCCCCGTACCTACCGCGCAAGGGAACAGCAACTGGGGTGTCCCGCGTATTCAGAGCCATGTGTACACCATTTTCCAGTGACCACACACTTCCCAACGACCTGCATCCGGTGCACTGCCCCGCATCTCCTCTCGTCCACCCCTCCTCCCCCCGTTGTGTACTTTCAGGGCCCTGCAGCAGACGTGTTGGGGCTTTGTGGGTTTGTGGAGTGCGTTGCGGGGGCAGGGGCACTCCCCAGTTCCCCCCCCCCCCCCTCCCCTGGACCCCCTCCCTCCCTCCCTCTAACCCCCCCCCCCCCTTCGAACCCCCCGCAACACGACCGGCGCCCCCGCAGACGGAGCCCCCCTCAGAGGGCCGGGGGGGGGGGTGCAGGCCCTTGACCGTCAGGGCCTCCGGGGCCTTGTCCCATGAGGCCCCGTCCCCTGACTGACAGTGCCACCGAGGCCTTGTTGCCGGAGGGACATGGCCTTGGGGGCCCTGTGCCCTGCCTCCGGACGAGGGACGGGGAGGCGTGACCTTTTGGGGCGTCTCCGGGTCCATCATGCCGGGCCTGCGTGGGCACCACTTCCCCCGTCCAGGGCTGATGCAGTGAGGCTTGTGATGCGCCTGCCAGCCCACACCACAAGACAATGCAGTGCCGACCAGGCTATTGCCTGAGGAGAACCCCAGAGTGCAAGAGAAAGTTTGTGTACCTGACACGGGGGGTGCTTACCTGTGAGGCCTGACCCCCCACCCCTCTTGACCCCCAACCGATACTAGTTAGCCACCAGTTAGAACTGGCAACTTGGGCACCAACGGCGCCTGGAAAATTTTTTGAGCCCGGAAAATTTGCAACACACTTGATTTCCCCCCATTTGTTTACATTCAAAATGCTCACAATGAGTTAGGGAATGCTGTGCCACGTGTCTTCTTCTGCTGGCCGGGGTGCCTTTGCTGATTCAGAGGTACATCTGTTGGAATACGGTACTGTTTTTCATTTGTTGTGAGTAGTAAAACCAAATTTCACCCCGTTTGTGGATGCTCAGAATGAAACGGGGAATTCAAAAATGCCCCCGAAATGGAGAAAATGTTTCGACCCCCCCCCCCCCCCCCTGCAGGGGTTGGGGTCTAGAATTGAACTGCAGTGCCCCCCGTGGTACCTAAAACCGGCCTCAAATTTGCTGCCCATTTTTTTTTCATTTTTTGCCGTGGAAAATTTTCCTGATGTGGATGGGTGGGTGGGTGGGTGGGTCGGCCGGAGCTGGCCAGGGCCCCAAACGCCTGCCCCACAGGGGTCCCTAAGGCATAGCCTGGTGCGGACCTGCTGTTGAAGGGGTGAGACGGGGGTGGTTTGCCATGGTACCCCACAGCCCCTGCAACGATGGAGGATGGGGTGCTGCGGTCGGTCAGAAAACCGCACGCTCCCGCACCCGCGAGTCGGAATGGCCTTTGCTGTGAGGGCCTTGGTCAGGGTTTTGCCCAGTGCTTGGCCCACCCAACGTGTGTCTGTGTGTTTTCCTGAAGTGTTTGTCTTGGCAGCGTCCGGGGCTGTCTCGGTGGGGGATTGGGGGTCCAGCCCATTGAGCCCCTGTCGAGGGGGTTGGACGAGCTTGATGGATCCTGTAGATACTTTCTATAGAGGGTTCCATCGTCTATGGACCTGGTCTATAGACCGTTCCAGGTCTGGTTCAGGGGCTCTATGCCCCCCACCCCCTTCCCCATTGGAAATCTGACCGCCGGAGTTTGGAGGTGCGCATTCGGATGAGCTACTGCCCCTGTGGCCCTGTCCTCCCATGAGCTCCGTGGCCTTCCCTCCCGATGGCACCACCATCGCTCCGGGGTGTGCGCGCTTGTGGAGCGCCGGCGCCCAGGGGCCCTGTGGAGACTCTGCAGGGTCGCCTCTCGGGCCTGACATGTGTGGCGTTGTTCTTTGACCGGCCACAGAGTGTGTCCCTCCCGGTGTGTGTGTGTGTGTGTGTGTGTGTGTGTGTGTGTGTGTCTGTGGGTGTGTGTGTTGTGTGTGTGTTGTGTGTGTGTGTGTGTGTGTGTGTGTGTGTGTGTGTGTGTGTGTGTGTGTGTGTGTGTGTGTGTGTGTGTGTGTGTGTGTGTGTGTGTGTGTGTGTGTGTGTGTGTGTGTGTGTGTGTGTGTGTGTGTGTGTGTGTGTGTGTGTGTGTGTGTGTGTGTGTGTGTGTGTGTGTGTGTGTGTGTGTGTGTGTGTGTGTGTGTGTGTGTGTGTGTGTGTGTGTGTGTGTGTGTGTGTGTGTGTGTGTGTGTGTGTGTGTGTGTTGTGTGTGTGTGTGTGTGTGTGTGTGTGTGTGTGTGTGTGTGTGTGTGTGTGTGTGTGTGTGTGTGTGTGTGTGTGTGTGTGTGTGTGTGTGTGTGTGTGTGTGTGTGTGTGTGTGTGTGTGTGTGTGTGTGTGTGTGTGTGTGTGTGTGTGTGTGTGTGTGTGTGTGTGTGTGTGTGTGTGTGTGTGTGTGTGTGTGTGTGTGTGTGTGTGTGTGTGTGTGTGTGTGTGTGTGTGTGTGTGTGTGTGTGTGTGTGTGTGTGTGTGTGTGTGTGTGTGTGTGTGTGTGTGTGTGTGTGTGTGTGTGTGTGTGTGTGTGTGTGTGTGTGTTGCCTTGGGGACTTGCGCCCCCCCCCCCCCTGAGCCTCGTCGTGTACTTATGCATAGCCGAGACTGTCCAATGATTTCCGCAGTGCTATGGGCGGGGGGGGGGGGGCTTACATAGGGTAGAATTCCTGTGTCACAAATTCTGTGCGAAATTTTTACCTTGCCAGAGGATTTGATGAATGATACTTCGTGTCCCAAGGAAGTCGCAGAAGTGCTAAAGTGGTCTTGCCTCATTTGTAGTGGTCCTGTGGCATTCAATTCAATGGGTTGCAGACAGGCGTCCTCCAGGAAATAACAGCACCCGTCCACTGTTTGCTCATGAGCAACGTCTGCCAACTCTGCACGAGTTGTTCGCTCATTCTTAAGAAATAGCACGGGTTTTGTTGCCGCAGAATTCGTAAAGTCGGGTTCTGCTAGACACCGAATAACCCTCCCCCCCCCCCTGCGGTAGCTCTCTCCACCTCTGCACTCGGCCATTGTTTGGTGGTGGCAAAACCCCTCCTGAGGGTTGGTGGAGCCAGAGGTACAGGAGCGGGGCAAACCCCGTTTGCCTCACGGGATCCTGGAGTGAGCTCCTGGTCAAGTGTCTCTACTGCGCCGACTGCGCGTAGGCGACGAGAGGGACGAAGTAGGCCCAAGCCTCGTTCTGAACGTTGTGTTGTCCGCAGCCAAGACTGGCTCTTGGGCAGGGGAGGAGGGCTCGTACTTGGGCGGTGCACCAAAGTGAACGCTGACCAAAGTGGTGGTGGGGAGCAGCAAAGGGGGCGAAGTACAGGTAAAACGGGGTAAGTCAGCATAAATGATAAAATATGGGAAAGGGGTTTGTTGATTGAAAGGTACCTCAAAGAGCCCTCTTTCTCGGGATTTCTGGTCTTGGGGCAATTTTCCTTCTCCTAATTCTCCTTCTCGAGCCAAATTTGCCGCCTTCAATATCCGCCCTCTCTCTCTCTCTCTCTCTGTCTCTCTCTCTCTCTCTCTCTCTCTCTCTCTCTTTGGGATGTCTCTGATCTGAAAAACACATTCTCCAACGTTTTGCCCCGTCTCCCGCGTATTTTTGGTTGCACTTCCCCGTGTTTTTTTATGAGCATGTGGTTTCTCCGCAGCATTGGACGGGGGGGGGGGGGATTGGTGTGGAGGCCTGCTCTCATTTCGTAGGCAAGACACACAGCCCAAGTGGCGGGGTCAGCGGAGGCAGGGGTTGCGGGGGGGGGGGGATGCTTGGGCCGACCCCGCCTGAGGTCCCTAAAGGGCCTCCGGCCCACGTCCGATCAGGAACAGGTGACCTGAACCCTGACCCTACCTCTGACCATGACTGAGGCCCCCAAGTCCTCCCCCCCCCCCCCTGCCCAGGGATGCACTGGAAGGGGGGGAGGTACCCCCCAGGGCGCCCAGCCTATGCCCAGCCACTGTCCCCCTGACGCCAAGTGCCAGCCTCAATGGCATTGGCAACCGACAGTAACCGCCCCCAACCGCTTCGGCAACCCCCTCCAACCGCCTGCCTAACCGCCTCTGAGGCCCCTTCCCTTCTACTGCATCCCCCCCGCCACCACGTGACCCCCAAGCCATGGCATGCTCTGCACCCCCACCGCCCCTCTCTCCATGAGCACAGAGCCGAGTGCGGCCCAGCCCCCGCCCGACCGCTCCACCTCCGCCCGCCCCCGTCCGCCCCTCAGGACAGCCCCTTCGTCGGGCAGGCCCTCGCGGCCATTGACCTGCCGGAGGTCCGGGGGCTGCTGACGTTCCTCGAGCACGAGATCGAGGCGACGGCCGAGGCGCTGCTGCGGGCGTGCGTCGCGCGGCTGACGCGGCTGCTCATCAGCGCGGCGGAGCACGAGCGGGTCCTGGCGGAGCACGCGGCGCGCGCCAAGGGCCTGGCGGCCGCCGCGGAGGCGGAGGTCGCGCGCGCGACGGGGGACGCGGAGGCCGCGGATGTCGCGGACGTGATGGCGTTGGCGAGGGACGGGGTGGACGAGGGGTCGTGGCGCGTCGAGTCCGCCTGCCGCCGCGCCGTGAGGCAGGCCCTCGGGACGATCGTGTCGCTGGATCTGATGCCGTCGTTGGAGCAGGAGCTCCAGAGCGGCGCGCCCCACGACAAGCGACGGGGGGGGCTCAGTGGTGGAGGGAGCACCGGGAGCACCGGCGGCGGGCGGAGGCGGCGGAGGCGGCGGCGCGGCTGACGGACGCGGAGTCGGGCCTGTGGCGCGGGCCGGAGGCGTGGGAGCGGGAGTTCGATAAGAGCGCGGCGCAGCGCAAGGACAAGCGGAAGGAGAAGGAGGTGCGCCCCCCCCGGACTCTGTCCCGCTTCATGTGGGTGCCCTGCCCGTCTCCCCGCGTGCCCCCCCCCCCCCGCGGGTAATGCAATGGTGTCTTCATCCGACACGGATTGCTGATGTCTGACTGACAGCTACTGAACTGCGATTGTCTGACTAATGTAGTCAGACATGATGTTCTGTTTTCTGTTTCAGACACAGTGTGTGTCTTGAGGTCTAACGAGGTTTGGGCATAGAGAATACAGATGCACTTATCACTGTGGAGGGCATTACCTCTGGTTTGCATTGGTCTGTGTTCCAATTAGGTCAGCCCCCCCCCCCCCCCCCGCCGTGTGTGCCCCGTACGTGCCCCCCAGTGTTCCTCCCCTACACGCCCACCTCTGTGCCGCCCCAAGCGCTCGCCCACCGTGTGCACCCCCCTCCCCCCCAAAGACACACCACATTCACAGCCCCCCACAAGCCCCCCTCTGCCACCCCCCCCACACACCCTGTGCACCCCCCCCCCCACACACACACCCTGTGCCACCCCCCCCAACACACCCTGTGCACCCCCCCCCCCACACACCCTGTGCACCCCCCCCCCCACACACCCTGTGCACCCCCCCCCCCCCACACACACCCTGTGCCACCCCCCCCAACACACCCTGTGCACCCCCCCCCCCACACACCCTGTGCCACCCCCCCAACACACCCTGTGCCACCCCCCCGCACACCCTGTGCACCCCCCCCCCACACACACCCTGTACACCCCCCCCCCCACACACACCCTGTGCACCCCCCCCACACACACACCCTGTGCCACCCCCCCGCACACCCTGTGCACCCCCCCCCCCGCACACCCTGTGCACCCCCCCCCCTGCACACACCCTGTGCACCCCCCCCCCCACACACACACACCCTGTGCACCCCCCCCCACACACACACCCTGTGCACCCCCCCCCCACACACACCCTGTGCACCCCCCCCCCCACACACACACCCTGTGCACCCCCCCCCCACACACACACCCTGTGCACCCCCCCCCCCCACACACACACCCTGTGCACCCCCCCCCCCCACACACACACCCTGTGCACCCCCCCCCCCACACACACCCTGTGCACCCCCCCCCCCCACACACACACCCTGTGCACCCCCCCCCACACACACACACACCCTGTGCACCCCCCCCCCCCACACACACACCCTGTGCACCCCCCCCCCCCACACACACACACCCTGTGCACCCCCCCCCCCCCACACACACACACCCTGTGCACCCCCCCCCCCCACACACACACACCCTGTGCACCCCCCCCCCCACACACACACACACCCTGTGCACCCCCCCCCACACACACACACACCCTGTGCACCCCCCCCCCCACACACACACACCCTGTGCACCCCCCCCCCACACACACCCTGTGCACCCCCCCCCCCACACACACACACCCTGTGCCCCCCCCCCCCACACACACACCCTGTGCACCCCCCCCCCCACACACACACACCCTGTGCACCCCCCCCCACACACACACACACCCTGTGCACCCCCCCCCCACACACACACACCCTGTGCACCCCCCCCCCCACACACACACACCCTGTGCACCCCCCCCCCCACACACACCCTGTGCACCCCCCCCCCCACACACACCCTGTGCACCCCCCCCCCCACACACACACACCCTGTGCACCCCCCCCCCACACACACACACTCTGTGCACCCCCCAAACCACCCTCCTGTGCCACCCCCCACACGCCCGTTGCGCAGCAGAAGGAGCAGGAGAAGCGAGCGCAGGCGGAGAGAGAGACGGGCAAGGGGGTCAAGCCCAAGGAGCCCTCCCCTTTGCAGAAGAAGATCGTGCAGAAGCTGGCGGATCAGCTCGTCCTGGTCATCATTGAGATTGTAGCGCGGCTGTTGGCGGAGGTGGACCTGACGATCCGGCCCAAAGACACGGAGGTGGCGTTGTTCGTCAACGGGTTGGGCGCGGTGCTGTTGTGCTACCGCTTCAGCCACAAGAACCCCAAAACAATTGCGTTGGTGCGCACAGGGGCCATCGAGCGGCTCGCGAGTGCCCTAGTCAGGGCAACGAACGTGACCCCGGTGGTGGACGGGGCCAAGGTATCTGCGCCCTCGCTCTGGCCACACATTTCAAGCGATGAGAGCTCCACCATGCGATGCGGTCCAACGCCATGGAATGCCATGTCATGCAACGCATTGCCCTGCCACGCACTCCCACGCTGGCCCAAACCGGGGGTTGGGATGGGATGGACGGCAGACCGGCGGTGGTGTGCACGCCTGCTGCCACGAGGCTGATACCGTGTGCTCACCGGGACTGTAGATGTGATGCGTAGGACGAGAGGAGAAGAGAATGGAGGAGAGTGTGAATGGGGCCTCTGACAGACTTCCCCTGTTTAACAGAGCCATTCACCAAGTGCCCCCCCCCCCCCCCCCGGACCCCCCCCCCCATACTTCATAGTGGGAAAAAATGCAATTCACTGGAGGAAAAATTGATTGGGGGCATTTTTTGGTGCACAACTTTTGCATTCCAGACCCCCCCCCCTTTTCTCCGACGATCTGGTGATCCCTGACTGGCACGCACCCCCCTACCCCCGTAGAGGCCGGCCCACAGTCGCCGGTCGCGGCGACAGAAAGGGTGGGGATGATGGCGAGCCCCCCAGCCCCGGGCCCTTTTGCCCCCTCCTGGAGGGCATTAAAGTATGGGAGGTGGTGGGGGGGTCGGTGTTCCAGGCCACCCCCTTCGTGCATGGACACCCCATTGCTCAGTGCACGTGGCCCCTGTCCTGCCCTGTACGTGCACGCGGGAGGGCAACCATCACTTTCCCAGAAGTAGAAGCAGACATTTCAGAGAGGGCAGCGGGTTCGGAAATTGGCGACCACCCGCCTCTTGAACGCCTCCGGACGCGACCCAATGTTCTGCCGGACACACGACTTCGTGCTGGGCTCGAGTGGTAGGTCAGGAAGGTTCCTCTGCCACAGCTTGATTGATGCATCGGTGCTTCGGTGTTCGCCCCACAGCTGACAACCATCGGAGGAGACCCGCCCCCCCCTCTGGACCCAGATTTCGTAGTGGGAAAACATGAAATTTTCAAAAGGAAGTATTGCTTTGGGCCGTTTTTGGTCCACAAACTTTTGGGTTCCAGACCCCCTGTCCCAACCCCTCCTCTCTTCGAATAGGTGATTTGTACTGCTGCTTCTCGTGCTTTCACTGTTCCCCACTGAGTGCTGTACTAGGTGGTTTTCGCTGCGGGATCGGCTACCCATCGCCACCCGCCCCCCCTGCGCACGTAGTGCTCGCAGCGTCGCAGTGCGCCGCCAGCCCACGGCGTGCGCCCGCGCGATCTGCGTTCGCGACTGCAGCGGCTTGCTGCTGCACCACAGCCGGCCCTCGTCCCCCGGCGAATTTCAGGGCTCGCACCTTGGGGCTCCCCCCGTGGGCCTGGTGAGAGCAACCATCTCACTATTTATCATCAAACGCGTTTTGCCCGCGTGTGTGCGCCCGTTCGCGGCTGCGCTAAATTACATTCTTGTCCGCCGCCATGGCCTCCAACAACGACCTGGCGGCATCTCTCGCGGCAGCCCTGCAGCCAACCATGGTTGCGATGGCTGCTGCCATAGTTGGGGTACTACAGCCCCAGTCCGCCCCCGCACAATCGGGGTCTGCCGCCGCCGTCGCCATCAATGTCGACGCGGCGTCCTCTCACCCCGGCCCTGCCGCTGCACCGCCCGCTGCAGCCGGGGCTCTGGCCGACCTACAGGCTGGCCCTGCCCCGCAAGGAGGGCACCGCCGTCGCCCGCGCTCCCGCAGCCGGCGCGCGGACTCCCCGCCCATACCTCCGCCCACAGCGGAGCAGCAGCGGGTCGATGCGCTGAGCCGCCAACTGGCCGCGGTTCAGCAGCAACTGGCCGAGGCCCAGGCGGAAATTGCCCGCCTCCGCAGCGCCGGGGGCTGGCTGCAGCGGCCGGCGCGCGCGCCGCCCTCGCGGCCGAACCCGCAGCCCGATCAGCCGGCGGCGCGGCCGGCTGCGCCGGAACATCGCCCGGATGGAGGCTGCGTCTGGACCTCCTGGACCAATCACTACAACGAGGTGGTGCAGTGGTATGTGCATGCGCGCCCCTGCACGTGCAAGGGGGTCATCCCCCGGGGCCCCCCAAACCCTTACAAGGGTGGCGCCCCGTGGGACCCCAATGTGCAAGTGTGCCGGGATACGCGGCCCGTGGCCTGCACCTGGGCGATGGGCGCCCACGGCACTGGCTGGCTTCATGGCGGGCGATGCGAGGGCCGCGCCGCATGCGAGGCCCGCCGTCCGCCCGCGCCGAAAGATCTGCCCCCCCCCACGTACACCGCGCAGGCGTGGCTGGGCGTCCCGCGGGACGAGCGTGCCGCGGTGGGGGCGGCTGTCCGCGCTTCTCTGGGGCTGGCAGAGGGCCTTCAGCGGAGCCCTCCCCCTTCTTCGGGGGACCATTCCTCGTATGCGGCCGCGACGCGCAGCCGCGACCAAGAGCGGCCGCCAGCTCAGCAGCGGCCACAGCCGCAACGGGTCATCGGCGGTGCTGGTGTTGCCGCTGCCCAGGCCCGACCTGCTGCAGGCGCCCGGCCTCGCGTAGTGGTGCAGCCTGCCCCACAACGACCGGGCACGCTATCGGCGCCCCTTCAGCCAACGCCGGAGGCGCTGCTTCGCATATATCGCGGGGCACCACGTGTCTCTGCGGTCCAGCCCGCCCGCAATTGGCGGGAGGCCGACTTTGCCCCCCTGCACGCGGAGGGCATGCGCGAGATCGCCGCTGGCAAGGCGGTTGGGGATTGGCCGGTATCAGACCAGCCCTCCGTCTTCTCCGAGGTCGGCCTGCTCGGGCTGACGTTGGCGGGGGCCCACGCCAGAGCCGCCGACATTCTGCAGACCTGGCCCCAGGTCGGCGCGGTGTCCGCGGTCGTCCTGGTCCAGCGCGCGGGCCGCGGCGGCTGCTCTGTCCCGGCGCTCCTCCGGGCTGCGGGCCGCGAGCGCAGCTCATTGGACCTCTCTGGGGCAGCGTTACACTGTCAGGCAGTGCCAGAGCGGGGCGCCTGGCAGTGCGAGGCACCAGAGGAGGTCGACCCGTGCCCACCGGGGCACGTCCTCCGCTTGCGATGGCGGCGCTTGCCCGAGGGCGACGGCGACGATGCCGCCATGGGCGCAGACGAGGCCGCCGCAGACGGGGACGGGGAGGCGGACCCGCCCCCCCCGGAAGGAGACGACGCGTCCATGCAGGCCGTCCGCCTCGCTGTCTGCGTCAACCCCGCGCTGCTGGTCGCGCACGGGGAATCTGCGCGGGCCCGCTCATGGGTCCGAGAGAGGGTGCAAGCGTTTCTGGCGCCCCTGGTCGCACCCGTCGACGCAGCGCAGCTCCCACTGACCATCGCGCAGCGGGGGTCTGTCTACGAGGCGGCGACTGCTCTGCCGCATGCACAGGCCGCCGCGGCGCTGCAGGCCAGCGGCAAGGTGCTGGGGGTGACGTGCCGCCCTTGGCTGCGGGGAGAAGAGAGCCCTGTCCCCTCCCGCATGCTCTGGCTGACGCTTCCTGCGGCTTCTCGAGCGCCGCTGCCGGAGCTGTGGAAGCGGCTGACCGCGCAGCCGCAGTTGGGCTCCTTCGGGGGGCTCATGGAGGGCGACTCCGCGGGGAGGGTGGGGGTCCGCCTTTTTGGCACGGGCCCCATCGAGTCAGGGATCAGGGACCTGGTGGGGGAGGCTCTGGACGCAGCGGTCCCCCCCCCACGCATTATTGTTCGGGTGGGGGGGTACCCCATTGGATTTGGGTTGGCCTTCGGGAACTTCCAGGCCATCAGGGGGGAGATCCCCAAGGTTTTCGGGGACGCGGCGGGCAATGTGAGGGTCGTGTCCTGTACGCACCTCACTGCCACAGGGCAGGAACGCCCCAAGTTCGACGTCACCTTGGAGGGCGTCGACGAGGGGTGGCCGGGGAAAACTCTGGCCCCCGCGGACTCCCGACTCCTCCCCAAGACGTGGGAGGTCCGCGGGCTAACGCGGGTACGCCATGCGTACCGCGCGGTGGGCAGAACGGCCCAGGTACGACCCCCCCCACAGGCCGAGGGGCAAGCTGGGGGGGCTGGGGACAGTGGTGCAGACGCGCCAATGGATGGGGTGGTTGGGGCGGCCGCCGCGGGCCCCGATGTGGCCCAGCCAGGGAGGGACGACCTGCTGTAGGGTACAGCCTGACCCCCCCTGTGACCTGGGCTCGGGAGGGACGACCTACTGTTGTAGGGTGCAGCCTGACCCCCCTGTGACCTGGGCCAGGGAGGGACGACCTGCTGTGGGTTGCAGCCTGACCCCCCCCCCCTCCTGTGGTCTGGGCTAGGGAGGGGCGACCTGCTGCAGGGTGCAGCCTGATCCCCCCTGTAATCTGGGCCAGGGAGGGACGTCCTGCTGCTGTTGGGTGCAGCCTGACCTCCCCTGTGACCTGGGCCAGGGAGGGACGACCTACTGTGGGTTGCAGCCTGACCCCCCCCCCCTGTGGTCTGGGCTAGGGAGGGACGGCCTGCTGCAGGGTGCAGCCTGATCCCCCCTGTGACCTGGGCCAGGGAGGGACGTCCTGCTGCTGTTGGGTGCAGCCTGACCCCCCCTGTGACCTGGGCCAGGGGGGGACGGCCTGCTGTTGGGTACAGCCTGGCCCCCCCTGTGACCTGGGCTGGCAGGGGCCGCTCCCTCCTCACATGTGGGGATATAGAGGCTAACCCAGGGCCGGGTGGACGGCGCTTTGTCGCCCTTCTGGCCTGGCTCTTACTGTGGGCGCTCTCCCCTCTCTCGCCCCTTCCTCTCGTTCCCCTGCCTGCCACTGTCTGTTACATGCAGGGGGCGCTCGGTATGTGCGCTGCGCCTGCTCACGCAGGTGCTCATCGCCCCTGCACCGCGGGCTGGGAGGCGAGGGGACCGTCTCTTTCTGTCCTGCAAATTTGCTCAGAAGGTCGGACATTGAGCATCTCTCGTGCGTTTGCTGGCGGAGCCAGGTGGTATCAAGAGTGCATTCCTGTGCACTTCAGATTTTCTGCACCCAGGGTACCCCACCGCTCCCTGTACCCTGCAGACCACCTCAGTTTTTCGCAATTTCAGCCACGGAGGTTGCTCGCTTTGACGCGTACGCGCGTTGCCCGCGTGCGCAAGAGCCGCCACTGGCTGCAGGTCTGGGTTCTTCTCCTCCCCCTCCCCCCCCCCCCAACCCCCAGGCGCAGATTGGGGCAGGGAGGGGCTTGGGGCAGTGCGGCGACATTCACCCCCACCCTGGGCCGGCATTGTTGCAGGTGGGGCTGGTGAACGTCACCTCCTTGCGTCACCACGTGGATGAGGTGGCAGGGTGGGACCATGACGTGGTTCTGGTGCAGGAGACCAGACTCACCAAGGGGGGACGACGAGCTCTGCAGTCGCTGCTCCGGGAGCGTGGGTGGAATGTTTTCTGGGGTGCCCCCTTGGAGTCCCGGGGGGGGGGGGATGTGGGATGCCTCGCCTGGGGGGGTGGCCATCCTTGCCCGCGCAGCACTCACGGCAGAGGCCCCGCCGCTCCCCAGGCAACGGGAACGCGACCCGCTTGTCTGGGACTTGTGGCATTCTGCGCGTCGGGTGCACGTGCGGCTGGCGTTGGGCGACGGCTCCTCGGCGCTGCACCTCGTTTGCGTTTACGGGGTGTATGGAGATGACGCGCTCAATAGGGAGCTGTGGACCTCTGTGGCTGCCCACCTGGCGCGCCTGGGGAATGCGCCCTTGGTCGTCGGGGCAGACTTCAATTTTCCGCTCGGCGACCTGGGGGCGGCGCCAGAGCCTCTGCTGGCGGCACTGCTGACACGCCGGCTTGTGGACTTGGAC
Source organism: Eutreptiella sp. 'Long Island Sound 2002' (assembly GCA_964036045.1). Lineage (NCBI taxonomy): Eukaryota > Euglenozoa > Euglenophyceae > Eutreptiales > Eutreptiaceae > Eutreptiella > Eutreptiella sp. 'Long Island Sound 2002'. The sequence goes on from OZ038402.1 coordinate 10,548,815, forward strand.
TTGGAGTTCAACAAGTCACAAGAGGCCTGTATGTGCCGTTTTTCCCCGACGGGGGCGAGTGCAGGTACTCGCATTGACGGGATACTCGCTGACCCGCGCGTCGCCACCGCACTGGAGGACGTCCAGGTAGTGCGTGGCTCCGGCATTCCAGGGCACCGACCGGTGGTGTTCTCCCTGCGCCTATCGCGTGCCACTCAGCGTGTGTGGCGGGCTGTCCGACCCCCCGTTGTATCGATACCGGAAAGGCCGGAGGAGCAGCGGAGGAACCTGGAGGACTGCCTCCTCTCGCCCCTCGTTGCTAACTGGGAGGCAGTACTGGAGTCCGCGGATGTGGACGCAGTGTGGGCCTACTGGACGTGGGCCGCCGAAGAGGCATTGCTTGCTCTGTCGGACCCGGAGCTCCAACCGCAGCAGGTGGACCCTGCTTGCCCTCTGCCTGTTGCGCCAAGGGCAGCGCCGAGCGCTGTACAGCGCGGACGGGGCACGGACGCGCTAGTGCGTCAGGTGCGGATGTGCCCCAGGCAGTAGCCAGTCACGGGCCTGCCGGAGACTGCGCCGCCGGCGCGCCTGCATGCGGCTGTTGGTGCGCTCCGCCCCATGCTCAACTGGCGGCGCACAGCTCCGGCACGTCCCCATGTGCCGCCAAGGGCGGTAGAGCAGGCTTCGCGGGGAGCCCGGCGCCGCATACAAGCGGTACGGACGCTGCGCCTGCCGCGGTCTGATGCACTCCCCGACCTGCCACGGCTGGGGGAGGTGCCGATCCCGGCAGCAGAGCACCTGGAGGCGACCATCCGTGACCTGCAGCGCCTGGTTCGGGACCAGGCGCGCCGCGAGGACGCAGAGCGCACCTCTGCGTGGAAGGCATGGCTTGTCGAGGAGATGAGCGTGCGGCCGGGGGCCGTGTACCGCTGGCTTCGGGAGGAGGGGTTCTCCCCACCAGTGGTTTTCCTGGCTCGGCCAGATGGCACGCCGACAGGCAACGTCCAGGAAATGGACGAGTTGCTTCGGGCGGCATGGGGCCCGATCAACCGCAAGTACGCTGAGGTGCCCGAGCCCGATCCGGCGGCCTTCCTCGCACGGTACGGCCATCATTTACGGCGGGTCCCCATGCTGCACAAGCCGCTAACCGGGGGGTACCTGCGCAGGCGACTGCGGTTCATGCACCCCACGGCGCTAGGTCTCGACGGCTGGTCCCTCGGGGACTTGAGGTCCCTCCCGCTCCGTCTGCTGGATTGGCTGGCCGAGCTGCTCACTCTCGTTGAGGTCACGGGCCGGTGGCCGGAGGTGCTTGCCCGCGGGTACACAGCCTTGATCCCCAAGCCAGGGAGGAGGGCCCACTCGGGACTAGGCCGTTAAGTGTGCTGTCGGTAGTGTACCGACTCTGGGCGGGCACCCGCCTGTGGGAGGTCCTGCGTTGGCAGGAGACTTGGGCCCACCCGGAGGCCTATGGCTTCCGGCCGGCCCGCGGGGCGTTAGACGCCGCAGCAGTCACCCAAGTGCTGCTTGAGCTGTCCCGCCTCAAGGGATGGACCCTGTTTGGGGTCAACCTTGACTATGTCAAGTGTTTTGACCTGATCCCCCAGGCTGTCGTCCTGAGGGTGGGGCAGGAGCTCGGCTTGGAGCCGGGCATCCTGCGGGCCTTGGCGGGCATGTACCGCCAGCTGCGGCGGGCCTTCAAGGTCTCCGGGTGCCTCGGGAGTTGGTGGCGTGCCACGAACGGCATCCTGCAAGGATGCCCTCTGAGCGTCATCCTCATCAATCTCCTGACCACAGTGTGGAAGATGGAGATTGATGAGATGCGACGCCATGTCGTGGTGACGACCAGGGCGCTCCCGCCAGTCCACGGGGACCAACCGGACATGGTGGTCCACCGGGGGGCCGGACGGGCGGCGCTGTGCCCCACTGGCTATGCGGATGACACGCAAGCCATGACTCGCACCTCCCAGGATCGGCAGGATGTCTGTGACCGCACCGCCGAGTGGCTGCGGGTCACTGGACAAGACGTCCGCCCCGACAAGTCTGGGGCGTGGGCCCTGGGGGCCACGGCGGCGGATGCCCCGGCGCGGCTCAGGGGCCTGGAAATCCCCAACAAGGATGAATTTTGCCAGCTGGGCGTGGGTATCCGGGTGGAAGCCCGGCGCGGCACGGGGCCCCTCCTCCAGACCCGGATGGATCGCGCCAAGGCCATCCTTCGCCGCATCGGGTGCATCCCGGTGCTTCGCCAGCGGGCTACAGCGCTGGGCACCCTCGCGCTCGCCAAGGCTCTATGGGGTTCAGAATTGGCTGAAGTCGGGGAGGCCGACATGCGGGCGCTGGACTCCCTCGCTGCAATTGCGCTGTGGGGACCTACGCGGGTTTCTCGGAACCGCGAGGTTTTGTGGTCGGTGCTCACGCCTGGACACCGCGTGGCGCCCTCATGGCGGGCGCAGTACCAACGGCTGTTGTGGCTGGCGCAAGCATCCGCCACCACCGGCACGGTGCAGGTTCTGGTGCAGGCAGTGCCGGAGGAGCGCCCCAAGCCGCCATTGACGGGACCGGTGGGGCGTGCGCTGCAAGACACCCGGAGGCTCGGCTGGGTTGCCCTTGAGGGTTGGTGGAAGTGGCGGCTGCCTGGGCAAGCAGCACCGTTGCACTTGGCTCTGGATGATTGGGGCGAGGTGTGCCATCGCGTACGGGAGAGCCAGCGGTTCTCCGCGCTGCAGGCCTTGGAGCGCCGCCGCCCGCGGACGTACGGGGGCCTCGGGGGTGCCGTGCAGCGCGACGCGGTGCGTCATGCACTCACCGTAGCGTGCAACGAGCTGGAGCTGGTGCTGCTGCGCTCGCAGCTAGCTGGGGCCACGTGGACTGCGGCGCGAGCCCATGAGCACTGCATCCGCACGGACCCGCGTTGTCCTCACTGTGGGCCCCCCGCCGAAACGGACGAGCACATGCTGTGGGCCTGCCCCTCCTGGGAGCCGGCACGGGCGGCATGGCGCCCGCTAGTGGAGGCGGCGGCGCGCCCTCTCCCCACGTTGGCTGTTCCGTCGGCGTGGCCTGCCTGTCTGCGCTCGGCAGGGCTGCTCCCGCTGGCCCTAGTGCCCGACAACGATGCGCTGCAGCTGGCAAAGGACCTCCTGTACCGCCTGTACGGGATGTTCCTTGCCGTGCTCGCGGCGCGCAAGACGGCATTGGACGCTGCCCAGCAGAGGGGGGACCACCGTTCGACCGTCTTCGGCCCGGCGCGGGGCCGGGCGCCGGACGCACGCGCGGCCTATCCGTGGCACCAACTTGGGGCGGGCCCACTGCCCATGCCTCCGGCCCGACCCCCGTTGGATGCACCTGAGGGGCTGCCGCCGCATTGGCGGTGGGAGGCGACGTTTCTGCATGCCTTGCTGCGGTGGGCAGGGGCCCTGTTGTGGCTCCCTGGCCAGGGCCAAGTCACGTACGTGGAATTGGCCCTGGATTTCGAGGAGCATGCGGGCCGGGCCCTCCCAGCGGCCCCAGGGCACAAGTTGGCGGGGCGTGTCCTGCCACTTCGTGAACGTGCGCACGTGCTCAAGCTCGCACTCGACAGAACGCAACAGTTTCTGCGTGCTGGTGAGCTCCTTGGGGGCCAGCTGCGCCCACTTAGCAATGCACTTGTCCCGCTTGGAGGCTACAGGTGCATGGGTCGCACGGAGAGGCCCGTGTTCGCGTGCCGCCAAGCCACGCAGGAGCACATGCGCCGCCTTGAGGTGCACTGCAGGGCCCTATGGGCGCGGCGGCTGGCTAGGCCGGGCAGGGGGCGCCAGGAGGCCTTCCTGAACGACTACCTGCCTCGCCCCCTGGGTGGTCGGGCGCCGCTGCGCCCCTTCCAGCGGGCGCCCCCGCAGCGGCCGCGCTGCCCGCCCGCGCAGCCACCACCGCCGGCGCGCCCTGCTGGGGCCCCTCGGGCGCTCGGACGCGGTTTGGGCACCGTGCGCGTATTGTGCCCTGCGCACGGAGCGGCGACGTGCGCGGCGTGCGCGGCAACCGGTCAAGGCATTAAATACTGCTGCTCCTTAGGCCACGAGGGACACCGGCTGGCGCCGGCAGCGCAACGCGCAGGGGCCAGAGCGCTGCGTGCGTGGCTTCAGGCGCCCCAGCAGGTGCACCCGCCTGCGCCCCCCCCAGGCACGGTGCTGGGCTCCCGAGGGCGGGAGTCGCCGCGGGGCTCATCAGAGGATGAGCCGCCGCAGGCGCGGCGGCGCGTGCTGCCGCCGGCAGTGCTGGGGCGGAGGCAGCGGCCGCCACGCGTCGGCTCCTCCTCCGACGACGAGCCACCGCGCCGGAGGCCCCCTCCTAGGGCAGGGTCATCTCTCTCCCACTCTTCCCGGGACTCCAAACCCCACCACCCACAGGGGTATGCGGGGGGGGGGGGGGGGGGGGCGGCGGGCGGGTGGGTCAGCCACAGCCGCGGTCCCAGCCACGGGCGACCAGCCTCAGTGGCTCTGGCCTCATTTCTCCTGGGGGGCGGTGGTTGCGGGCACCCCCGCTGGCGGCGTCGTCAGCCACAACTTCACTGCCCCCCCCCCCCCTCCTCCAACTGTGGGCGCGTCCCGCGGCGGGGGCGGGGGGCAGGGACAGGGGCGCGCAAGCCTTGTGGACGTTTTTGGCTCCATCTCGGCCGCGCTCATTGATGCGGCGCGGGCGGACGGGGCTCAGGGTGGCCCACCCCCACCCCAGGATCGCGAGCAGCAAGGAGCTGCAGGGTGGCTTCTGGATGGGCAGGGTCAAGGTGCCTCCCCACCCCTCAGTGACCAGAAGCAGCAGGATGCTGCAGGACAGGGTCTGGGGCAGCAGGGTGCTGCAGGGCAGGGTCTGGGGCAGATGGATGCTGCAGGGGAGGGTCTGGGGCAGCAGGATGCTGCAGGGCAGGGTCTGGGGCAGCAGAATGCTGCAGGGCAGGGTGAGGGGCAGCAGGATGCTGCAGGGCAGGGACTGGGGCAGCAGGGTGCTGCAGGGCAATCTGGGGTGCAGGCACAGGGGCAGCCAGAGGCTGCTGCTCTGGGTCAGGGGTGTCAGGGACAGGGCCAGGGTCGGGGACAGGGTGGTCCCGCCCCCCCCCCCCGGCACGACGCAGCCCCCCCCCCCCTCCCTTCGTGGGGGGGCAGCACGGGCGCCGGAGCGCGGCAGTGCGACTCGGGGGGGCAGGGCAGCGCGTGGGGCAGACCGTCAGGGGCGCCCCTCGCAGCGCAGGGGTGCGGCAGCCCGTTTGCCGCCCCGCGGGGGGGGGCTCTTGAGCCTTGGCTTCACTCGGCAAGTGCAGTCATCGGGAGGGGGGGGCGCCCAACCCCCCGCAGCCGCACCTGCACCTGCGGGCGCGGATGGGGGAGCGCACAGCCCGAGGTCTGGGCAGGGTCGCTCCTCAGAGGATCCCACATAGGACGGAGGCCCGGGTCCTTCCGTCGCGCCGCGATAAGCTGGGGGGGCGGGGGGGGTAAGGGCCTTATATATCTGTATACAGCTGTATATAGATGAGCTCTCACCCGCTAACCCCCTGATCCCCTCAATCGCACTAGCGTCCAGGACTTGAAAAGGCGAATGCCTCCTCTCTTCGAATACATCCCTGCCCCACCGCCCTCGATGTCCGCAGGTGCAACTGCCCGACGTGCCGCAGAAGATCATGCCCCGCAAGCTTCTGGAGGACATCGTGGAGCCTGCGGTGCGGGCCAAGCAGGGGCACGTCCTGGCGCTGGTGCAGTCGCACCCGCTGTTCGGGGGCCCCCGGGCCGCCGCGGCGGAGGCGTTTGTGGGGAGGCTGATGCATTTCCTGCAGCTGCGGGTCCAGGTCGCGATCGATGCGATGGTGGACCAGCTCGGGGGGAGGCTGGAGGAGATCGCTCGGGAGGTGGACCGGTATCGGGAGGTGCTGGCGCTGCACGCGGCAAGCGCCGGCGCCGTGGCGGACCCCACGTACGAAGAGGCGGTGGCAAAGATCGGCGACAAGCTGGAGGAGGCGTACCGGACGCTGGACAGGGCGGTGCATGCGTACGCGGACGAACTGATCCGGCTGCTCCTGAGCCTGGGCAGCCACGACGGGGCAGGGGAGGCGGAGACCGGCAACTCGCGGTAGTTCAGGTCAACCCCTCTTCCGAACAAGGACACGCGCCGGCATGTTCTGCTGTCACAAACACGAAGACACAGCCCAACCTCCCCCAGTGAATACAATGGGCAGGTACCCCCCCCCCCCCCGCCCCCCCCTTGGGTGACCATTTGGCGACAATACGGGTGTCTGAGCACACGTCCGATTTTTCCCTTTTTCATAATCGATTTTTCGGCGATGCTCTTGTCCTCGTTGGCCCTCGCGAAGCAAACACAGCCTCAAGCTCAGGGGTCACGGTGCACCAAGTCCAAATTCCACGGAGTTTCTTGATACCCCTTCGAGGTGCCCTGCCGAAGGCAACGGAATTCTGTGAGTGAGCTGCCCCCCTCCCGCCCTCCCTGCCCACTTGCGGTTTGCTTCTTCTGGTCACGGCCTCAGGCAAAGCAAACCCCTGACGTCCCTAGTCGTCGGTCTGGACACTCCCCACACACTGCCATCGATTGGGCGACCTCAATTTTGCTCCAGAGGGGGGGGGGGGGGGTTGGAGAACTGGGCTTCCGTGCCGGGCCCTTTGTTTTGGAGAAGAACGGATGTTGAACACAAATTCTGGCCCGAAAAAGGTTTTTCCACTGGAACTCCCCCCCCCCCCCCCGTGTGACATTCCGTCGGGTTGTTGTTCCTTTACGGGGCCCTGGACAGTCACCCGTTCGTCCCTTCGCATGTTGCGTCGGGTCGCTGCGTTCTGTCAGCCAGGGCTGTGCTGGATGTGGCATGGTGTGCCGTTTGCGTGTCAGCGGCGCCCAGTAGTTAGCCTATTGAGGTTGTGTTGGTTGTTGCGGGGGTCGTTTGACTGTTTTTGCTGTCCACACACCTCCGTTCTCAGGCCGTCCACAACCTGCCTCTCTGTGTTTCCGTGTACGGGAAATCCCCCCCCCCCCCCCCCCCGCATATGTGTAGTCAAAATGATCAGCGCGACGTGGGGATCATTTTGAGCCGTAGATGTTGGGGTCGACCCCCCCCCCCCCCCGGCACGGCAGGCAGGGCACCCCCCCCCCCCCCCCCTGTGCCGAACCCCCCCTCCCGGCACGGCGGACAAGGAGATGGGGGGCTTTGGGAAACGGGCCTCCGTGCCCCCCACACCCTCTGCAGCAATTTTCCTCTGGCCCTTGACGATCCGTCGAAGCTTCATAACCGTCGTCGGCCACGAGCCCCTCTGCCTGTCGTGCCTCTGCCATCACGTCAGCAAAGAGAGATCTGTGAGGCGGTGTTTGCAGGGGCAGAATTCTCATGAAGGCCGGGGTGCTGGGGTCCCCCCCCCGCCCCCCGTCCGGTGGTGCTGAGTCTTCATCGGCACTGACGGTGCCGCAGAATTTTTTTTCGCTGGCTGAAAGCCCTGAAAGAAACTTTGCTCAATCACTTAAGATGAGAGTGGCCCCCCGCCCCCCCCGGTGATGCACAGTTATTGAGGGGAACTCTGCCCGGGGGGTCCGGAGGGCTCGAATTCTTTCCCATGTTTATCACCCGCGTTTGATTTCTTGATGAAAGTCTGAGCGTTTTGCGTCTTCATATCACACCGTTGCTCAGGGACAGCCTCGAGGCCGGTCTCCTGGTCACTCCGAATGGGGCCCTCCGAAGGGCGCCCGCGACCGCCCGCGCCGTCCCTCGCGGTGCTGCCCACGGTGCGCACCGATTCTTCGGCCGCGCTTCGGAAACCAACGGAACCCGGTCCTGGTTTGACGCCGCGTACAGACCCTGAGTACCGAGAGTCGCGCGTCAGTGTGCCCCTTGCAGTGTTTGAGTGTTTTGCGTCACTTTTCGCGCATCCATGTCCCTCTTGCCCACTCCATCATTCGGTGCTCACCTAAGAGCAATCTGTACATCGGCCTTCAGCCGGAGCCCTGGCGATGCTCATGGTACCATTCGCAGCTCTCTCATTGAGCGTCTTAAGCGTCGTTGGCCCTTGCCCCTACTCTAGCCCTGTTACTAATCATAGCCTCTGCATTGGCCCCTAGGCCCCTCCCGTTGAAACACCATGAACCGCCATTCCAAGTCCTCGATCTGAAACAGAAATAAAAATACAAGCAACCGACAACCGTCAACAACCGTCAACAACCGTCAACAACCGTCAACAACCGTCAACAACCGTCAACAACTGTCAACAACCTCCAACACTGCAAACAGCCCTCAACGGCACTCGACATATCCCAACAGCCCCCAACAGCCCCCAACAGCCCTCAACAAGCCCCAGCAACTCCCAACAACCCCCAACAATCCTCAACAACCCCCCGGTTGTTGGGGGCTGTCGAGGGTTGTCTGCAGTTGGTCGGTTTGTTGAGGGTTGTTGGGGGTCATACGCCCATGTCAGCGTATCGCACAGGCACTTGGTTGCCGTTGTCTGTTTCTGCATGTTCGTGCAAGATCTGCGCGTGATTCTTCCAACGCCACACACTTCATTCAGCCAGTCGTCCACAATCATGTCCCATACGCATGACGGCCCCACACAAAGACGGTTAGCCAAGGGACCGGGACTTACCGGCCTCCCCCCCCGAAGTCGGGCGGAGTTCGGGCAGACCACATCAGGGGAAGCGGCACGGTGGTCCTGGGGGTATCTGGGCGCAACGTGCAGCCAAGTGGGGCCCGGCGTCCGTGCTCCTTCAGAGCGATCCCCTCACACTTTTTGTTCGACGAGGGGTACCCCCCCCCCCCTTTGTACAAGCTACACCTTTGTCCAAGCTGCAGCGGGCGTAGGAACCGTATTAATTTGGTATCTAATTTGATTCGGTACAAATGTAGTGCGGCCACATAAGACACGGGTTTGGTGACAAATTTGCCAGCTACCTGGAGTCATGGACACATTTGTTGTGAGCCTTTGCCCACTTGAACCCGCATAGCTCTGATTTTGGGTATATTTGTGCATTATATTCCCCTTTCTTGCACCAGCTCACTGTGCTGTCTTCTCTTTTTGAACCTGGGCGTCTACGGCCTTGTCCAAGCTACAGAGGGCGTAGGGACTGTATTACTTTGGGACTTTTGCGTAGCTTATACAAAGGGGGGGGTATATCTGTGCCAAGGAATGCGCCTCCACAAAAAGGCTGCAGCATCGTCTGGGCAGGCCCCGGCGCCCAGACCCGTTGCGGCCAACACCCCCTGTCCACTGTCCACTGCTGCCACGTCCGGTTTGAGCTCTGCACGGAGCAGCTCTGTCGTTCGGTCACATTGGGACAGTGTAGGGGGCCGACGTCACCCCCGAAACCGGCAGCTATTTCAGGGCTACGGACGCCGGTCTGGATGCTGGGGCCTGACCCCCCGGGTGGCACGCTCAAAGGGGACCCCCCCCCGCCAGCCTGTGCAAACCTACGGGCTCAATCCCTCGACCCATTCCCGGGCAGGTCTTGGGCACGTGTTCGGGGGACCCTGCGGCTGCAACTCTGGCGCTGGGATGATACCGGGGGTTGGGATTTGAACTCGGGATCTTGGAGGTGTGGGTCCTGCTCCCTAACCGTTAGACCGACCGGATTCTCTTCCCCAATCTTGCAGCCGCCCGTTGTACATCGGCTGTTTGGACCGGAATAGGCTCGTGCTCTGCCTAATTGGACGCACGGGGCCCCACCCAGCCTCCCCAACCTCCTGAAGGCAGGCAGACCGGCATCATACCCCCTAACACCCCCCCCCCCCCAAACCTTTTGTGAATACCCAATTGCCTTAGCCCCGATGTTGTGTGAACCCTTAGTCCACCTGACCACATTGCCCACCATTTGTTAATAGTGATATATTGACTCACGATTCCCGTATTTCCTCAACCGAACAGGCCCGCAACACAAAGGGACTACCCCCCCCCCCCCCCGTGTGAGAGCAATGCCCTTGTCAGAGCAACAGCACGTGTTGTTTCGGCAGTTTTGGAACCGTGTCCTACTTTGCCCTTTCTACATCGGCCACTTGGTGTTGTTTCCGTCAGAATTTCGGACTTTACTGTTGTTCTTGCAAGAGGCAGGGGGGGGGGGGGGGCTTGGGGCACCAGCTCCTGTTGCAGCTCCATTTGGGTGTTGACCATGACTCGCTCTGTTCACAGTGTGTGACGCAGGGATCGATGTACGATTGGTGTAATTATTTTGGCGGGGGTTGGCGGGGTCTCTCGAGGTTGGTGACGATGATCATGAAATGCTGCAGCGGCACTGTAAAGAACTGTGAACTCTGGCATCGAAGGCGTCAAAAATTATGTATCCAACTGTGTTCACCGATGAGCAGCTCTCTACCGCCCTCTGGACTGCCGCGGTGCAAAGGAAACCGCACGATGTGCTGTCCGTTGCTGTTGCTGGATTGCACAATGGCCCCCCGGCTGCCGCCTCTGCGTTGGCCGGGCCCCTGCACCCGCCTTGCCCATGGTGTACCACAAACGCACGCTCTCCACCTTTGGGAAGTGGACGCAGTGGCTGCCGCTGCAAACTTCGTGAGCGGGTACAGAGGTGCTGCTTGTGGGCCGGTGGTGTCCACGAGTAGTGCTCCCATGGGGATGCCTGTTGCATATTACACTTTGGATTGTGCGATGGATGTTCTCACGCCGCACGTGCATTGGGACACAATCAAACAGCTTCAATCTCAATGGCTGGTGAATTTGCTAGTGAAGGAGGTCTGTGTGTGGACCCTTGTAAGCGACACTTTCATTTGGGGTTTTTTTTTTAGCTTAAGGAACCTCTTGCTTCAGATTCCTTTCCGCCAACAGCCTTTTGCATATTCAACATGGTGGAGTGTTGACAACATTTGGACATGTGTATGTTGTAATTCGTGTAATTTTGTTTTTTTTGCGGTAAATGCGTGTAACAAAAAAATCGTCTAGTCGTGTAATTTTTTTTTGCGGTAAGTCGTGTAAGCCCGTCACACACATTTACCGCAAAAAAAAAATTACACGACGTGACAATTTTTTTGTTACACGCACTTACTGCAAAAAAAAATTTCACAACTTACTGCAAAAAAAAAATTACATGACGTGACAATTTTTTCCTACACGCGTTTACCACAAAAATGAAAAAATTACACGACCTTACCACAAAGAAAGAATTATCAATTTTACTAAAAATGCATGCCTGTAGGCAATGTGCCCACCTCTGGGCCACCTCTGATTCTGCCCCCCGCTCCGAAGTGGTGGGGACCCCCCAAGCGGCAGGGGTTATGTAGCCACCCTGCCCACTTGTGGGCCACTTCTGATTTTGCCCCCCGCTCTGCAGCGGTGGGGACCCCCCAGGCGGCAGGGGTTATGTAGCCACCCTGCCCACTTGTGGGCCACTTCTGATTCTGCCCCCCGCTCTGAAGTGGTGGGGACCCCCAAGGCGGCAGGGGTGATGTAGCCACCTTGCCCACTTGTGGGCCACTTTTACACCGCCCCCCGCTCCGAAGTGGTGGGGACCCCCCAGGCGGCAGGGGTTATGTAGCCACCTTGCCCACTTGTGGGCCACCTCTGATTCCGCCCCCCGCTCTTAAGCGGTGGGGACCCCCCAGGCGGCAGGGGTTATGTAGCCACCTTGCCCACCTTTTCACTATTTGGGTTTGGGAACCCCTAAACTCCACTGATTTGATCCGTCCTTTCTTGTCGGCCTTGAAGAAGTCTTCGCGAACCACCAAGCACCGCGCCTTGGGATTCCAAACGGACTGTTGGTCTTGTGGTCTTCAAAGCTTGAACATCGCGAAGCTGGTGGTGGAGCACCGGGGTACTTTTTCTGATGTGCCCCTCGTCCCAATGGGTGCCGGTTTTGTGGACTATGTGCTCAGCATTGTTAATGCTGATCGTGATTTGCGGGCTGTTCAAGCGCCCGGTGATGATGTGGAGGGCGTGACCGAGCTTTCTGGCCCTCCTGAGTCCCCCCCAAGCACCCAAGTTGAAGGTGCACTTTTGGCTAAGGAGGACAGTGTTCAGGCCACCCCCACCCCACTCGAAGGCAAGGAGGCCTCCGCCGAGTAGAGCGTGGAAAGCCCGGAGGCCAGGCCGCAACCTTCCATGGCCACTCCCACAGAGGAGGAGGACACCCGTCCCAAGGTCCTCATCCGTGGATAGTGGCGCAAGGTGGCGGATGGCTACCCAGCAGATGCATCTATTCAGCTGGAGCGTGACCAGCTTTTCATTGATGACCTGTCCAGGCAGCTAGTGGCAGAGTTGCGCGCCGCTTGTCCATTTAACCCCAATCCTGGTGCAAAGCTCAAGTCCGGTGACACAAAAACGGACTTGATCTACAAGCGTGCATTCTGCAACTACTTGTAGCGGGTGCATGTTTTGTGGGCTGTATTTTCCTCCGCCGTTTGGTGTACCAATGGTGGAGCGTATAAGATTGCTGTTATATCGGCCCCATGCCAGTGAGTCCCAACTAATTGGTGGCCACGCAAAGTACTATGTGCTTTGTGGACTCGGCGTCCCATCGTTAAGGTCGCTATGGGGTGCCGTACGGGACCGGCAGCTATACATATTGCGCATGTATTGCAAAGGTTGCATTTCTTTCAATTTTTCAATTTTTTTTTATAATTTACACAACTTACCGCAAAAAAAAATTACACGCCCTTACCGCAAAAATGAAAAAATTCAATTTTTTTTAATGATTCACACGACTTACCGCAAAAAAAAATTACATGCATTTACCGCAAAAAAAATCTACACGACTAGACGATTTTTTTGTAGACAACTTACATTTTTCACTTTGGGACACTGTTGTTGCTACCTTGCGCCACTTCAATGCCAGTGACATGAAGGTCCAATACCATCCAACCAACCAGGTCGCAAGACCCATTGGGAATTCATGGCCCTGCCCTGCCCACAGATCCGTTTCCGTGTCGACTTGCATTGCGTTCTTTTCCTTTATCTTTTTTCCTAGTGTTCCGCATGGTGAAACATTGTGGTGCACTGTGGGATGTTGAAGGGTACCGTGATGTTAGCAACAACCTTGGTTTTGCAACAGGGGTGAGGGTTTAATACAATACAATATAGCCGCAGGCAAGGTCCGGTCCTGGGAGCAACGGGAGGCCATGCAGAGGGGGCAAACCCGCAACCAAAGCGGACTAAGGTCGCGTTTGCAGGGGATGTGGAAATGCCTCCTACCCCCCCCCCCCCCCCCTTGTAAAAGCTACGCCCTTGTCCAAGCTACAGCAGGCGTAGGGACCGTATTAATTTGGGACCTAATTTGATTCGGCACCAAATGTAATGCAGCCACACAAGACATAAGTTTGGTGACAAATTTGCCAGCTACATAGGGTCATGGACACATTTTTTGTGAGTGTTTGTGCACTTGAACCTACATAGGTCTGGTTTTGGGTATATTTGTGCATTATATTCCTCTTTCTTGCACCAGCTCACCATGCAATCTTCTCTTTTTTGAACCTGGGCGTCTACGGCCTTGTCCAAGCTACAGTAGGTGTAGGGACTGTATTAATTTGGGACTTTTGCGTAGCTTATACAAGGGGGGGTGGGGGTATGGCTTCCTCGGCGACAGCACGGGCAAGCAAGAACACGGAGCAGCATGAAGTGTTGCTCCTGAAGGCCCCAAACGAAAAGCACACCAATCAGAAACATGTCGCCCCAGCCGCTGATTGGAAGAGGCCCAAAGGGCAAGAGCCAGCGGTACGGGTGGAGGGCGGCTCCAACGCTCCAATGGAGGGAGCTCAAGGACACACAAGGCGAGGTTGATAAGTTGGAGTGCCGGTTGGTGCAAGTGCGTGGCCCCAAGGCACCAGAGCTGTGCATTGGGGAGCTGCAGAGGATTGGCGCGGCGGAGGTCCCATGGGCATGGCAGAAGGATATGCTGGTGGGCCTGTCCTGTTACTTGCGCATCGATGATACGCCGAAGGAGGCAGCCGTGTGGCTTACCCAGGGTGACACGGAGCTCCTACCCCCTGGCCTAAGCACCCTCCACAGTGCCCAAGGTACTGTGGGTGGAGTGGGCACAAATGGCGAAGGGCTGACCTCTGACCGGAGTGCACACTTAACCCAGGAGTAGAGTCCGCTGAGCTACAGGTCAGCTACATGCGTAGAGCAGGGGAAGAGTAGTGAGTGGGCAGGGATGGCAAGGCTCGATGGTGCTCCCCCCCCCCCCCCTCTTTTAATAGCTGCGCCCTTGTTACAGCGGGCCGTATTAATTTGGGGCCCAATTTTATTTGGTACCAATGTATGTGCATCCACATAACGCATGGGTGTGGTGACGAATTTGCCATCTACATAGCAACAAACGTGTGAGTGTTTGCCCAACTGAACCCGCACTAGCTCTTTTGGGGATATTTGTGCATGAAATTCCCCTTTCTTGCACCGGCTCACCGTGCAATCTTCTCTTTTTGAACCTGGGCATCTACGGCCTTGTCCAAGCTACAGAGGGCGTAGGGACTGTATTACTTTGGGACTTTTGCGTAGCTTATACAAGGTTATACCAGCTTGCTGGCTGCTTTGCCCCCTCCTTCCTCTGGCTGGGCTGCAATGTCCGCATGACACTCCAACCGTGCCTACTCCAAACGTCCCCACAGCCTTCGTCTACCATCTATTCATGTGCTGTTGGGCCGGCGAGCATCAGTGCCTTCAATGTACTTTGCCTCTTGTTTCTGTCTGTCTGTCCTCCTTTTTAGGTTCACAAAAAGTCATTTTTGGTTTAGCGAGCTGGTGGGTGTTAGCTGAGCCGCAATGTTCATATTACCTTAAACATGCGATTTCTCTTTGTTTTGGATTTCTCCAAGAAAAACCACCATGGGTTACCTGCAGCTGTGCCAGGCTTCCACTAAACTGACTTAGTCTTGTTCTGCAGGTTCTTCCTGACCAACTTGCGCATTGTGGGGTCGGGCTCATGGCGCCAGGGGCTGCGCGCTTCGTGGGGCCCCCATTCGCTTCGCTGAATGGTAGTCTGCATGTCTGCCTTGCTTACACCCCAAAGGCAGGGAAAACCGCCATCAACGCAACAGGAGGGGATGTGATAGCTACCCTCAGGGCACCAGCTACATCGGGTGGGGGTGGGGTAGGGGGATGCCGGAGGCCCTGATTATGGACTGGAGTGACGAATTACGACATTGCCGCATGAGCCCGATTTGAAAGGGCGGTCTGAGGACCAATGATGTGTCGGACACGGGGCCAGAAAGCGATCTGCGCGGCTTTTTGACAACAAACTCCCAGTGTGTGAACCTCAAGAACGTTATTGCCTGTCATGGGGATCATTGTGCGGTATAAGGATTGGTTTCTCAGCGCCCCTCCCTCAACCCCCTTTCCGGGCCGGTGTTTGTCGCGCCGCATTTTATGTTTCGGAACCGCGGTGCGGTGAGCGGAGGGGGGGGGGGGTCCTTGGGGAGCCCCCCCCCCCGTATATCCACCCATGCAGCGTACAAAGTACCCCCCCCCCTTGCGCATGTGACACGGGGGCGTATGCGAACCCAGTATCCGTTGCCTCATGGCCCTTTGCGCATGCACGGCCTTGTCTAAGCACGGGGTGGGCGTTGAACCGCCGTTTTGAGGAAATTTTGGGACCGCTGTTTTTGTGGTCCAGAATGGAGGATTGGGTGTTTGTAGAGCGCTTGTACAGGGAAAGAGGGGCTCATTCATGTCTGTGATGGTGCATTCTGTTCATAACAACATTGTACCACACATTGGAACCCCATGCTGCTTGTTCTGATGTGAACTTCAGTCATGGCTAACAATGTTATTCCCGGTCTGGCTGTCACATGTGTCACGCACATGCACGGCCTTGTCTAAGCACGAGGTGGGCGTTGAACCGCCGTTTTGGCCTGAATTCTGGGACCGCGGCCGTGCTTGCGCAAGGGGCAGGGGGTTACACAGGCTGCCCTCTTCCGTGGCACCGGTACTGATCGGCTGCTTCCTCGCCTCAGACCTTCTTTAGGCATGGCCGGGACCAAGATGCCGCTCGAGGCGCTGCTTGGGGCGAAGCTGATCGCAAGTACGGGCGAAGAGCTGGACACGGCCGCCCTCGCGCGCACCAAGAAGGCCATCTGCCTGTACTTCTCCGCCCATTGGTGCCCGCCCTGCCGGGGCTTCACCCCGCAGTTCGCCCAGGCCTACACGGAGTACAAGCGGACGGCAGGCGATGCCGCGGAGGCAGAGGTGGTGTTCGTGTCGTGGGACTCGGACCAGACGGGCTTCGACGAGTACCGCGCCGAGATGCCGTGGCCCGCAATCCCGTTCGAGAACAAGGCGCTGCGCGAAGGCCTCGGGGAAACGTTCGGCGTCACCGGAATCCCGGCGCTGGTGGCTCTGGACGCGGCAGGCGAGAGGCTCCACCGGGACGAGGAGGTGGACCTGCACGCGCTCGTTGCCAAGCACGGCGCGGCCGCCTTTCCCTTCACCGCCGAGCGCGTGCGCGCGTTGAAGGAGGAGGCTGCCGCAAAGGCCGCTGCGTGCCTCAGGCAGATCCACGGCGGCAGCCCGCCCTTCGCCCTCACCGCGCCGGGGGGCGGTGCCGTGGCGTTGACCGAGCTGCTGAGCAAATACGACCACGTGGGACTGATTCTCGGCGACGGGGACTCCACTGACGGCACCTACAAATCGATCGCCGCCATCGCCGAGAAGGTGAAGGCGGAGAAGAGCGAGCGCTTCGAACTCGTCTACGTCGGCTGGGACCTCTACGATGAGGATTGTGATCACGCGCCATTCGCCGCAAAGTACCATTCGCTGCTGGACATCTCCGATGAAGAGCGCGCCGCACTGAAGACCATCACTTCGGGCAAGATCGGAGCGCCGATGCTCATCAACCTGCGCCGTGGCACCGGGACATGCGGCTTGGATGGAAAATGCGAGGAGCAGGGCGTGCCTGTGCTGGTGGCGCTCGACCTCGGGGCCCAGGGAATGCTCACCGCCGGAGCAGCTGCATACCCCTGGAGTGAGGACAAGATGAAGGAGGCGGCAGAGGCCGCAAAGGCGCGCTTCGAAAAGCTCAAGTCCTCGCAGGCCAACCTGCAGTTTCTGAAGGTGTCTCTCTCTCTCTCTCTCTTTCTCTCTCTCTCTCTTTCTCTCTCTCTCTCTCTCTCTCTCTCTCTCTCTCTCTCTCTCTCTCTCTCTCTCTCTCTCTCCTTCTCCCCCTCTCGGTCTCTCTCCTCCTCCCTCCCTCTCCCTCCCTCTCTCTCTTCATCTCTCTCCCTCCTCCCCCCCCCCCCCCCTCTCTCTCTCTCCCTCTCTTCATCTCTCTCTCCTCCTCCCTCCCTCCAGGGACTTGCTTGAATTTTCATTCCGACGGGGGGGGGACCCCCCCCCCTGGACCCCCACCCCCCCTCCCCTGGACCCCCTCCCCCCCTCCCCCCTCAGCTCAAGTGCAGCTGAAAACCTGGGTTTTGGGAACTTTCTTTTGGTGACGGGGAAAAAATTTCTCTCCGCCTTCGGCGCACGCCACACCCTTTTTTTCCTTATCGTTTTATGTGTACTCTGCGTTCCTTGTCTTGCAGATTACCATGACCCAACGCTCGTTGTCAGTGTATTTCTGCTCCCCAGTCCAACCGTCGCCACGCGCAAAACGCAAAGCCGTAATCGACGCGCTGCTTTATTTTAGGTTTAAAGATAGGATGGAAGAGACAAGAAGCATACAATGAGGCACAAAAGGCATGTGCCACACTGTTTTTGAGTGTGCCAATGGCAACACTTGTCTGATGTCTCCCATTCAGGCAGTGACTCAGATTCCTCATCATCATCAGGTTCCAGCTCCAATTCCACTACAGATGGAGGCTCCAGTTCAGGGGAGTCTAATTCTGATTGACCATGATCACTGTGAGTTGGCATGAGATGGTGAATGTCCCGCTTTGTTGTATTTGTTGTGTCTTGATTAGATGAGGGAACCCTGAATTGACCTGCAATGATGAATTGGCTTTGTTTGCTACCAACAAGATGGCATTTCCATGTGCTGAGTGGTTCGTTGCCCAATAAATTTTCTGTTCCCTGTGGACTAGGTACGTTCCGACAGGGGGGGGGGGTGGGCTCCCCCCTGGA